>CM060990.1:700360184-700840184 GCA_030765065.1 Deroplatys truncata
TATCTTAAGTCAATAGGTCTAGTGTAACAACTAGTGAATACCTATCTTAAGCAGCAAGTCTAGTATAAAAACTGGTGAATTGCTATCTTAAGTGAACAAATCTAATGTAACAACTGGTGAATAGCTATCTTAAGTCAACAAGTCTAGTATAACAACTGGCGAATAGCTATCTAAAGCCAAACAGGTCTAGTTTAACAACTAGTGAACAGCTATCTTAAGTCAATAGTCTAGTATAACAAATGGTGAATAGTTATCTTAAGTTAGCAGGTCCAGTGTAACAAGTGGTTGAATAGCTATCTTAAGTCAGCAAGTCCAGTGTAACAACTGGTGAATAGCTACCTTAAGCCAACAGGTCTAGTTCAACAACTAGTGATTAGTTATCTTAAGTCAACAAGTCTTGTATAACAAATGGTGAATAATTATCGTAAGCCAACAGGTCTAGTGTAACAACTGGTGAATAGCTATCTTAAGTAAGCAAGTCTAGTATAACAAGTGGTTGAATAGCTATCTTAAGTCAGCAAGTCCAGTGTAACAACTGGTGAATAGCTATCTTAAGACAGCAAGCCTAGTGTAACAACTGGTGAATAGCTATCTTAAGTGAACAAGTCTGTGTATCAACTGTTGAAAAGCTATCTTAAGTCAACAACTCTAGTATAACAAGTGGTGAATAGCTATCTTAAGTCAAGAAGTCTATTGTAAGAACTGGTGAATTGCTGTCTTAAGTCAACACGTCTAGTGTAACAACTGGTGAATTGCTGTTCTATGTCAACAAGTCTATTGTAAGAACTGGTGAATTGCTGTCTTAAGTCAACAAGTCTAGTATAACAACTGGTGAATAGCCATCTTAAGTCAACAACTCTGGTGTAACAAGTGGTGAATAGCTATTTTATGTCAGCACGTCTAGTGTAACAACTGGTGAATAGGTATTTTATGTCAGCATGTCTGTGTAACAAGTGGTGAATAGATATCTTCTGTAAGCAAGTCAAGTGTAACAACTGGTGAATAGCTATCTTAAGTCAACAAGTCTAGTGAAACTACTGGTGAATATCTAATTTAAGTCAGCATGTCTGTGTAACAAGTGGTGAATAGCTATCTTATGTCAGCAAGTGTAGTGTAACAACTGGAGAATAGCTATCTTAAGTCAACAGGTCTAGTGTAACAACTGTTGAGTAGCTATATTAAGTCAGCAATTCTGAGTAACAAGAGGTGAATAGCAGTCTTAAATCAAAAACAACTGGTGAATAGCTATCTTAAGTCAACAAGTCTAGTTTAACAACAAGTGAGTAGCTATCTTAAATATACAAGTCTAGTATAACAAATGTTGAATAGTTATCTTAAGTCAACAGGTCCAGTGTAACAAGTGGTTGAATAGCTATCTTAAGTCAGCAAGTCTAGTATAACAACTGTGAATAGCTATCTTAAGTCAATATCCCTAGTATAACAACTAGTGAATACCTATCTTAAGCAGCAAGTCTAGTATAAAAACTGGTGAATAGCTATCTTAAGTGAACAAATCTAATGTAATCACTGGTGAATAGCTATCTTAAGTCAACAAGTCTAGTATAACAACTGGTGAATAGCTATCTTAAGTCAACAAGTCTAGTGTAAGAACTGGTGAATAGCTATCTTAAGCCAAACAGGTCTAGTTTAACAACTCGTGAACAGCTATCTTAAGTCAACAAGTCTAGTATAACAAATGGTGAATACTTATCTTAAGTCAGGAAGTCCAGTGTAACAACTGGTGAATAGCTATCTTAAGCCAACAGGTCTAGTTCAACAACTAGTGATTCTAGTGTAACAACTGGTGTATAGCTATCTTAAGTGAGCAAGTCTAGTGTAACAAGTGGTTGAATAGCTATCTTAAGTCAGCAAGTCCAGTGTAACAACTGGTGAATAGCTATCTTAGGACAGCAAGCCTAGTGTAACAACTGGTGAATAGCTATCTTAAGTCAGCAAGTCTGTGTAACAACTGGTGAATAGCTATCTTAAGTCAACAAGTCTGTGTATCAACTGTTGAAAAGCTATCTTAAGTCTACAAGTCTAATATAACAAGTGATGAATAGCTATCTTAAGTCAACAAGTCTATTGTAAGAAATGGTGAATTGCTGTCTTAAGTCAACAAGTCAAGTGTAACAACTGGTGAATTGCTGTTTTAAGTCAACAAGTCTATTGTAAGAACTGATGAATTGCTGTCTTAAGTCAACAAGTCTAGTATAACAACTTGTGAATAGCCATCTTAGGTCAACAAGTCTGGTGTAACAAGTGGTGAATAGCTATTTTATGTCAGCACTTCTAGTGTAACAACTGGTGAATAGCTATTTTAATTCACCAAGTCTGTGTAACAAGTGGCGAATAGATATCTTATGTAAGCAAGTCAAGTGTAAAAACTGGTGAATAGCTATCTTAGGTCAGCAGGTCTAGTGTAACTACTGGTGAATATCTATTTTAAGTCAGCAAGTCAGTGTAACAAGTGGTGAATAGCTATCTTATGTCAGCAAGTGTAGTGTAACAACTGGAGAATAGCTATCTTAAGTCAACAGGTCTAGTGTAACAACTGTTGAGTAGTTATTTTAAGTCAGCAAGTCTGAGTAACAAGTGGTGAATAGCAATCTTAAATCAAAAAGTCTAGTATAACAAGTTCTGAATTGCTATCTTAAGTCTACAAATCTGTGTATCAACTATTGAATAGCTATTTTAAGTCAACAAGTCTAGTTTAACAACTAGTGAGTAGCTATCTTTAATCAACAAGTCTAGTATAACAAATGGTAAATAGTTATCTTAAGTCAACAGGTCCAGTGTAACAACTGGTGAATAGCTATCTTAAGCCAACAGGTCTAGTTTGACAACTAGTGAATAGCTATCTTAAGTCAACTGGTCTAGTTTAACAACTAGTGAATAGCTATCTTAAGTCAACAAGTCTAGTATAACAAATAGTGAATAGTTATCTTAAGTCAACAGGTCTAGTGTAACAACTGGTGAATAGCTATCTTAAGTAAGCAAGTCTAGTGTAAAAGTGGTTGAACAGCTATCTTAAGTCAGCAAGTCCAGTGTAACAACTGGTGATTAGCTATCTTAAGTCAGCAAGCCTAGCGTAACAACTGGTGAATAGCTATCTTAAGTAAGCAAGTCTGTGTAACAACTGGTGAATAGCTATCTTAAGTCAGCAAGTCTAGTGTAACAACTGGTGAATAGCTATCTTAAAACATGAAGTCTGTGTAACAAGTGGTGAATAGCTATTTTATGTCAGCACGTCTAGTGTAACAACTGGTGAATGGCTATCTTAAATCAACAAGTCTAATGTAACAACTGAGGATAGATATTTTAAGTCAACAAGTCTGTGTAGCAAGTGGTGAATAGATATCTTATGTCAGCAAGTCAAGTGTAACAACTGGTGAATAGCTATTTTAAGTCAAAAGGTCTAGTGTAACAACTGGTGAATAGCTATTTTAAGTCAGCATGTCTGAGTAACTCCCCCGCCATTCATTCCACCAACTGCTCCATCATCACCTTTCCTTTCATCCATTTCACCATTTCGTTTCATCTACTTCCTTCATCCCATACCAGGCATCGGGCTGATCACCCATCCTGGATGCTCTGTCTGATCCATGAGTCTCTGCTCCTCGACGGGCCTCTGACCCCAGGCACCCGCTTGTAAGTCCTGGGGGGTGTAAGTCCTACATAAGAGGAGGGTAAACAGATAATGAATGAATGAATGAATGAATGTCTGAGTAACAAGTGGTGAATAGCAATCTTAAATCAAAAAGTCTGGTATAACAAGTGGTGAATTGCTATCTTAAGTCAACAAGTCTGTGTATCAACTGTTGAATAGCTATCTTAAGTCAACAAGTCCAGTATAACAAGTGGTGAATAGCTCTTTTAAGTCAACAAGTGTGTGTAACAACTGGCGAAAAGCTATATTAAGTCAGCAAGTCTGTGTAACTACTGGTGAATAGCTATCTTAAGTCAAAAGGTCTAGTATAACACGTGGTGAAAAGCTACCTTAAGTCAAAACGTCTGTGTAACAACTGGTGAATTGCTATCTTAAGTCAAAAAGTCTGTGTAACAACTGGTTGAATTGCTATCTTAAGTCAGCAGATCTAGTGTAACAAATGGTGAATAGCTATCTTAAGTCAACAAGTCTAGTGTAACAACTAGTGAATACCTATCTTAATTTAGCAAGTCTAGTATAACAACTGGTGAATTGCTATCTTAAGTGAACAAGTCTAATGTAACAACTGGTGAATAGCTATCTTAAGTCAACAATTTTAGTATAACAACTGTTGAATAACTATCTTAAATCAACATGTCTAGTGTAACAACTGGTGAATAGCTATCTTAAGTCAACAAGTCTAGTATAACAACCGGTGAATAGCTATATTAGGCCAGCAAGTCTAATATTACAAATGCTGAATAGCTATCTAAAGTCAGCAAGTCTGTGTAACAACTGGTGAATAGATATCTTAAGTCAGCAAGTCTAGTGTAACAACTGGTGAATACCTATCCTTAGTCAACAACTCTAGTATAACAATTTGTGGATAGCTATCCTAAGTCAACAAGTCTAGTGTAAAAACTAGTGAATAGCTATCATACGTCAACAAGTCTAGTGTAACAACTAGTAAATATCTACTTTAAGTCAACAAGTCTAATATAAGAACTGGTGAATAGCTATCTTAAGTCAATAGGTCTAGTGTAGCAACTAGTGAATACCTATCTTAAGCAACAAGTCTAGTGTAACAACTAGTGAATACCTATCTTAAGCAGCAAGTCTAGTATAAAAACTGGTGAATTGCTATCATAAGTGAACAAATCTAATGTAACAACTAGTGAATAGCTATCTTAAGTCAACAAGTCTAGTATAACAAATGGTGAATAGTTATCTTAAATCAGCAGGTCCAGTGTAACAACTGGTGAATAGCTATCTTAAGTAAGCAAGTCTAGTGTAACAAGTGGTTGAATAGCTATCTTAAGTCAGCAAGTCCAGTGTAACAACTGGTGAATAGCTATCTTAAGTCAGCAAGCCTAGTATAACAAGTGGTGAATAGCTATCTTAAGTCAACAAGTCTATTGTAAGAACTGGTGAATTGCTGTCTTAAGTCAACAATTTTAGTGTAACAACTGGTGAATTGCTGTTTTAAGTCAACAAGTCTATTGTAAGAACTGGTGAATTGCTGTCTTAAGTCAACAAGTCTAGTATAACAACTGGTGAATAGCCATTTTAAGTCAACAAGTCTGGTGTAACAAGTGGTGAATAGCTATTTTATGTCAGCACGTCTAGTGTAACAACTGGTGAATAGCTATTTTAAGTCACCATGTCTGTGTAACAAGTGGTGAATAGCTATCTTATGACGGCAAGTGTAGTGTAACAACTGGAGAATAGCTATCTTAAGTCAACAGGTCTAGTGTAACAACTGGTGATATCTATTTTAAGTCAGCAAGTCTGTGTAACAAGTGGTGAATAGCTATCTTATGACGGCAAGTGTAGTGTAACAACTGGTGAATAGCTATCTTAAGTCAACAGGTCTAGTGTAACAACTGGTGAATAGCTATTTTAAGTCAGCAATTCTGAGTAACAAGTGGTGAATAGCAATCTTAAATCAAAAACTCTAGTATAACGAGTGGTGAATTGCTACGTTAGGTCAACAAGTCTGTGTATCAACTGTTGAATAGCTATCTTAAGTCAACAAGTCTAGTGTAACAACTGGTGAATTGATGTCTTAAGTCAACAAGTCTTTTGTAAGAACTGGTGAATAGCCATCTTAAGCCAACAGGTCTAGTTTAACAGCTAGTGAGTAGGTATCTTAAGTCAGCAAGTCTAGTATAACAAATGGTGAATAGTTATCTTAAGTCAACAGGTCCAGTGTAACAAGTGGTTGAATAGCTATCTTAAGTCAGTAAGTCCAGTGTAACAACTGGTGAATAGCTATCTTAAGCCAACAGATCTAGTTTAACAACTAGTGAATAGCTATCTTAAGTCAACAAGTCTAGTATAACAAATAATGAATAGTTATCTTAAGTCAAAAGGTCTAGTGTAACAACTGGTGAATAGCTATCTTAAGTAAGCAAGTCTGTGTAACAAGTGGTGAATAGCTATTTTATGTCAGCACGTCTAGTGTAACAACTGGTGAATAGCTATCTTAAGTCAACAAGTCTAATGTAACAACTGGTGAATAGCTATTTTAAGTCAACAAGTCTGTGCAACAAGTGGTGAATAGATATCTTATGTCAGCAAGTCAAGTGTAACAACTGGTGAATAATTATTTTAAGTCAACAGGTCTAGTGTAACAACTGGTGAATTGCTGTCTAAAGTCAACAAGTCTATTGTAAGGAGTGGTGAATAGCCATCTTAAGCCAACAGGTCTAGTTTAACAACTAGTGAATAGCCATCTTAAGTCAACAAGTGTAGTATAACAACAGGTGAATAGCTATCTTAAGTCAACAGGTCCAGTGTAACAAGTGGTTGAATAGCTATCTTAAGACAGCAAGTCCAGTTTAACACCTGGTGAATAGCTATCTTAAGCCAACAGGTCTAGTTTAACAACTAGTAAATAGCTATCTTAAGTCAACAAGTCTAGTATAACAAATGGTGAATAGGTATCTTAAGCCAACAGGTCTAGTATAACAACTGGTGAATAGCTATCTTAAGTAAGCAAGTCTAATGTAACAAGTGGTTGAACAGCTATCTTAAGTCAGCAAGTCCAGTGTAACAACTGGTGAATAGCTATCTTAAGTCAGCAAGCCTAGCGTAACAACTGGAGAGCAGCTATCTTAAGTCAGCAAGTCTGTGTAAAGACTGGTGAATAGCCATCTTAAGTCAACAAGTCTGGTGTAACAACTGGTGAATTGCTGTCTTAAGTCAACAAGTCTATTGTAAGAACTGGTGAATAGCTGTCTTAAGTCAACAAGTCTATTGTAACAGCTGGTGAATTGCTGTCTTAAGTCAACAAGTCTATTGTAAGAACTGGTGAATTGCTGTCTTAAGTCAACAAGTCTATTGTAACAGCTGGTGAGTAGCCATCTTAAGTTAACAAGTCTAGTGTAACAACTGGTGAATTGCTGTCTTAAGTCAACAATTCTATTGTAAGAACTGGTGAATAGCCATCTTAAATCAACAACTCTAGTGTAACAACGGGTGAATTGCTGTCTTAAGTCAACAAGCCTAGTATAACAATAGGTGAATAGTTATCTTAAGTCAACAAGGCTAATATAACAAATGGTGAATAGTTATCTTAAGTCAACAAGTCTAGTATAACAAATGGTGAATAGCTATCTTAAGTCAGCAAGTCCAGTGTAACAACTGGTGAATAGCTATCTTAAGGCAACAAGTCTAGTATAACAAGTGGTGAATAGCTATCTTAAGTCAACACGTCTGTGTAACAACTGGTGAATTGCTATCTTAAGTCAATAAGTCTGTGTAACAACTGGTGAATTGCTATCTTAAGTCAGCAGATCTAGTGTAACAAATGGTGAATAGCTATCTTAAGTCAACAACTCTAGTATAACAACTGATATATAGCTTCCCTTAGCCAGGAAGTCTAGTGTAACAGCTGGTGAATAGCTTGCATTAGTCAACAAGTCTAGTGTAACAACTGGTGAATAGCTATCTTAAATCAACAAGTCTAGTGTAACAGCTGGTGAATAGGTTCCCTTAGTCAGCAAGTCTAGTGTAACAACTGGTGAATAGCTATCTTAAGCCAACAGGTCTAGTTTAACAACTAGTGAATAGCTATCTTAAGTCAACAAGTCTAGTATAACAAATGGTGAAGAGTTACCTTAAGTCAGCAGGTCCAGTGTAACAAGTGGTTGAATAGCTATGTTAAGTGAGCAAGTCCAGTGTAACAACTGGTGAATAGCTATCTTAAGCCAACAGGTCTAGTTTAACAACTAGTGATTAGCTACCTTAAGTCAACAAGTCTAGTATAACAAATGGTGAATAATTATCTTAAGTCAACAGGTTTAGTGTAACAACTGGTGAATAGCTATCTTAAGTAAGCATGTCTAGTGTAACAAGTGGTTGAATAGCTATCTCAAGTCAGCAAATCCAGTGTAACAACTGGTGAATAGCTATCTTAAGTCAGCAAGGCTAGTGTAACAACTGGTGAATAGCTATCTTAAGTCAGCAAGTCTGTGTAACAACTGGTGAATAGCTATCTTAAGTCAACAAGTCTAGTATAACAACTGGTGAATAGCTATCTTAAGCCAACAAGTGTATTGTAAGAACTGGTGAATTGCTGTCTTAAGTCAACAAGTCTAGTATAACAACTGGTGAATTGCTGTCTTAAGTCAACAAGTCTATTGTAAGAACTGGTGAATAGCTATCTTAAGTCAACAAGTCCAGTGTAACAACTGGTGCATAGCTATCTTAAGCCAACAGGCCTAGTTTAACAACTAGTGAATAGCTATCTTACGTCAACAAGTCTAGTATAACAAATGGCAAATAGTTATCTTAAGTCAACAGGTCTAGTGTAACAACTGGTGAATAGCTATCTTAAGTAAGAGGGTCTAGTGTAACAAGTGGTTGAACATTTATCTTAAGTCAGCAAGCCCAGTGTAACAACTGGTGAATAGCTATCTTAAGTCAGCAAGACTAGTGTAACAACTGGTGAATAGTTATCTTAAGTCAGCAAGTCTGTGTAACAACTGGTGAATAGCTATCTTAAGTCAACAAGTCTAATGTAACAACTGGTGAATAGCTATTTTAAGTCAACAAGTCTGTGTAACAAGTGGTGAATAGATATCTTATATCAGCAAGTCAAGTGTAACAACTGGTGAATAGGTATTTTAAGTCAACAGGTCTAGTGTAACAACTGGTGAATAGTTATTTTAAGTCAGCAAGTCTGTGTAACAAGTGGTGAATAGCTATCTTATGTCAGCAAGTGTAGTGTAACAACTGCAGAATAGCTATCTTAAGTCAACAGGTCTAGTGTAACAACTGGTGAATAGCTATTTTAAGTCAGCAAGTCTGAGTAACAAGTGGTGAATAGCAATCTTATATCAAAAAGTCTGGTATAACAAGTGGGGAATTGCTATCTTAAGTCAACAAGTCTGTGTATCAACTGTTGAATAGCTATCCTAAGTCAACAAGTCCAGTATAACAAGTGGTGAATAGCTATTTTAAGTCAACAAGTGTGTAAAACAACTGGCGAAAAGCTATATTAAGTCAGCAATCTGTGTAACTACTTGTGAACAGCTATCTTAAGTCAAAAGGTCTAGTATAACACGTGGTGAAAACTATTTTAAGTCAACAAGTCTGTGTATTAACTGGTGAATAACTCTCTTAAATCAAAAACTCTAGTATAACAAGTAGTGAATTGCTATCTTAAGTCAACAAGTCTGTGTATCAACTGTTGAATAGCTATCTTAAGTCAACAAGTCTAGTATAATAAATGGTGAATAACTATCTTAAGTCAACACGTCTGTGAAACAACAGGTGAATTGCTATATTAAGTCAATAAGTCTGTGTAACAACTGGTGAATTGCTATCTTAAGTCAGCAGATCTAGTGCAACAAATGGTGAATAGATATCTTAAGTCAACAAGTCTAGTGTAACAACTAGGGAATACTTATCTTAAGTCACAAAGTCTAGTATAACAACTGGTGAATTGCTATCTTAAGTGAACAAGTCTAATGTAACAATTGGTGAATAGCTATCTTAAGTCAACAAGTCTAGTATAACAACTGGTGAATGGCTATCTTAAGTCAACATGTCTAGTGTAACAACTGGTGAATAGCTATCTTAAGTCAACAAGTCTAGTATAACAACTGGTGAATAGCTATCTTAGGTCAGCAAGTCTAATATAACAAATGCTGAATAACTATCTTAAGTCAGCAAGTCTGTGTAACAACTGGTGAATAGATATCTTAAGTCAGCAAATCTGGTGTAACAACTGGTGAATAGCTATCCTAACTCAACAACTCTAGTGTAACAAATTGTGGATAGCTATCTTAAGTCAACAAGTCTAGTGTTAAAACTGATGAATAGCCATCTTAAGTCAACAAGTCTGGTGTAACAACTGGTGAATTGCTGTCTTAAGTCAACAAGTCTAGTGTAACAACTGGTGAATTGCTGTCTTAAGTCAACAAGTCTATTGTAACAACTGGTGAATTGCTGTCTTAAGTCAACAAGTCTATTGTAAGAACTGGTGAATTGCTGTCTTAAGTCCACAAGTCTAGTGTAACAAGTTGTGAATTGCTGTCTTAAGTCAACAAGTCTATTGTGAGAACTGGTGAATTGCTATCTTAAGTCAACAAGTGTAGTGTAACAACTGGTGAATTGCTGTCTTAAGTCAACAAGTCTAGTGTAACAACTGGTGAATTGCTGTCTTAAGTCAACAAGTCTATTGTAACAACTGGTGAATTGCTATCTTAAGTCAACAAGTCTAGTGTAACAACTGGTGAATTGCTGTCCAAAGTCAACAAGTCTATTGTAACAACTGGTGAATTGCTATCTTAAGTCAACAAGTCTATTGTAAGAACTGGTGAATTGCTGTCTTAAGTCAACAAGTCTATTGTAACAACTGGTGAATTGCTGTCTGAGTCTACAAGTTTATTGTAAGAACTGGTGAATTGCTATCTTAAGTCAACAAGTCTATTGTAAAAACTGGTGAATTGCTGTCTTAAGTCAACAAGTCTGTTGTAAGAACTGGTGAATTGCTGTCTTAAGTCAACAAGTCTATTGTAACAACTGGTGAATTGCTGTCTTAAGTCAACAATTCTATTGTAAGAACTGGTGAATTGCTATCTTAAGTCAACAAGTCTATTGTAAGAACTGGTGAATTGCTGTCTTAAGTCAACAAGTCTATTGTAACAACTGGTGAATTGCTATCATAAGTCAACACGTCTATTGTAAGAACTGGTGAATTGCTGTCTTAAGTCAACAAGTCTATTGTAAGAACTGGTGAATTGCTGTCTTAAGTCAACAAGTCTATTGTAAGAACTGGTGAATTGCTATCTTAAGTCAACAAGTCCATTGTAAGAACTGGTGAATTGCTGTCTTAAGTCAACAAGTCTATTGTAAGAACTGGTGAATTGCTGTCTTAAGTCAACAAGTCTATTGTAAGAACTGGTGAATTGCTATCTTAAGTCAACAAGTCTTTTGTAACAACTGGTGAATTGCTGTCTTAAGTCAACAAGTCTATTGTAAGAACTGGTGAATTGCTGTCTTAAGTCAACAAGTCTATTGTAAGAACTGGTGAATTGCTATCTTAAGTCAACAAGTCTATTGTAAGAACTGGTGAATTGCTGTCTTAGGTCAACAAGTCTATTGTAACAACTGGTGAATTGCTGTCTTAAGTCAACAAGAATAGTGTAACAACTGGTGAATTGCTGTCTTAAGTCAACAAGTTTATTGTAACAACTGGTGAATTACTGTGTTAAGTCAACAAGTCTAGTGTAACAACTGGTGAATTGCTATCTTAAGTCAACAAGTCTAGTGTAACAACTGGTGAATTGCTGTCTTAAGTCAACAAGTCTAGTGTAACAACTGGTGAATTGCTATCTTAAGTCAACAAGTCTATTGTAACAACTGGTGAATTGCTATCTTAAGTCAACAAGTCTAGTGTAACAACTGGTGAATTGCTGTCTTAAGTCAACAAGTCTATTGTAACAACTGGTGAATTGCTATCTTAAGTCTACAAGTCTAGTGTAACAACTGGTGAATTGCTATCTTAAGTCAACAAGTCTAGTGTAACAACTGGTGAATTGCTGTCTTAAGTCAACAAGTCTATTGTAAGAACTGGTGAATTGCTGTCTTAAGTCAACAAGTCTAGTGTAAGAACTGGTGAATAGCTTCGCTTAGCAAACAAGTCTAGTTGTAACAACTGGTGAATAGTTTGCCTTAGTCAACAAGTCTAGTGTAACAACTGGTGAATAGCTATCTTAAGTCAGCAGGTCCAGTTGTAACAAGCTATTTATAAAATGTTGCTTCATTAGGAACTGAGTTCTAAGACAGGTAATAGAACGAGTACGAATATAGAATTGAAAATTGTGACGCGAGTCTTATTAAAATATCACTCCGAGTGTTTATTGTAACTGGATCATAAACATACAATTTTACGGAATAACCCAAAATGTAATTCTATTATGATTATGTTAGAATTCTATTATGATAATTTTTAGATTTGCCTACCTTCCTTTATATGGTTTTTCAGCTTATAATTTCGGTTTTATGTAATGTTAAAGTGCGCGCTTGGATATCTGCAGCTCATAAGATTGTGTAACATTCCTTGCATATATTACAATGAAGGTCGTTATAAAGAAAGAAAACAGGTTAAGTGTCAGTTTACACCTGTACAGTTGGTTGATTTTTGACACCTTGTTTGGTCTTACTAACCACTAGTGGTCAGAGTAAGAAGTTGAACCGCTTTCTCGAGCAAAATCCGTTAAGGAGAGTTGCAAGCTGACGAGCACGAAAGCCACTGTTTAGTGGAGAATATGTGTCGAGGCGAACTATAATTGAAGCTACAAATCGATAAAGTAATTTTTGCTTCTATGTTGGTACTCTTTTGACGCATATAAAGTCCTTTATTTTGAAATATGCTTCTTCAAACTGCACATTTAACTACTGTGTGTATTTGCAATATCTGAACATGTGTGTGGGACAAACTCATTCACTCAGCATTTCGTCTTAACGTAATTGATTTGTGATTATTGCTGGAGGGACAAAAGCAACGGAAGTGGCAGAAATAGCGTGTAAGCATTAGTAAAATATATTAGATATTTTCGGAATTAGTCTAAAAATTTGTAACGTTTTAGAAAGCCTTTAATTATGGTTCCAATTTCAATTAAATCTAAAATCTGTCGATAAAATTGTCGTCACATTTATAACAAAACCTCAAATGCGCAATTGTAAATATGGGCCAACAATAATAATAATAATAATAATAATAATAATAATAATAATAATAATAATAATAATAATAATAATAATAATACATTTAGGATAAACTGCCGTTAATTGTATACCCATTTCTACGAAATTTAAAATGTGTTGACACCTCCTGTTGAAACCTTTGCATAGTCAACTTTCAGCTCTGTATGAGTAGCAGAGGGCGGCGCCGTCGCCGAGTGGTTAGACCATGTGGGATTTGTGGTGGACGAAGCGGCGTCTGGGCGGGTTTTCTCCGGTTTCCCCCGCCATTCATTCCACCAACTGCTCCATCATCACCTTTCCTTTCATCCATTTCACCCACATTTCGTCTCATCTACTTCCTTCCTCCCCATCCTGGATGTTCTGTCTGATCCATGAGTGTCTGCTCCTCGACGGGCCTCTGACCTCAGGCACCCGCTTGTAAGTCGTGGGGGTGTAAGTCCTACATAAGAGGAGGGTAAACAGATTATGTATGAGTAGCAGATTGTAGGAGATTCTCTATATAAACTAACCTTAATTCGTACTGATTTTGATTAAATTGGAACTACAAAGACAGACGGACAAAGTGAAGCTAACAGGTCCTGTACATTGCCTTCTCTCTCTGTAGCAGCGATATCATTTGCAAGCTTCAGAATGCAGTCGTGTTTGAAATTATGGGTTTCTTGCTAAGGAGCCTGGAGATATACATTATAATCAAGCATATCGTTGATAATAATAAAAAATTCAGCTCTGGTGAATATTTACTTTATTATATTGTTATAATTTTGCATTCAGGAACGCGAACCTCCACTTCGTTACTTATCCGCGACTGACCTAGTGATGCTTTGTAGTTGGCAGTATCAAGATGTAATTGAATAAGTTTTCCCCGCGTTCATAGCCGCGGCTTAACTTGTACGGTGCAGAGATCAGCTAGAGTTACTTGTCGTAAGGTTAAACGAAGAGTAATTACATGTTGCATGTTGCAGCGACGAGTGAAGAGTGTAGAGTTCAGCTAAGAGTTACTTGTCGTAAGGTTAAACGAAGAGTAATTACATGTAGCATGTTGCAGCGACGAGTGAAGAGTGTCGAGTGTCGTTACTAGTATTTTGTGAATTTCGGCATGTCTGATTTCATCCCTACTCCGCGTTCGATTTTCAAGCATGTGACGATTTCTTGTTTTCGGATTCGTCAGTTTGTATTTATGGCATTCCATTTACTGGCTAAAATGTTCATTTCTGTACAGCTTTCTCTTCCCACGGTTCTATTTTCAATTTGTTTAATTTATGCTGTAGCACGTAGTATGTTTATGGCTTTGAACCTTTTCTCGGTACAAACCTCATGTTTCTTCCGCTTTGAAAAGAAACAAGCACTTTCCTCGTAGACCCTTTTTAATGGCCCTACGCTTTTGTATTCAGTTTTGCCGACGGACCCATCCTGTTCCAAGAGAAAGGGATATGTCAGTGACCTGAACCTTATTTCCTCATACTATTTGCAACGTTTCCGTATGAAGGTTTTCTTTCTATCGAGTTATAATATTAAATACAAAATTTAAATCTTTGTTTAATCTATATACAAGCATTTCGTATACGGAACCGAGTTGACATTTTACATGTTTATTTAATCTATATACAATTAAATCAACTACGGGTCCTAGTTTAATCGTATCAGAGTACATTTTGTACAGGAAACGTTACATTATTGAAATGCACAACAGAAGAGTCCGCAATGTAAAAAATCCTTCCTAAGATGTACCTAAAGGGAAGTTTCATAATAGCAGCTGTTTGTAGCTCACTTGTTAAATAAAGCAACAACTATGTTATGAAGGAAAGCTATCTAGTTGGATGACGCTTTTTGGAGGTGGTGGGGTTAAGGGCGCTCAACAGCAATGGTTATTATCGCCGCCTTTTGGAGGTGGTGGGGTTAAGGGCGCTCAATAGCAATGGTTATTAGCGTCGCCTTTTGGAGGTGGTGGGGTTAAGGGCGCTCAACAGCAATGGTTATTAGCGCCACTTTTTTGAGGTGGTGGGGTTAAGGGCGCTCAACAGCAATGGTTATTATCGCCGCCTTTTTGATCGGTGGGGTTAAGGGTGCTCAATAGCAATGGTTATAATGCCGCCTTTTGGAGGTGGTGGGGTTAAGGTTGCTCAATAGCAATGGTTATTAGCGCCGCCTTTTTGAGGTGGTGGGGTTAAGGGTGCTCAACAGCAATGGTTATTATCGCCGCCTTTTGGAGGTGGTGGGGTTAAGGGTGCTCAATAGCAATGGTTATTAGCGCCGCCTTTTGGAGGTGGTGGGGTTAAGGACGCTCAACAGCAATGGTTATTATCGCCGCCTTTTGGAGGTGGTGGGGTTAAGGGCGCTCAACAGCAATGGTTATTAGCGCCGCCTTTTGGAGGTGGTGGGGTTAAGGGCGCTCAACAGCAATGCTTATTAGCGCCGCCTTTTGGAGCTGGTGGGGTTAAGGGCGCTCAACAGCAATGGTTATTAGCGCCACTTTTTGGAGGTGGTGGGGTTAAGGGCGCTCAAAAGCAATGGTAATTAGCGCCACTTTTTGGAGGTGGTGGGGTTAAGGGCGCTCAACAGCAATGGTTATTAGCGCCGCCTTTTGGAGGTGGTGGAGTTAAGGGCGCTCAATAGCAATGGTTATTATCGACGCCTTTTGGAGGTGGTGGGGTTAAGGGCGCTCAACATCAATGGTTATTAGCGCCCCTTTTTGGAGGCGGTGGTGTTATGGGCGCTCAACAGCAATGGTTATTAGCGCCACTTTTTGGAGGTGGTGTGGTTAAGGGCGCTCAACAGCAATGGTTATTAGCGCCGCCTTTTGGAGGTGGTGGAGTTAAGGGCGCTCAACAGCAATGGTTATTAGCGCCGCCTTTTGGAGGTGGTGGGGTTAAGGGCGCTCAACAGCAATGGTTATTAGCGCCACTTTTTGGAGGTGGTGGGGTTAGGGCGCTCAACTGCAATGGTTATTAGCGCTACTTTTTGGAGGTGGTAGGGTTAAGGGCGCTCAACAGCAATGGTTATTAGCGCCGCCTTTTGGGGGTGGTGGGGTTAAGTGCGCTCAACAGCAATGGTTATTAGCGCCACTTTTTGGAGGTGGTGGGGTTAAGGGCGCTCAACAGCAATGGTTATTAGCGCCACCTTTTGGAGGTGGTGGGGTTAAGGGCTCTCAACAGCAATGGTTATTAGCGCCACTTTTTGGAGGTGGTAGGGTTAAGGGTGCTCAACAGCAATGGTTATTAGCGCCGCCTTTTGGTGGTGGTGGGGTTAAGGGCGCTCAACAGCAATGATTATGAGCGCCGCGTTTTAGAGGAGAATTGTGGTAAGCTTCAGTTTATATTTTAATGCCTTTATGGTAATTAATCATTGGTGTTTATGTTTTGTCTTACAATTTCTGACCATACACTTTGAATCCTTGGCACTAAAAATCGCATTAATGTCCATTATTATAAACAGGTTTGAGAATATCTCTTGGAATAATTTGAAAAATCGATTAAATAACTTCAATCGTACAAAGGAGGATTTCCAGAATTAGCTTAAGAGCAGCTGTGCTCCAAAGGAGTGTAAAAGCGACTCTTTCAGAGTAAAGACCAGGGATTGCGGTGAGTACTAGAGCAGTAGAGGAACCGTGCCAGAACGAAACACTCAAGGGTTGCCAGCTAAATACTAATTACAGTTCTATTGTGAACAAGTCGGTTCAGCTCATATGGGTGAGAAATACTCTATATCCTGAAACGTTAATACAGGGATTCTGCAACAATTACGTTTCCGAAGTCCACTGTAAAGATCATGTAAGTTATGTAGTTGAGCTCCAAACTAATTGATTGAATACATGCTTAAAAGACAAACAATTCAGCTTAACTACTGCTCTTTGGGTCATTCCCATATCAAACTAAAGATGGATAGGTATATTAATATCCCAAAATAACACATTTTCAATGTTGTAACTTTAACGCCTTATTTCTCTTAATAATGTTACAGAACTCCCATTTAATGGATCGAAATATTTGAAATACAAACACTTTTTATACTTACAAATAATGTTGCAAAATTAACCAGGTACTGTAAGATATGAACCTTTTGCGGCTATGATAATGTACTTATTACGTCACTTCCGGCCGGACATATGCTGTGCCAGTCCTCAAGAACTCAAGACCTCAGCATGACCGAAAACTCAAATTTATCAAAGCTGACACAGCTGAGCTCCCCTGAAGTCATAATTATTTGAGGCAAGAGTGTGTATATGAAACATAGTGAACTATTGCATGGGTCTAAATGGAACCTGTGTTTTTAAACGCTTCGAGTTCATCTCTTGGATGGTGAGCACGAGAACGGCTGACAGCAGTGAGCTGTGATGACAATTTATATTCTAAGTATGTTCTGAGTGATCGAGTTCCTTCACTTTAAAACCTTACAAGAGAAGAAATAAATGTTTCCTGCACGTTTCTGTTTTATGCTGGTCTCCTAATTTGTATATCCGTGCCATACACTCTCTTAATTGCGTACAAGAAAGGTATTTACAATTTAAAAACGGGTAAGTTGCAACATTGAGTAAGGGTGATTCTGGAAGCATCATTCTATAAAGCAGATTTTGAAAAGCTAAGTGGAACTTCGTAGAAATAATACATGTTCATCAATGAATAACTTCTAAATTAAAGTACTTTATCGATTAAGCTACTGATACAAATTTCAAGGGAAAAAAATCTAGATCATGGAATCTTTAATTTTTGGAAGCTTATAAAGAAAGCAATGTCAGATGCATAAATATGCCTATGTAAATAATATACTCAGAAACGTGGCATTATTTTAAAAAGCGAAGTTATTCTTAACGTATTTTAAACGTAAAATATAAATTTCATTGTCCTTTTCAGAATAGTTTTCAGCCTCTTCTTTGCTCACTCCTTGCTACTGTTGCATCGCTCTGCAACTCTGGGGTCTTTTCTAGTTTAAGTGGGACAAATTTCAGTACAAGATCCAATACAAATAATTGGGTTGCGTTCGATCAGAGCTTAATGGAAATTCCCTGGCAACATTTGAACCATATAGGATAAAGCTGATAATTGCAGCATCATGTTAGCTGGAAAGCTAAGCTGCATTAGCTTTAGTGTTGCACGGTGAAAACATATTTTGAACGGCGTCACACCATTATAGACCACGATACTGATATCCTGAAAACTCAATGAGATGGAATTTGGCAACTTTTGTCTCTGATGGTCTTATTCTAATTAACAAGGGTTCATATTAGAAGTCCTCGGCACCCCACGCAAACTGTTTCTTTAAGTTTCTTAAATCAGTTACCACGAAACACATGAAAATTATTCGGAGGTCATCACCTTCAACTGATGAACCATTTACAGCGTTGAAGGAAACTTCGGATGCAGGAATTAGCAAAAATGCTACTCTCTGCCCAAGAAACAGGACATGTGAGTGAATAATTGCGGCTAGAGGGAGATGTACAGATCATTCAATTAATTAGCATTCTCGTGTCAGTGATGGTGGAGGGGAGTTAGGCAAGTCATGCACACTTCACAGGGACGGACTGTCAAATACCCTTATGTGAGACTGTCCACCGCGCAAACTCCCCTACTCTCAGATAAAATTACCCTTGTGGCTTTGTCAAGTATGTTGAAACTAAATGCTTGCTGTAGTTTATTGAACGCCATATAAACAACAGCGTTGTTCATATGCTGTTACAATTTAGGAAAATCGAGCAATTAACACAGCCGCTGACATGTGCTCGGGAGATGTCTATTGCCTCGTCTAATGAGCGCACAACATTTTGCAAGAAAGATAGTAGCCAACACGTCTTTTATTCATAATACCGAAAAGATGAAAGAATTATTCAGAACAACTACATCAAAAACAGAGTTGCCCATGAATCCATGTAGAAGATAAAATAAATGTTTCAAAGATTGAAAAAGCATTTTCAATTTGGATGGAGAGCCAGAGCTTACGAAAGTGAAGAAGTGGAAAACAGCAGCCGCTTGAGATCCGTATTGACCTAGTTAAACATATTTTGACTTTGTCCAGTTTTCACTGTCACTTCACTAATGTGATCTAGTTCAATTTCCACCGTCACACTTAGTTCTCACGACGTAGTGGCGCAATGAAATCCGTTTCACTTTCTGGCGAGTGGAACACAAGACCTCTCTAATTCCTTGCAGTAGACGCACTCGCTGAACGCCATAACAGTCCTGACAGACACCTTTCGTCGCATCAGAAACTCACTCACTATGTCACTAACAGCCAGCGTTCTACAACATTCGGGAGACGGGGAGAAAGGATCCAGAGCAATCTTTCTGGTGTTTACGCTGGGTGACAGCGCTATCCCTCGGGTTATCTCTTTACCCGGCCAGTCGATAACTGAGGCCCATAGCTGCGTCACAGTACAGGTATAGGGACCACCACCCCCAGGAAGAAGGGATGAGGTGAAGGAACCATAGGAGGCCACAGAGACGCGCAAGCTCGCAGGCTGGAGCCGCTGAACGACCCACTGATCAAGCAGCCCTCTGATGCCCACGGGGAATACTCTTTCCGTTGAGCATACATCCGCGCCATATGTCCGCCACCACCATACACCACGATACCTAGAAGCACACCTGAAAAATGAGAAGAAACCGCCCCAGCATTCGCCTGCCAACAACGGGAAACCAGCAAAAACCCATGGCCGGGGATCGAACCCGGGACCTCTCGAATGCGAGTCGCACACGTTACACGCTCGATGTGTGTGAATAAACGACTTGAGGACTTCGGCTGGGAATCTAAATGAGCATTTATATTCCAAGACGGAAGGGGAAGTACAACAGTTAGACAACTGCTACATAGACATTTGACAAAGTCGATTGAAAGAAACTTTTGGAGATTCTGAAGAATATAGCGTGGACTGGAAGGAGAGAACATGCATATCGAATAGGAGATTGTAGAGGGAAGTAGGACAGGAGTATACCTTATCACCTACTTGGGGAGTGTGGTGAAGAGTCATAGCAGTCATAGGAGAAAGGGGAATAAAGTAAGGTTTGCTGACTATAATGACAGTTTTAACACAAGAGGAAAATACTCTAAGGAACTTGCTAATCAAAATCAAGTGGAGCAAGTGTACAGCGTTAGATCATTTGGTGTACCTAATCGAAGCAGTAACAGTCAAATGGAGAGCGATAATAAAATAGCATTCTGATAGAAAAACAATAGTTTCTTGCGGAACTTTGAAGAAATGAAGTGTTTCTTGTAGCCACCATAACCTAGACCGACGAGGTTCCACTGCAGTACGAACCTTTTTTGTTAAAGGCTCTCTCCATTCCGCCTCTTTCGGACTTGTCACAACTGGTTCTGAAATACTGCTCTTTTACCTTTTTAGGCGATTTTACGGTGCAGAAATTTAAATGTGGGGGGAAATTTTTGGAAGCATTTGAAATAAGGATAAGACACACAATGGAGCGTGTAAGGCGATCTGAGAAAATTATCAATGGCGCTGTTTTAGAAACAATGACCGAAGGAAGAACATGGATAAACTGATCAGAAAGAGGAAATCAAATTAACGCGGAGAAGACATACAAGGAAATGAACGGCTCGGGACAGACACATGATAGACAACAGATAAGATTTAAGATAAATAGTTTATCTACAGAGATGAAGGAGAAAGTAGAAGATAGGGAAGAATGGAAGAAGTTGTGATGGCAGTAAAGCACAACATTATTACTGAGACATGCACATTTTTGGCCTACGCCGCTGCTGAAACTGCCAATAAACAACAGGTTAAATGTAAATGGAAGACGTGCCTCACAACATGTGATCGCTAGTCACTGTTTCATCATAGGATGAAAACTGTAAGTATATGAATTTATCCAAACCTTCCCAACCTATTAAGATGATAGAATGGAAAGCGGTATGCTTCTAATAGTGTAATCCCTTTTAAAACATTTGGATTTTATGGCTGGTTCATGCTCCCTGTATAAATTACTCTGCGTAGAAAATGCATGAAATGGTAAAAGTTGGTTTTTTTTACTGGCATCTATAAAGCAATAGCGGTTTGGTGATACTAAACATTTATGTTAAAACTCATTCTACACATTTCTTTTATCTGAGAAGTTAAAATTATTGCATGTATGCTCTAAAATTATGAGTAAAAGTAGACAATAATTTTATATACTGAAAATGTTTGAAAAAAGAGAAAACGAGGCACTAACATAAAGTTAGCCGTGAGAAAAAATTGTTTGGTGCTATTAACTACACCTTTCAATAATTCAGAACATAAAGCTTAAAATGAAATTTAAAAACAACGTTAAAATATATGATTAAAATTTTTAAAACTTTGAGATTTCTGTCTAAATTTAATATGTGCATTGCACTAAATATTTTTAATTTTTAAAACATGCTGAAATTCAAAGAAGATCGTAAAATACATTTGGTGTTCTCCGAGATGTTTAATCTTGAGTGTATAAGAAATCATTCAATATTTTAGTAGCCCTAATCCTACTTATCAGTTGCAATGAAGAAATTTCAGGAATCTCTCACTTACTTTAAACTCATTTTCTTGTACAAATAAGCTTACCTGGCTCTTTGGACGACCTGGAAAGTCTTTAATTGAGTTTTTAGCTAAGAACGTGTTTATAATTAACATTTTAACGTGGTTCCATGGTCGTATTTGCTTTCGTGAAGCGAGGAAACAGCACGTTCAGCATCGTAAAGTAATTAATGTAAAGCGCGTGGTTGTTCTCTAAGTGCACGTGTTAGCGGATATTGTGCTTGCGTCACGCGTGCTCTTGCGTGAACACTGGAGTGGAACTTTACACCACTATTTAAAATGTCCCCATTGTATGCGCAGACTCAAGTACCACTTTGGCAGCATGTACTCTCACTTTTTCTGAAAAGGGCATTAAAACGCTACTGTCTAAAAGCAAAAGGGCGTAAACCGCCTGGCAAAGCGCGCCAGGCATGTGGTGCGAGTTGGCAGTGCTGTATGTGAATGCCTTACGTAAGATATGAGGCGCGAATGTGTTACTTGTCTCGTATAAGGTGCCGATAAACTGCTAGCTCTGCTGCATGTTTATTAATGCCGTGTTTTCTCTGTTTTACCGCTTATTACCGCAATTGCTGTTACACATATACAACACACAGACACAAAAAACCATGTCAATGGTGGAACTCGAACCTTCAGCTTGGCGAAGCGCCGAAGCTATACGCTCCAGCAACCACGGCTGCGAGGGCCGGCGACATTACTCCTGCGAGGCAGAACAAACAGAGCGTGCAGGGCGAAAATGTGTAACGAGTACTGTTTTGCGTAAATATACTAGCAATCAAAAAAAAGCGCCCCAAAGTATATCTCCGACCAAATCCATAAAAACGCATAATTCAGAAGACAAACGACACAGACATGAGCACGCAGATAATGAAGAAACCAAACAAAAAACCGCCGATAACGAATATATAGCACATACCGTGTTCCACTCACAGAATATGTCTGTAAGGAATGTCTTGACATCAACAATTCTGTCGCATCTGGGAAAGTTTACGGCTCTATTCTCTGTTTTTAACATGTCAACAAGACTTAAGGCCTCTTCGAAAACATACGCTCTTCTGCTGGCCATGTGAATGGCCAGCTGCTTTTGTTAGCTTTCTCGTCACATATTTTAACAACGTTAGCTCGGGCTTGACTGTGTAGAGTTCTTCCTTTCTTACTGGGCAATGTAATTAACTTTATGAGTCACTAGGAAACACACACTGTTCCAAGTGAAACACGCTGGAATACTAACGTTGCGCGATGTTTTTAATGTGGGTAGTTGATCTATTCATTGTGGAATAATGGACTGCGCATATAGGGCGGGGCTACGCCAGAGAAAGTGACGTCACCTTGCTTGCAAACACTCTTGGTGACAATTCACTATTGCTATGCACGTTAATAGGACATTTACGATGTCACCAAGATTGGATTGATAGCTTTTCTTTTCCTGTTAAAATGAGTCGTTGTGCAGTGTATGAGTGTATAACTGCTATAGGGGGGAAAATGGCATGCACTATACTTCTCATTTCCGAAAGATAAACAGACTCGTGAAAAATGAGAACATTGTTGCCTATGGCAAGACCCCTACCTAAATTAAGTAACTTGACGCTCTATAATTAGCAACAATATCATTATAGTAACATTATAGTATCTGTAATCAATAGGTATATTCTTTTCCGTATCAATTTCGGCTACATTTCAGGAATAGCTTTGTGTTTGAGTTTCGTCGAATTAACAATACTTCTCATCTTTCCGTAAATGGGCGAAAAATGCTTAATACTTGTGATATAAACCAGGGGAAAAAAGCGCATTTGCATTACAATTGGAACTTCGTCAAACGGCAGAAATTATTTAAAGAAATCTTGAAACCAGATGGTGTAGAAGTCCAAGAACATGAAGAGGAAGAAAATGTACCAGAAAGTGTGAAATATCTGCACAAAAGCGAATAATTCAGGAGAGGCTTAAAAATACTGCGGGTTATACATCATTTAAACACATCAATTAGTATCCCGGCTTAGTTATATACACAAAATTGATGCCATCTGACAATAAAGATTGGATTAGCACTGTTTCAACAGAAAATTTAATTCTTCCTTGCATGAAACTCCAACTGGTTACCACTGCAATGAAGAGCATATCTTTAAACGTGCATGGGAACCTTGTTACCCATGGTAAACATATAATCAAAACAACCACGGATTTGTTCAATGAAGCAATTAAAAACATCTAGAAAATGACTTCTATCATTCCATAGGAAGTAATGGGAATATTGATTAGGACGAAAAATTTTCTTAGAATAAGAGAATTTAATAAAACAATAAAAACATCCAATAGATAAAAAAGAATAATCGCAAAGAAAATGAAAGATATTTCTTAAGGATATCCATTGTGAAATTTCTAATAAATGTCAGATTCACTATATAATTTAATATAACATTTAGGTTTTTAATGCATATCAAATTCATGGATCCGTTCAAATTGGTTCCCGAGGTTTTTGTATTTTTTTTTGATTAATTCATTTTCTTCTTTTTTTTTTGCTGTTTTGAAAAAATGCTCCACACAATAAAGTTATTCTTTTTTAAAAATAATGTTTTCCAATTTCACTCTTTAAAACTATATGAATGAATATGGAGATGAATGTTTAATTAATTATCCTAATAGTTTGGGAGAAAATGTTAAATATAGTCTTCAATTTTTAGCTTAAACATTTACACACTATTGATATTATTGTTAAATTACTCCACCACTAAGCAGTCTCACCACGTTTTGTTATTATTTATGAGGAAGCATAGCAATTTCAAACATGTTTACCAAAAACTGCATTATGTGTAATAATTTGAAATAGCCGATATTTAAAAGTACTACGCTGAAGACGTTGTTTCTGGCCTTTAAAAGCATTTAATGTATCTATGTGCAGGCCCTCCGTCGTCCGCTAAGTCAGTCATTTGAAAATTCTTGCGGCTTCTTTGAATGGTTTATTCACTTTTATGTACGCACCCTTTTGGCAAGAATTTTTTAGGCTTTACAGGTATTTAAATGTACATCGACCACGATTTTAAACGACCAGTGGCAATAAAACTGCAGAAAACTTAAGTAAAAGGTATGTTGTATTTAATAACACAAAATCTATATTATTTTTAGCACTTTTGGCCTTATTTTCATGAATGAGTGTCCTTAAGGACAGATTAGAAGGAAGAAGTACGTGGTAGTTGCTTCATATGCAACGTTACTATTTATCTTGTGTTCTATAAAAGAAAATGTTATTACTACTGTAACCAAAATCCAATTAACTGTATTGTATTCAGGTTATGTGTAGTGTTATTTTATTTCATAAATATTCCGGTATATCACAACTATATAACAGTCATCTATAAATATGTTTAGTATTGATAAATATCTAGATACAAGCGTCTTAGAGTAGTCTGTTTCAGCTTACAATAGAAAGTTAATGATTTCTTTGTACATATAAGTTTAACGTTATTGTCTATGTCCTCGCCGCAGTCATCAGCTAACTTGTACCCTTCTTTCTCACGTTGCAGTCAAGTGATATGAAATTGAGTTTTTATTTATGGACGCTCTTTAACTGCCGTGGTTCTTAGCGTCCCATTCTATATTGGGCGTGAAAGACGGTAATTTTGCTCAGAGACCTTTATCAGACTTGAGGTTCTTTTACGTGCCGTAAATGTACGACACGGGACCACCGGCTTTACTTCCCTTCCGAAGGAAGCCATGCTAAGGATGTTTACGCTCGAGCGCCCTCCGCGACCTGGGGAAATAGAGGCTTGTATGGTAAGCACTACACCACGAAGGTGACTGCGCAGACCGAGCGAAAACAAGCAGCGCTTGTCCCACACCTTTACTATGATTCCACCATGGATCTATTCATGATGATCATGAGCTGCCACGTGGTACTATCCCCCCTCACTCCTCCGGAGAGCAGAACATCCCGCAAGCGTCTGAGGCCTACGTCGTTTGTATGAATGCGTTCCATATACGTCATTTCTTGAGATTAGGTCCGATTCTGCATGCCTACCATGTGTTAAAATAATCATGGATTCTAAATGTAGTGTTAGCTCACATTCCAGAGCTACCGGGTTCCATTCCCATTTAAAGTTGCCTAAGCAGCGAGGTCATGATCACCAGGGCGCAAATCCGAAACTATAGCAACAGTACGCACATACAAACTGAAAAATCTCCCAAATCACTAATTGTTGTCTTGTATTTCACGAAGTCACACTTGAACCGATTAGACTGATGAAGATATACCTGCTTGGAGCTGCCATGGCACACGAAGTGAGTTCAGGTTGGCAGTAATACATTTTCTTCAATAACAGCATTTTCATTCCAACTGCAAGTTACTGTAATACTGCTGTACTATTACTTTGCTTACTATTATAATACTACACTTCCAAAACTATTACTTCCTCCTTTGCCTTTAATACACATCTTATTTGCTGTATTTGTGGAAATCAAGAAAGAAGTGCACAGGAAACTTTATAACGCATTTTTGCTTCTATATTTTAATTATCATTCTTCTGAAAGTAGTGAACATGCATTTCTAAGAAATAAGTCGCTTACGCTATTTATTGCTTATCTCGCGTTATTCACATACAAGTCTACTGTTGCAGCAGCACAGCTTCTGAACTCTAAACAGCGTCGATCGACTCGTAAGGTTCACGGCACGTAAAGGAACCTCAAGCCTGATAAAGAGGCCTTTGAGCAAAATGTCCGGTCGTTCACGCCCAATATAGAATTGGACGCTAACGACTATTGTAGTTAAAGAGCGTCCAAAAATAGAACTCAACTTCATTTAATTTGACCAGTAGGGTATATCAACGCTCAATAATAATAATAATAATAATAATAATAATAATAATAATAATAATCCCATTCTTGTCCTCACTGGGTCAACAGATGGTGTACAAATGCATTAAATATTACAAATGAGGCCGGAAGTTGAACCATATTTTAAAAACTTAACTCGAAACTGTGGTGTGCCACTATGTAGTAACATTGTGTCACTGTGAGTATTTCGTGTATACCCCGGCTTACTTTCAAGACGATTTACAATGATGTTACAGGCCTTCTTGGGTCATTCTGTATGTAATTACGGTTCCTTCATAGTAATCGCGTATAGCTGAATCTCATTTGAAAAACTTAATATTACAGTCTGTACTCGATTCACGAATCACCCGTTTATCCAGCTTATTGCCGTGTCACCGCGACCAATATCAGATAAAAGATAGCCGAAACTTTGGTCCTCAAGTATGGAAACCATGAGACCATAGACATCGTTATAACGGTTTTCTGGTAACTTTCGCTTTTTGATAACTTATTTTAACAAGTATAATGGGATATCCTGAAACAAAAATTGCATTTCAAAATGTTTATATCTAAGTATATTAATATTGCCTTACGTAAGGATAAAAGGGATTTCCATAAAATTTGGTATACACTGTACCTAATAGGTTGTATGGCATATTTAATGTAATGTGGCACGAAATCAAACAGCCAGCACATCTGGTTTATTATTGAGTTTTGTTATATAGGTTCACATAACATTTTATAAGCAAATGATTCTGTTTTACTATTCATGAAATTGTAACACAATGAGCATTTGATATCTTATAGTAATTTTACCAAATAATAAATATTTATTATTATTATTATTATTATTATTAGTAGTAGTAGTAGTAGTAGTAGTAGTAGTAGTAGTAACAGTAGTAGTAGTAGTAGTAACAGTAGTAGTAGTAGTAGTAGTAGTAGTAGTAGTAGTAGTAGTAGTAGTAGTAGTAGTAGTAGTAGTAGTAGTA
Source organism: Deroplatys truncata (assembly GCA_030765065.1). Taxonomy (NCBI): domain Eukaryota; kingdom Metazoa; phylum Arthropoda; class Insecta; order Mantodea; family Mantidae; genus Deroplatys; species Deroplatys truncata. Next base: position 700,387,339 of record CM060990.1, read on the forward strand.
GTAGTAGTAGTAGTAGTAGTAGTAGTAGTAGTACTATTCGTGCACGTATGCAGTTTAGACACACAATTATGGGCGTTTGTTTGTTTATGTTTTTCTGATTATCACGAGAAGCAGTATAATTCTGATCACATAAGAAAGCGTGAGTATCAGGCCCAAATTTGCATGTTGTTAAACGGCCTACTTGTGCTTCAATTTTATTGAGTCTCTAGAGAAAGCAGTCTTACAATCGGTTTTCGAAACATCACATGACGTGTGCACTCTACAAGTAAGAGAGACAGAGGAGAATAACTACGGAGGGAAAGTGGGTGGGAGAGGGATAGGCAGAGGAAGGGAGAGAGAATGAGAGAGCAGTGAAATGAACGGATAGAGAGTTAGAGAGGCCAGCGAGATGACTCCGCGGTAACGTGGTAGGCTCGAATTCGGCAGGTCCGGTTTCGAATCCTGTTATGCCGTCCACCTTGACTTTGGAGTATTAGTGGTTTTCCCATATCAGCAGGCGAAGGTGGAGGGAGTTCCTCTTCTACTATGAACTTCCTATCCATCGTTTCTTTTCATGCTTCACCTTCATATATTTCAGGGTTGCACGACTAGGTGACGGCGGTTGGTGCGTGGCGGCAGCACGGTAGAGTTTACGCTGTGTAAAGGATTCCTCTCTGGAGCTTGCATTGCCCTTTAGTGCGCCTTCCTGGAATATGCTCGTTCCCGAGAACCCTTGAGTTGCGGGTGCCACAGGCAGGCTCGCACTCCCGTCGGGATTAATGTCAATATGGAATCGTTAGTGATCCCGTTCTTGCTAGCGCGTAATTCCTGCAGATCTAATCCCCGCTTCCTCCCTGGGGTCACGTAAGCCACAGTGGGCTAAGTGCGGAGTGGAGCTCCAGTGGCTTCCACATTGACATGTAGTGCTTGGAGTCATGACCACTTGCATTAGATCAATGGAAGGGGGACAACCTGGATTTCTCTCCAGTAAACCAGAAAATCAATGTCTCCCATATTGACATGTAGTGCTTGTAGTCAGGATTACTTGCATTAGATCAATGGAAGGGGACACTACTGGCTTTCTCTCCAATAAACCAGAGCATCAAACCTACCACACTGACGTGCAGTGCTTGGAGTCATGACCACTTGCATTAGATCAATGGAAGGGGGACAACCTGGATTTCTCTCCAGTAAACCAGAGCATCAAACCTACCACACTGACGTGCAGTGCTTGGAGTCCTGACCACTTGCATTAGATCAATGGAAGGGGGACAACCTGGATTTCTCTCCAGTAAACCAGAACATCAATCTCTCCCACATTAACATGAAGTGTAGAGTCACGATCACTTGTCATAGATGAATGGGAGGGGACACAAGTGGATTTCTCTCCACTAAACCAGAACATCAATCTATCCCACATTGACATGCAGTGGTTGGAGTAATGATCACTTGCTAAAGATCAATTGGAGGGAGACACAACTGGATTTCTCTCCAGTAAACCAGAGTATAACTCTCTTCCTCATTCACGTGCAGTGCATGGAGACATGATCACTTGACATGTGTTAATGGGAGGGGATACAACTGGATTTCTCTCATGTAAACCAGAACATCAATCTCTTCCACATTGACATGTAGTGCATAGAGTCATGATCACTTGTCATAGATCAATGGGAGGGGGAAGAACTGCTTTCTCTCCAGATAGCTAGAGCTTCAATCTCTCCCACATTGACATGCAGCGCTTGGATGATTACTTGTCATAGATCAACGGAAGGGGAGCAGAGCTGGTTTTTTTTCCAAAAAACTAGAGCATCGTCTCCCACATAACACATGCATGCAGTGCTTGGAGTCATGATCACTTGTCATAGATCAATGGGAGGGGAGCGGATCTGGATTTCTGTTCAGAAAACTAGAGCATCAATCTCTGCCACATTGACTTGCAGTGCATCGAGTCATAATCACTTACCACAGATCAATGGGAGGGGGTAGAAGGTTTTGTCTCCAGTAAACCAGAGCATAAATCTCTTCCACATTGACAGGCAGGGTCTGGGATGATGATCACGTGTTATAGAATCAATTTGTGAGGGACAGAATTGGGCATTTCTTCAAAAACCTAGCGCAGCAATCACTTCCACATTGACAGGCAGTGCTCGGGATCACGATCACTCTTCCCATAGAATCAATTGGGGTGCAGAACTACACTTCTCTCCAGAAAACTAGCGCAGAAATTTCTCCCACATTGGCAGGCAGTGCTTGTGGTCTTCATCACCTACTGTACAATCAATGAGAGGTGCAGAACTGTATTTCTCTCCAATAATCTAGCGCATCAATCTCTCCCACATTGTCAGGCAGTGCCTTGGTCAGATGCTGTCCTTGATTGTAGTAGGAGCACAACTGACTAAAAGGAACCCCTATACAAGAACGGAAACCCATTTAGTGCGTACAAAGATAGCTACTCCAAACTTTAAGATAGACCAGAACGACGCGTTTGCGTTTGGGGTGGTCACGCCGCTCCCCTATTTCCAAGCCATTCCGCCCCTGACCGCAGCGGGATGCATGAAATACCCACGTCCTGTTTTAAATATTTAAATGTCCACTCCAGCAGAGGGAACAGCAGAAGAGCCCGGGGGGACACAAGTGCTGACTCGCCGCTTTTTTAAAACAAGAACACAGAAAAGAGATGGAAATGACAACCACTTGTATTCCAATGAGCTTTAAGAACGGGGCCTGGTGAAGCCGGAGTGATTTTTCTGTAGGAAGAGAGGGAAATCTACCAAAGAGTGCAACACTGTTGATGATGGCACCGAAGTCCCATTGTTTAGAAGACTGCTCAAGCGACAGCAGATCCACAAGGACTAGAAGAATGACAACCTGTAGAAACACAGGATTATGCTTTTCACTATAGCTTGAGATTAGAAGGAATTAAGCCTAATAGGGCACGTGAATGTCTAAATTAAATATTACCTGATCTGTTATTGTACTAGCCTCTCTGATGATCCCAGCGCAGAACATGTTCAACGCATGTGGACAACGACACCCCACTTGCTATGAGCTTAATAGCACTTCTATGTTAAAGTGAAATATAAGTAAAGCAATTGAAATATTGAAATCAGTATGCCGATTTGGATAGTTTCAAGATATTTATGCAGCTATATACCACATATGTTAGATATTGTTAAGATATGAGGGCTAGTTTGTTAAATATACTTTAAGATCAGATATCTTTAAAAGTTAAAGAAAGTAAAACTTAATGTAGTGTAGCCTTTTAGAAAAAAATGTAGAGTCCTTAGTTAAAGAAAACCGATCGTGCAACGGCCTTGGGCTACATCCATTGTTTTAACAGAAATTTGCAGTATAAAATATAAACAGAAATGCTTGCCTTGCCTGCATTATAATTCGCATTGAAAATGATGACCTTGATTGAGAACATACTCATTGTTGTTCCGAAAACGCGTTGAGTATTTCAATTTGTCCCCTAATTCGTCTAGTTTTCTTCAGTCAACATACGGCGTTGTCAAAGTTGTTTTTGTTCATAAAAGCCGAATAAGATTTTTTCACAAAATTACGGACAGCTGACTTCCTAAGAATTATAACGTCTGGAAACTTACGATGGAATTTTGTCCGTTATTTTCTTGCAGAAGAACACTTCACACATGCAGCATTCAGAACAATATGCTGTTTTAATGTAAGTATACTCAATTATAATGAATAACTCATCACACACGATTTTAGTCTTAACGAGAGACAAACTTCCCTCCCATGAAACTGCTAGAACTCAATAGATAAACACACGCCTCGATTGCTCTGAACTTGAGAACAAGATCAGTCCAAGGTCTCCGTTCAGCCTGTATAGTCTAATAGACTGTTTTTGTGATATCCCTTTTAAAGGTAACGGTAAATATCACAGAGGGGCCGCTGAAACCGGAGCAGAGCACCGCATGTAGGCCATTGTGGCCCTTTATGCTTCCAAGGGAGGGAGGGATGAAGAAGCGACCCGAAGGGCCCTGAGACGACATGCGCAAGCGTGAACGGGGTGCCTAATAACTCCAGATTGAACGCATCCGATGTCGTTCAAGCCTGCCCAAAACGCCGAGATCCTCGGGAAGCCACTCACAGAGGGCAAGTCCGAACAACGCCAGAGAGAAATCTTCACAAAGCGCACGACCACCCCAGCCACAACACGCCGAACACCGTCGCCTGGTCCTTCAACCCTGACACAGAACTGATAAAGGAAATTATGGCTACAGGAAATGGAGAGGAAAGCCGTGGTAGAAGAGTAACCACCCCAGCATTCGCCTACCGACCCGGAGAAACCGCGAAAACCATGTTCGGAGTGGGCAGTCGTCGGGAATGGAACCCAGGACCTCGCGAACCCGTGGAGCCATCTCGCTCGGTGATGTGTGCATAACAATTAAGTGTATTTTCTAAAAAATTAAGCGTTAACTTCAAAACTCTTAATATAAAAGGAGGAAAGTTTAATGAGAAAATGTAGTTATAGTGTCGGTATAATAGTTGTCTAAATTAAGAATATTGTGCTTACTACAAACTGTAAAAAATTGAAGTTCCTGTAATAAATTGTTCATCCTTGAGAACTGCTTGCCTACCCAAAATATAGAAAATGATTTTCCCCTCAAATTATATACTGGAAATCAGAGAAAACTGCTTGGGTCAATAGTAATACCACGTAGCTTATAATATCCCTTATAGAGTTGCTATAAGGTTGTATAATTATCATGAAATTATGCCTGTAACGTGAGCACCTGGGTTTCCAGTGATTCATCTACAAGTCTCGTTTATAGTGGTTAACTTCCTATTTTCTGATTAAATATGGCTGGTAGTATAGCAGAGTTGAACCCACAACCGGGCCATAACGATCCACAGAAGTGAGAGGTCATCTTTCTTTTGCTTTCAGGAGTTTTCTTTGTCATTACTAGGCATAGGAATTCTTAAGTCATCTACACTCAAACAATACGGCAACACAAAGAATGTAAGCAGAGCGGGTCACTGACGGCAGCTAAACACGGCCTGTTGAGTGCTGTCTGCAAATGCTAACAGATTGTATGAGGGATGCGTCCCTGCCTGAAGTCCAGTAGCGCACTCACTTATTTCTGGCTTTCTTTAAACGCGTACGCGTCATAGTTTGTGTAACGTAAAATGTTCAAGAAATAAGGAACGAAAGAAATTCAGGAAAACAAGGAGAGATCATTTCGTTGGAATACAGCAGAGATTGGCAGCTGTCTGTGAAACGGGGAAAACTGGCACAAGATTTGATTAAGGGGACTTTGGTGTTTTTTTTAAAGAGAGAAATCAACGCCACCTAGGAATAAGGCCGAAACACTAAATACCTTTGGCTACTGACGTCATAGTCAGTCAGAGCCCTTCGATGTGTGCTGGTGGTAGATTTGGCGTACATTTTATTTGTGTGTTATTAGCGTGGAGCATAATTGGTAACCAGTGGCGTGTAGTCCATGTACGCAAAGTAAGCGGTGCTTATCCTGAAAAATTCTGCAAAATTAATTAGATTAAATTATCTTCCAGTACGTGTTATTTTGATCACCGCTTGGCTACTTCAGTGGTCTTAAAATATAATTTAATTTTATTGTACAAGGATACATCTCGTAAGTTTTAACGTGCTCTGTCCGCGCGCCTGCATTTTCGTAGCATTTCGGGTCAGCTCGGTCGCCATCGACTCAAGGGAAGCAGGTGCGTTAAGTGCGGGCGAAGGTGAATGAACTTCAACAAAGGTAACAACTAACAAGTGCATTTCGAGCGAATATACATATAAGTAACGAGTGATTTTGTACAGTGTTTAGCCTTATTATTCGATGACAAATGCGACATCTTATTCTCCGTTCGTTTATGTTTAGATGTCTTATATTTTACGGGCCGTGACGGAACGAAATTATCCTCTATAAGTATAAGGCAAACATTTTCAACACGTGCGTACGCTAGTGCTTGGACAACAAAACGTGGGGAGGAAAGATGGGATCTTCGCTTTCGTCGGAGAACAGACGCGCATGACTGCATAGTGTGCAATGTTATATCGCGAAGTCTTTCTTCTCGAAACTATGAAGAAAAGATTAAAATTGTGCAGGAAGGAAGACCAAAGCCTGGCCTAAACATTACTACTGCAATGAAAAGCTGTGTATGAAAATTCAATTCACAGCTGTATATTACTAATGAATGGCTTACCGGTTGTCCGCACAAACAAAAGCTTTACTGTTAGTATTGTCTCCTCCTTGCTAACGACAAAAATGTGTGGCCTAGTGGCAGGTTCAGTGACATGGGGAATATTGACAAAGCAATTAAAAAACACAGTTTGACCAGCACTCATCTCCAAATCATCATTCTGTTGAAAATATTTGGTAAATCCAGAATAGACCACTTGCTGGATATTCAGCAGAAAGTGAGACAAATTCAGCAAAACGAACTAGTAAGAAATAATAGAAAAGTAATGAAACGCTTAACTGATATTGTTTGTTTTTTGGGAAAACAGGAATTAGCATTTAGGGGTCACAATGAATGATCAGAATCCAGCAGCAAGGGGGATTATGTAGAACTTGTAAACCTGCTTTGTCTGTATGACAAGTTGAGAAGTTTCATGGAACAGGGGGCAGTGTTTACTGGGCTATCAAATCTGATCCAGAATGGCTTAATTGAATCAATAAACAATGTTCTAATGACGGAGATAAAGAGAGAAATCAAAGAGACCAGCTTTGTTGCCATTAGTTTGGACGAAAGTACAGATGTCAATTTATCCCAACTTTCTGCAATAATGAGATTCGTTGGAGCTGAAGGCGATGTTCAAATAAGATTTCTCCGATTCATGAATATTTCAGATGATCGGTCAGCTGATGCATTATACAAAATTGTAAACGATCTCATGGAAGAATCTGACTGTGGGGAAAAGCTATTTTCTCAGACGTACGATGGTGCGACTGTTATGGCGGGCCAAGCGAAAGTAAGAGGATCATTTCCCCATGCTCTATTTGTGCATTGTTTTGTCCACAGATTAAATTTAGTTCTATCACAGGCAGTTTCACACATCCGAAAATGTAAGATATTCTTCATGGCCGTTAATGGGATAGCAGCGTTTTTTCAAAGTCTTGTAAGAGAACTGAGGCCCTGGACAATGAGATACATAGAAGATTGCCGCGTGTATCACAACCGCGCTGGAGCTACGGCTTTCGTTTGGTGGAAAGAATCTCTGAATACAGAAAAGAACTTTTTTCATTGTTTGAAACTATTGCCAATGCTGATGAAAAGTGGGATCAAGATGCTTATAGTACTGCACGAGGTTTGGTGAGCACAACGGAGGATTTCACCTTCAAATTTCTATTACAGATGTTTGCTATAATATTTCCCATCACTGACACTCTATATGATATTCTCCAAGTAAAGTCATCTGATATTGAATATTGCTTATTGAAAGTTACCGAATTTCAGACGGCCTTAGAAGAGAAGTATGGGATAAAGTTCAAGAAGATATTGGTGATCAAGAGCCACCTACGATGCGCCATACAGGCAAAGAGTGTTTGAAGAGGAAAGTGCAGTACAAACGTCTGTATTGTGAGGTTCTGGATACACTTGTACTTCATCTCAGAGAAAGATTTGGTAGTATTGAGTCTCTGAGTTTTCTGGAATTGTTAAATGTTATGAGCTTCATCAAATACAAGTCATCTTTTCCAGAATTACCTAAACAGTCACTAAGAGAGTCCTATGGGACAGTCTTTGATTTTGTTGCTTTGAGGTCACAACTCTTTGCAACTTACCTGTCACTGGACATGCATCATAAATTCGTGAATGATCTTTTAGCCTTCATCAAAACAAACGAACTGAACAGGGCATATGGTGAAGTAACAAAACTGTGCGAGTTGGTGTTAACTATCCCAGCAAGTAGTGCTGCAGTTGAATGTAGTTTTTCTAAACTAAAAAACATAAAAAATTATGCATACAACACTCAGGGACAGGAAAGGCTTTTAAACCTATCTTTGATACCACTGGAGAAGGAGTTTCTAGTAAATTTATAACTAGATTCCAAATGTTATGACCATGTGATTGACGATTTCGCCAAGAAAGGGAGGAGAATTCAGCTCTGCTTAAAATAAGATAAGGTAAAAATACTGTATTTTGTTATAATGTAATGTACGGGGTGATAGTAATATTATCGTTTTAATTGCAATTATGTAGTATCTACAGTATATTTTGGTTTAACATCTTACAGTGAGATTGCTTACACTGGCCGATACCTTCATCACACGCCACTGCTGGTAACAGAGTGTAAAGGGGGCCGAAAGTAAGCGTGTTTAAGTTTCCATTAGATGAAAACCTAAGAAAGAAATGGATAGACGCTGCTAATCAGGATAATACACTGTGGTACACTATTAACGACTCTCTTTACTTTTATTAATATTGTGTGAAATTGCATTTCGTGATCTTTTGTAGAATGTTTAACATACCTAACCTACACACGCACACTAGTAGTAGAATGTTAAATTGCTTCTCACTTTACTTATTGAAACGAATTTTGCCTTTATAGGCTTGCGAAAAGCGTTTTCAAGCCCATGATGTAGAAAGAAGCGTATTGACAGTAAGACTGGAAAACAATTTACAGCTCCACTAGATCGTCCATGCCTAAAACAAAAAGGTTAGTTTCTTTCTTATCATTCTCCAGGTACCTTGAGAAGTGCAATTCAGTAAAAATGCTAGTTATATGTAATAACTGAGGAATTGGTATGAAGTAACCATGCATACCTATTTCTCATATTCATCACTGCCGTACATAAAGGAACATAGGCACCAAGCATGTACATTTGTAAGTATTGCCATTCACTAGAGCATATTTAAGTAGCTGGTAGGGATAACTATCCCATGATAGATGATGCAGTAATTTGTATCACAAATTATTTAAATGTAAAGAGTGATTATAGTATGAATATGCATTATTATGTGACATTGATTTGAGATGTTTGTTGATTGTAATTATTGTTGGGAAGTAAGTTTATACTGCCTTACTGAAACTGACAATAATAGCGTGCAATAATGCAGCGAGGGGGGGTGAGCTGTTTATCATTATTGGAAACGAGGAAGTTACGTAATGTTGGGGCGTTTTCCTTTAGAATCTTCTGGAACATTCCCCTTGAGCATATGTATTCATAATTTTCATTGGATATAAAAATAGACGCTAATGTTGGCGCGTTTTATTAGCCAATTGCAGCTCAGTTATAATCTTTAGGCATATCGGGGTGTATGAGTATAAAAAGAGTAGGTTAGAGGTAGACCCCGTCAGTTCGTCGAAAATATTTGTATGATACACGTCGCCTTCAGTCCGTCAGTTCAGCAGAAATATTACACGTCGGCTATCGATTCACAAGTTACGCGTAGCAGAGTTATGAAAAATCTAAAGTGTTGTAAAGTTAATTATACAAAAAGTTGAAGTACGCGAATTAAAAATGATCAGCAATGAAGTTATTATAACAGTTTCAGTTTGGCGAGTGTCTAGATCAATGTGTAAATGTGATAGTGACTGTGTTTCGACAATAAAAGTGTAAAACAAATTCCTTCATCAGTGTTATCTTTGGATAAAAGATTCCTTTCCGTTTACACAACCTGTATAAAGAGAAGTGCTCGACCCAAAAAGATCATAGCTAGCCGGAGGACAGTGAAACAAAATTAAATAAAATAAAAGTAACATTCTTTCAAACAAAAACTAATACTGCCGCAAATTGCTAACACCAGATGGAGCTACAAACCTAACAAAGAATCACGTCACAAAATGGCTTCACCACATGAAGTAAACACACATACACAAATAACATTATAAACTTACCATCGCAAATTGGCTCCCAAATGTGGGGCTCAATAATTAAATATAAAATAACAACTAAACCACTTCAAATTGGCTCCCATACGTGGGGCAGTTAAAATTATGTAACCAAACAAAACAAAAGCAGCACAATATAAGATCTTCAAGTTCTAATAATTTACGTAAAAACATATTACGTAAGCACTAAACCACTATCATAGAATATGAGCTGCTATAATAATACAAACGTCTAGTTTATCAGCATAATCCGCAATGAATTATTGAGCTTTTTACCTAAGACGCTAGGTTATAAAACACCACAGTTTGGTTTAGGTAGATAAAAGTTTGATATGCACAACCATAGTATATAGAACACAGGAACCTCAGTGCAGTAAATAAAACAGCAATTTGCATTAATATTGATTCATATATACGAGGGTACACCAATAAGTATTCGCACGGAATTTTTTAAAATTTATTATAACGCCAATAGAAACCTGAGTAGGTATATATAGAGAGATCGAGCGCAGTTTTTTGCGTTTATATGGGAAAGGATAGGGAAAACGAGGCTAGATGCGACGGTTCAAGGAGGAAAATGCGTTTATATGGGCGAGATAGGGAATACGAGGACTGACGCTAGGCTAGACAGTGGTAGGAGGGGGAGTGCGCTTTATATGAGAAAGATAGGGAATACGAGGGGAGGTGCTAGGCTAGACAGAGGCTGAGTAGAGTATAGTTTATATGAGAGGTATAGGAAAACGAGGAGAGGTGTTAGGCTAGAGAGAGGCTGAGTAATGTATGGTTTATATGAGTGGTATAGGAAAACGAGGAGAGGAGTTAGACTAGACAGAGGTCGAGGAGCAGAGTATGGTTTATGTGAGAGTCATAGGTAAACGAGAGAGGCGTTAGGCTAGACAGAGCTAGAGGAATAGAGTATGGTTTATATGAGAGGTATAGGAACAGGAGAAGAGGTGTTAGGCTAGACAGGTAGTGTAGCAGTAGGAATATGGACTTATATACAGGAGAGATAGGGAATAACAGGGCTGATGCTAGGCTAGTCAGATGCTAAAGGAGGGAGGGATATGCTTTATACGAGAGAGATAGGGAATACAAGGAAAGATGCTATACTAAACAGGACTTGAAGGGTAGAATATGAGCGATTAGCGAACCGAGGAGAGGTGCTAGTATAGGAGTTTTTAATGATAGAGTAGGCGTTTATATGCGAGAGATAGGGAATACGAGGGTCGATGCTAGGCTAGACGGTATTGAATGAGGGAATGCATCTTATATGAGAGAGATAGGGGAATATGAGGAGAAGTGCTAGGCTAGTCGGGAAGGCCTGAATGAGAGAGTATACGTCTATATGGGAAAAGATAGGGAAAACGAAGGTAGGTGCTAGGTTGAGAGAGTCTTCAAGGAGGAAAATGCATTTATATGAGAGCGCTAGGGAATACGAGGACTGACGCTAGGCTAGACAGTGGTAGGAGGAGGAGTGCGCTTTATATGAGACAGATAGGGAATACGAGGGGAGGTGCTAGGCTAGACAGAGGCTGAGTAGAGTATAGTTTATATGAGAGGTATAGGAAAACGAGGGGAGGTGTTAGGCTAGACAGATGCTGAGTAATGTATGGTTTATATGACTGGTATAGGAAAACGATGAGAGGAGTTAGACTAGACAGAGGTCGAGGAGCAGAGTATGGTTTATGTGAGAGTCATAGGTAAACGAGAGAAGCGTTAGGCTAGACAGAGCTAGAGGAATAGAGTATGGTTTATATGAGAGGTATAGGAACAGGAGAAGAGGTGTTAGGCTAGACAGGTAGTGTAGCAGTAGGAATATGGACTTATATACAGGAGAGATAGGGAATAGGAGGGCTAGACTTGAAAGCGACTTTAGACGTGAACTTAGTGGAAAACTGTTTCATGTCAATGTTAGAACGCTAATTCTAGACATGCCCATCACGTAACCTATTCAGGGAAAAGGTGACTCGTTCAGGGGAAAAAGGTGACTGCTCAGGGAAAAAGGAGGCCCACAAAGGGAAAAAGTTGACTAGCAAAGGGAAAAACGTGACCAGCAAAGGGAAAAATGTCACCAGCAAAGGGAAAAAAGGCGACCACCAAAGGGAAAAAGGTGACCTGCAACGGGAAAAGCTAACCCACTAACACTAACAGATAAGTAATTCAGATAGTATTGCAAGAGGCTGACTGGATCATAGCAGTGTATGATTTCACAGGTAATTCAGCTAGTATCGTATGTTTTTAGGCTAATTCGTCTAGTAACACAGGATAGATTCCAGAGGCTAACTGCATCATAGCTATGCATGATTTCACAGCTAATTCAGCTAGTATCGTAGGTATTTAGGCTAATTCAGCTAGTATCACAGGAGGTTAGATTCCAGGGTTGGGTATAGCATAGTTTCATATTTCACAGGTAATTCAGAGGGTATCGTAGGTATTTAGGATAATTCAAGTAACATAGGTGTTTAGAGTAATTAAGCAAGCATTACAGGAGGGTAGGTTCCAGGGGTTGGTTATAGCCTAGTTTCGTATTTTACAGATAGTTCAGGTAATATCGTAAGTATTTGGGTAATCAGCATAGTTTCACAGATGCTCGTGATAATTTCGATCAGAGATTTGTATCACAGCTATTTAAGGTAAATGCAGGTGATTCAGGTTGTATCAATGGTATTTGTGTCATTTTAACAGGTAATTCAGTTAGTGTCTAGGTATTTGGGCGATTCAAGCATCATAGGTGTTTAGAGTAACTCAGCTAGTATCACAGGAGGCAAGATTCAATGATCAGGGTTTCGTATCAGAGCTATTTAATGTAATTTCACTTGATTCGAGCAGTATCACAGGTATTTAAGTCATTTTAACGGGCAATTCAACTAGTATCACAGGTACTCATGGTAATATAGAGAGTAATTAAATTATAAAACATTTCTCATCCAACGTTACAACAATTTATATACTTTTTTCTAAATCTTACAAACTTATTATATGTTAAACAGTTATTGTACGATGCGGAGAGGGATAAACTGCATACTGGTTCACAAATTGAAAAGCTTTACGTCAACATACCTTTATTTTAGTTCGTTGTAGATGTCTCTCCCCTTTTATCTAGGCTTGAGACTAGCACTAGGATTGCTCCTAATGGCAGGGTTACCACCTTCCCTTCCATCTTCTTCTTTCTTCATCAGGCGTCAGCTATCTGCATATACAGCACACAGATAACCTTCTTTTTTAAGATTGTAGACTCACGAGAAAATCTTTATCTTTAACTTACATTCTTTTAAGCACTGTTTGTAATGGCGTAATGTCCATATGCATATGTCGTTATCCCATCCTCAGCAATAATTCTTTTATCATCAAACGGAGTCAATGCAATTTTATTCACTTGCACTGTAGCAAGAGCATGCTTTCGTGATAGGATCAGATTCATAGGTGTTCTGATGATTTCACAGGTTTTAAGACAGTCTGTATAGCTGTCAAACGAAATGTACTGTTTAATAGCGCTACGTTTTATACCTTTAATCTTTTTTATCATTGACCCTTGAATATCTAAGGCATACATCTTAGGACGTAGTCCAACAAAGCGTAGGATGATTGTACTATTAGCCTCATCTTTAAATTTTCCCAATACCTTCTTGTTCTGAGTAGAGTAACATATATGTTTGGCAGGGTAATCAGCTGTATCGAGATGTTCAAGAAAACGTAGCTTGTCCTGGTACACATCTTCAGTTGTTACACGATGAATGAACGAATCAGTGTCCATATACATAAGCTTCAGGTTTTCAGCTCCATAATAAGGCAACAAAACGTCGTAATGATAGTTATACATTAATGTCTTGGAGATGTCCAACACACTCATACCAATGTATATAGGCTTGTTGAATACAATCTGACGAGAGGCCATATGTACAGCAGCTAGATTATCAGCATATATCATCCTGTCGATAAGCGTAGGCTTGGCGATCAGCTTCTCTAGAGTTTTTCCATTGGTCACCAGTCGTATATGCATACGATTACGCAGGTTCTCCATAGTTTTTCCAAACATAGCGTTGTTAAAGAGTTTGTAGAGATCCTTCTCGAAATCATTTGCAGCTTGTTGTCGTAGCCTGTTGTTAAATTCCACATAAGGTTTCAACCACTGAAATCCACCAAAAGGAAGGGCGTGACACATTGCCCACCCATATTGGTCATTAGCGTCCTCGTATGTGATAAATTGGGTTGGTCTCGACGGATCAAACTTATCCATATAAGTGTTATTAGCCTCAGCATACCGATGGGAAACTTGGCATAAACCTCCTCTTATACCTGATTCCACCATGAGTAGTTGATCATAATCTTGTAACAGTTCCAGCTTAATTCCAGTATAGAGTAACATGGCGTCCCATGTAAGACCTGGAGAGGTAAAATAATGGGCAGGATCAACTTTGTGTGTTTTAAGGGTTTGCTCTCTGAACGTCTCAAAGACATCAGCTAGGAGAAGTACATCCGAAGTTAAGTAGAGATCGCTGTACTCTCCCAGGTTTCTCACATTAAACAGCTCCCATACATTTCTAGCATGATCGTAGTCAGTATCAGTAATTTCTTCTTCATTTAATCTATTGTAGAAGTAGTCCTTAGGAGGCAAGCAGGTCTCGTTCAGGACATCCCATGACGTAACAAAATCATAGGGAAATACACCCTTACGGGTCATCAACTTCAATTTGTCTTCTCCAAAGTACTTTAGCGTTTCAGGATACGAGGTTAGATTTTTTACCAACTTATCCAAGCTTGTACTGAGGAATCGGAAGCTATCCACAAATCGAAGCTTTATATCTCCTACATACTTGGTGAATGAGATATAGCTTTCTTCAGAGTTAGGAATTACCTCCACACGTTCACTTGTACAACCCAGCTCCTTAACAATGAAATGAGAGTCATATCCGCTAAGGTTATGCATGAAGACTGGTATATATTTAGGTGTTTTACAGGCTAAATTACATTCATTATGAAGACTTCCACGATATTCACCGCTGATGCGATCATGGTCGCGCACTTTATAGTTCTCTTCTGTAAAGGGTTTTCCACACAAGTAGCATGTCGTAGAAGATTCGAAATCCTTTTGCTGTTGATCCGTAAGTTTCAGAGGCTTAGCAGATTTGTATATATTACCAATCATTTTTGCAAGAGATGTCAGGTACAGCATAAACTTCTGAGCAGCATCAGCACCACGATACACATAGGGTTGCTTAGGAAGACCAGTTTCGAGATGTTCAACACTGGATGTAGGCTTCACGTAAACACAGAAGCTCATTGGTGTGTGCTCTTGATAAGGGGTTGTATAGGAAGTTTCAGGATTGGGTATACACGTATGGCATGGAGTGAGAATACTCTAAAAATCCGCATAGATGACATAAGGTACTTTCAGCATCCTCTCAAAATTTTTAAACTGTACAATTGATTTCTCCTTGGTAGGCATAACTACCCTTGCAACACCATGTTGAATACAGACGGCTGCATGTTCTTGTAGCTTTTCCTGTCCACTTCGTCCGCTCTGGTCATCAAAATGTGTAAAGCAGCGCTTACAAGTATAAACCCGTCCATTATGGTTAGTTTTCTGGCGTCGAACGAGTTTCTCAAAATTCTTTATATACACGTAGTGATGTTTTCCACTGCTGTCATTCAATAGTAGCAGGTCGCGATGTTCAGGTAGTTCAATATCAGCAACCTTTATCGGATACACTTCGTGCTTCTCATCCAACCCGAAAACGTTAATAGACATATTGTTAAACTTCTCAAATTTAGGTATTTGAGAAAGTGGAGTAGGGTAGGAAACACAGCTGAAGTCGTACTTATCTTGAAGTTGTTTGTATTTGCTCACACGTTGCGCATCCTTCCCTATGAATTTAGCTAATATAGAGTACATGAAACATTTCTCGTCGGTAAAGTTCTGAATGTTTATACACGCTTCTTTAGCTCCGACAGATGACGGTAGTGGTATGTAGCTACTTCCTCGTAACGGGTTGTACTTGTTGATACGAAGTCGAACTCCTTCCACAGCAAGCAAAGCCCAGCTGCTACCCTTAAGCTGAGACTCCTCCATTTCAGTCACCAATTTCTTGAATTTCACTTCAATCGTTGACTCCAGTTCTGTTTCTAGAAACACAGCTTGATTCCGTGTTTTAAATGTTTTGTCACAGGTTTCTCCAATACTGTTAACAAATCGACACTCAGCCAGCAGATTAATTTTAACACTCTTATGAATGCTAAGCTCTTTATGCACAGCCTGGATTATACGTTGTTTTGCCTCTTGCAGATACATATTTAGGTCCTTAGCTGATTCGCATCGTATAAAATACGATTTCAATCGTCCTTCGAATGAAGTTTCGTATTCTTTCATATCACAGTCCTCCATTGTTGACAGCAACTGATGTTTAGTTGGCTCCAATCTTCTTTTCTTCTGAGGGCTGCTTATTTCACATATATCTTCGTGTCGCTGTCCCTTATAACAATCTTTGAAGGTTACATTACAATGTTTACATTTGAAGAGCTTCTTCCAGCTCATCTCGTGTCTTCTCTTGTCATAACCTCGGAGGAACTTCCTCCCACATTTTCCGCATGCATATCCAGTAGCGCTTGGAATAATATCCTTATACGCTTAGTTATTCATCTTTATTCTTGATGTAATAACGTATTAATCACTGATCAATGAAATGTAGACCTCTTCACCTTGACACCACTTTAGAAAGCTGATTATTCTTGGAGAGAACACGATGTTAACACCTCAAGACTAATTAGCACAATGAAGTCCAATGCCCTAGATCACCATATTTATAGAGGGAGCACGAACCTCTTAGATCAATCATAAACTCGTTTCATAACCAGATGTATATGATCGCTCAACGTGTATTAACCCCACAGCCATATAACCTCAAGTCTAGAGACAGGATGTTTATGACGTCACACCCAGAGACAGAATGTCTGACAGCATCAAACACGTTTAAACTCGTCTAATAACTACCTGCTTAAGCTGTCACACCAGCAAGAGAAGCATTCTCCCACGCTCATTCAGACATATATTTCAAATTCAAAGCCTACCACCACCATCACCACCTATTGTACCAAGGTTAATTCCAGCTGTATTATCACAGTACTTAAAGTAAAAGCTTAAAAGGTAACGAGAAGATGTCCCCCTTATTTACTTAATTATCTCATGTTTTCATTCCCTTTTCAATTCTTCCTTTCCATCTTCTCACAGAAAGCCCATTACATTTAACTACAATCACGAGAAAAGCAATTTTTCCAGAGTTAAACAGATTCTAAGCTTCTAAATCGAACCCGGTAATACTTTTAATAAATGTATTTTAGCTCCCCAATATCAGCATCTACCATTTAATCTTTACTCGAACCTGATATGATCCATAAGCTTGAAAATATATGAAATCACCCCTTCGGGATTCTATCTAAGTACTTTAAAGTAATTTTTATAACGATAACGATATTTAAGAACTAGATACTCTGTTTACGTTTACCTTGACATGTCTATCTAAATTAAATTACGAGGTATTAAATGTTTGCAAGTAAATTTCATTGAATCGGTATTCGAACCCAGAACACCAGGAACAAAATAATTTATAATATTAGTCTGACATGTTAAACAAAGCTGTATGCAGTTACATCATCGATCTAAGTGATATATTCTAGTGTACAGAGGAAAATTAAGGAAGTCATTAAAAAATCGGGAATCGAACCAAGCACAACTGATTGACAATTATATACAGCATTAATCACCCAGTACAGAACCTATCAATCATGCTTTGCTGCAATCCTCTACCTCACTTAGTTCCCGAGATAATGAAAATTTAAAAATTAAAGATCGAACCCAGGACGTCAGGTATCTAATTACACATCTACAAGATACTACCTAATAACATAAACGCAATAAAGTTTATTTGGCGTCTTTATCTTAAGTCGTTTAACAGTTATTAAATTTATAAGTAAATTCCATCGAATCAGTATTCGAACCCAGAACACCAAGAACAAAATAATTTATAATATGAGTTTGGTATGGTTAAGGGTGCTGTATGTAGATACAGCATCAATCTAAGTGATATTTTCTAGAGTATAGAGAAAAATTAAGGAAGTCATTAAAAAATCGGGATTCGAACTAGAGACAACTGATTGAAAATTATGTACAGTATTAATTACACATTATAACAGCTATCAAACATGCTTTGGTCCATTCCACTAGGTTTCTTAGTTTCGGAGATAATGAAGTTTTTAAAAGTAAGGATCGAACCCAGGACACCAGGTACCCAAATATACATTTACAAGAAACTACCTAATGACATTAATGTAATAAAGTTTATTTGGCGTCTTTATCTTAATTAGTTTCTGAGTTATTAGAAGATTGATTTGTAATCACTCGTAGGATTCGAACCCAGGCATCCCGGTCAACTTGGAACAATACCCTAATGACGCGGCGCATTCCAAAGAATTGATTAGTTTTTATCCCAATGATGTATCTCTTTTCATTCAGGAGATATAAGCGATTAAACAGTAGGAATAGAAAGCCGGTTTGAGCGAACAGAGAGATGCCGACATCTGATAAGGTTCTTTGATCGATGCCGGCAAGCTCCGCCCATTCTATTTCTACTGTTTAATCGCTTATATCTCCTGAATGAAAAGAGATACAACATTGGGATAAAAACTAATCAATTCTTTGGAATGCGCCGCGTCATCAGGGTATTGTTCCAAGTTGACCGGGATGCCTGGGTTCGAATCCTACGAGTGATTACAAATTCATCTTCTAATAACTCAGACACTAATTAAGATAAAGACGCCAAATAAACTTTATTACATTAATGTCATTAGGTAGTTTCTTGTAAATGTATATTTTGGTACCTGATGACCTGGATTCGATTCTTAATTTTTAAATCTCCATTATCTCGGAAACTAAGAAAGTTAGAGGAATCGACCAAAGCATGTTTGCTAGCTGTTATAATGTGTAATTAATACTGTACATAATTTTCAATCAGTTGTCTCTAGTTCGAATCCCGATTTTTAATGACTTCCTTAATTTTTCTCTATACTCTAGAAAATATCACTTAGATTGATGCTGTAACTACATACAGCACCCTTAACCATACCAAACTCATATTATAAATTATTTTGTTCTTGGTGTTCTGGGTTCGAATACTGATTCGATGGAATTTACTTATAAATTTAATAACTGTTAAACGACTTAAGATAAAGACGCCAAATAAACTTTATTGCGTTTATGTTATTAGGTAGTATCTTGTAGATGTGTAATTAGATACCTGACGTCCTGGGTTCGATCTTTAATTTTTAAATTTTCATTATCTCGGGAACTAAGTGAGGTAGAGGATTGCAGCAAAGCATGATTGATAGGTTCTGTACTGGGTGATTAATGCTGTATATAATTGTCAATCAGTTGTGCTTGGTTCGATTCCCGATTTTTTAATGACTTCCTTAATTTTCCTCTGTACACTAGAATATATCACTTAGATCGATGATGTAACTGCATACAGCTTTGTTTAACATGTCAGACTAATATTATAAATTATTTTGTTCCTGGTGTTCTGGGTTCGAATACCGATTCAATGAAATTTACTTGCAAACATTTAATACCTCGTAATTTAATTTAGATAGACATGTCAAGGTAAACGTAAACAGAGTATCTAGTTCTTAAATATCGTTATCGTTATAAAAATTACTTTAAAGTACTTAGATAGAATCCCGAAGGGGTGATTTCATATATCTTCAAGCTTATGGATCATATCAGGTTCGAGTAAAGATTAAATGGTAGATGCTGATATTGGGGAGCTAAAATACATTTATTAAAAGTATTACCGGGTTCGATTTAGAAGCTTAGAATCTGTGTAACTCTGGAAAAATTGCTTTTCTCGTGATTGTAGTTAAATGTAATGGGCTTTCTGTGAGAAGATGGAAAGGAAGAATTGAAAAGGGAATGAAAACATGAGATAATTAAGTAAATAAGGGGGACATCTTCTCGTTACCTTTTAAGCTTTTACTTTAAGTACTGTGATAATACAGCAGGAATTAACCTTGGTACAATAGGTGGTGATGGTGGTGGTAGGCTTTGAATTTGAAATATATGTCTGAATGAGCGTGGGAGAATGCTTCTCTTGCTGGTGTGACAGCTTAAGCAGGTAGTTATTAGACGAGTTTAAACGTGTTTGATGCTGTCAGACATTCTGTCTCTGGGTGTGACGTCATAAACATCCTGTCTCTAGACTTGAGGTTATATGGCTGTGGGGTTAATACACGTTGAGCGATCATATACATCTGGTTATGAAACGAGTTTATGATTGATCTAAGAGGTTCGTGCTCCCTCTATAAATATGGTGATCTAGGGCATTGGACTTCATTGTGCTAATTAGTCTTGAGGTGTTAACATCGTGTTCTCTCCAAGAATAATCAGCTTTCTAAAGTGGTGTCAAGGTGAAGAGGTCTACATTTCATTGATCAGTGATTAATACGTTATTACATCAAGAATAAAGATGAATAACTCAGCGTATAAGGATATTATTCCAAGCGCTACTGGATATGCATGCGGAAAATGTGGGAGGAAGTTCCTCCGAGGTTATGACAAGAGAAGACACGAGATGAGCTGGAAGAAGCTCTTCAAATGTAAACATTGTAATGTAACCTTCAAAGATTGTTATAAGGGACAGCGACACGAAGATATATGTGAAATAAGCAGCCCTCAGAAGAAAAGAAGATTGGAGCCAACTAAACATCAGTTGCTGTCAACAATGGAGGACTGTGATATGAAAGAATACGAAACTTCATTCGAAGGACGATTGAAATCGTATTTTATACGATGCGAATCAGCTAAGGACCTAAATATGTATCTGCAAGAGGCAAAACAACGTATAATCCAGGCTGTGCATAAAGAGCTTAGCATTCATAAGAGTGTTAAAATTAATCTGCTGGCTGAGTGTCGATTTGTTAACAGTATTGGAGAAACCTGTGACAAAACATTTAAAACACGGAATCAAGCTGTGTTTCTAGAAACAGAACTGGAGTCAACGATTGAAGTGAAATTCAAGAAATTGGTGACTGAAATGGAGGAGTCTCAGCTTAAGGGTAGCAGCTGGGCTTTGTTTGCTGTGGAAGGAGTTCGACTTCGTATCAACAAGTACAACCCGTTACGAGGAAGTAGCTACATACCACTACCGTCATCTGTCGGAGCTAAAGAAGCGTGTATAAACATTCAGAACTTTACCGACGAGAAATGTTTCATGTACTCTATATTAGCTAAATTCATAGGGAAGGATGCGCAACGTGTGAGCAAATACAAACAACTTCAAGATAAGTACGACTTCAGCTGTGTTTCCTACCCTACTCCACTTTCTCAAATACCTAAATTTGAGAAGTTTAACAATATGTCTATTAACGTTTTCGGGTTGGATGAGAAGCACGAAGTGTATCCGATAAAGGTTGCTGATATTGAACTACCTGAACATCGCGACCTGCTACTATTGAATGACAGCAGTGGAAAACATCACTACGTGTATATAAAGAATTTTGAGAAACTCGTTCGACGCCAGAAAACTAACCATAATGGACGGGTTTATACTTGTAAGCGCTGCTTTACACATTTTGATGACCAGAGCGGACGAAGTGGACAGGAAAAACTACAAGAACATGCAGCCGTCTGTATTCAACATGGTGTTGCAAGGGTAGTTATGCCTACCAAGGAGAAATCAATTGTACAGTTTAAAAATGTTGAGAGGATGCTGAAAGTACCTTATGTCATCTATGCGGATTTTTAGAGTATTCTCACTCCATGCCATACGTGTATACCCAATCCTGAAACTTCCTATACAACCCCTTATCAAGAGCACACACCAATGAGCTTCTGTGTTTACGTGAAGCCTACATCCAGTGTTGAACATCTCGAAACTGGTCTTCCTAAGCAACCC
The DNA here is from genome assembly GCA_030765065.1 of Deroplatys truncata. NCBI lineage: Eukaryota > Metazoa > Arthropoda > Insecta > Mantodea > Mantidae > Deroplatys > Deroplatys truncata. The sequence continues at coordinate 700,409,077 of CM060990.1, forward strand.
TATGTGTATCGTAGTGCTGATGCTGCTCAGAAGTTTATGCTGTACCTGACATCTCTTGCAAAAATGATTGGTAATATATACAAATCTGCTAAGCCTCTGAAACTTACGGATCAACAGCAAAAGGATTTCGAATCTTCTACGACATGCTACTTGTGTGGAAAACCCTTTACAGAAGAGAACTATAAAGTACGCGACCATGATCCCATCAGCGGTGAATATCGTGGAAGTCTTCATAATGAATGTAATTTAGCCTGTAAAACACCTAAATATATACCAGTCTTCATGCATAACCTTAGCGGATATGACTCTCATTTCATTGTTAAGGAGCTGGGTTGTACAAGTGAACGTGTGGAGGTAATTCCTAACTCTGAAGAAAGCTATATCTCATTCACCAAGTATGTAGGAGATATAAAGCTTCGATTTGTGGATAGCTTCCGATTCCTCAGTACAAGCTTGGATAAGTTGGTAAAAAATCTAACCTCGTATCCTGAAACGCTAAAGTACTTTGGAGAAGACAAATTGAAGTTGATCACCCGTAAGGGTGTATTTCCCTATGATTTTGTTACGTCATGGGATGTCCTGAACGAGACCTGCTTGCCTCCTAAGGACTACTTCTACAATAGATTAAATGAAGAAGAAATTACTGATACTGACTACGATCATGCTAGAAATGTATGGGAGCTGTTTAATTTGAGAAACCTGGGAGAGTACAGCGATCTCTACTTAACTTCGGATGTACTTCTCCTAGTTGATGTCTTTGAGACGTGCAGAGAGCAAACCCTTAAAACACACAAGGTTGATCCTGCCCATTATTTTACCTCTCCAGGTCTTACATGGGACGCCATGTTACTGTATACTGGAATTAAGCTGGAACTGTTACAAGATTATGATCAACTACTCATGGTGGAATCAGGTATAAGAGGAGGTTTATGCCAAGTTTCCCATCGGTATGCTGAGGCTAATAACACTTATATGGATAAGTTTGATCCGTCGAGACCAACCCAATTTATCACATACGAGGACGCTAATAACCAATATGGGTGGGCAATGTGTCACGCCCTTCCTTTTGGTGGATTTCAGTGGGTGTCACCTGAAGAAATCAACTTAGAAACACTACAAGAAGATGATCCTCATGGGTACATATTAGAAGTCGACATCGAGTATCCTGCTGAACTTCACGATCTACACAACGATCTACCGTTCCTGCCAGAGTGTATGAAACCATTGGAATCATCTACAAAGAAACTGATACCTCATCTTGGACCTCGAAAGAAGTATGTAGTGCATTACATGGCTTTGAAGCAAGCTCTTAGTCATGGACTACGACTAACAAAAATCCATCGTGTGCTACAATTCAGACAGTCTCAGTGGTTGAAACCTTATGTGGAATTTAACAACAGGCTACGACAACAAGCTGCAAATGATTTCGAGAAGGATCTCTACAAACTCTTTAACAACGCTATGTTTGGAAAAACTATGGAGAACCTGCGTAATCGTATGGATATACGACTGGTGACCAATGAAAAAACTCTAGAGAAGCTGATCGCCAAGCCTACGTTTATCGACAGGATGATATATGCTGATAATCTAGCTGCTGTACATATGGCCTCTCGTCAGATTGTATTCAACAAGCCTATATACATTGGTATGAGTGTGTTGGACATCTCCAAGACATTAATGTATAACTATCATTACGACGTTTTGTTGCCTTATTATGGAGCTGAAAACCTGAAGCTTATGTATATGGACACTGATTCGTTCATTCATCGTGTAACAACTGAAGATGTGTACCAGGACAAGCTACGTTTTCTTGAACATCTCGATACAGCTGATTACCCTGCCAAACATATATGTTACTCTACTCAGAACAAGAAGGTATTGGGAAAATTTAAAGATGAGGCTAATAGTAAAATCATCCTACGCTTTGTTGGACTACGTCATAAGATGTATGCCTTAGATATTCAAGGGTCAATGATAAAAAAGATTAAAGGTATAAAACGTAGCGCTATTAAACAGTACATTTCGTTTGACAGCTATACAGACTGTCTTAAAACCTGTGAAATCATCAGAACACCTATGAATCTGATCCTATCACGAAAGCATGCTCTTGCTACAGTGCAAGTGAATAAAATTGCATTGACTCCGTTTGATGATAAAAGAATTATTGCTGAGGATGGGATAACGACATATGCATATGGACATTACGCCATTACAAACAGTGCTTAAAAGAATGTAAGTTAAAGATAAAGATTTTCTCGTGAGTCTACAATCTTAAAAAAGAAGGTTATCTGTGTGCTGTATATGCAGATAGCTGACGCCTGATGAAGAAAGAAGAAGATGGAAGGGAAGGTGGTAACCCTGCCATTAGGAGCAATCCTAGTGCTAGTCTCAAGCCTAGATAAAAGGGGAGAGACATCTACAACGAACTAAAATAAAGGTATGTTGACGTAAAGCTTTTCAATTTGTGAACCAATATGCAGTTTATCCCTCTCCGCATCGTACAATAACTGTTTAACATATAATAAGTTTGTAAGATTTAGAAAAAAGTATATAAATTGTTGTAACGTTGGATGAGAAATGTTTTATAATTTAATTACCCTCTATATTACCATGAGTACCTGTGATACTAGTTGAATTGCCCGTTAAAATGACTTAAATACCTGTGATACTGCTCGAATCAAGTGAAATTACATTAAATAGCTCTGATACGAAACCCTGATCATTGAATCTTGCCTCCTGTGATACTAGCTGAGTTACTCTAAACACCTATGATGCTTGAATCGCCCAAATACCTAGACACTAACTGAATTACCTGTTAAAATGACACAAATACCATTGATACAACCTGAATCACCTGCATTTACCTTAAGTAGCTGTGATACAAATCTCTGATCGAAATTATCACGAGCATCTGTGAAACTATGCTGATTACCCAAATACTTACGATATTACCTGAACTATCTGTAAAATACGAAACTAGGCTATAACCAACCCCTGGAACCTACCCTCCTGTAATGCTTGCTTAATTACTCTAAACACCTATGTTACTTGAATTATCCTAAATACCTACGATACCCTCTGAATTACCTGTGAAATATGAAACTATGCTATACCCAACCCTGGAATCTAACCTCCTGTGATACTAGCTGAATTAGCCTAAATACCTACGATACTAGCTGAATTAGCTGTGAAATCATGCATAGCTATGATGCAGTTAGCCTCTGGAATCTACCCTGTGTTACTAGACGAATTAGCCTAAAAACATACGATACTAGCTGAATTACCTGTGAAATCATACACTGCTATGATCCAGTCAGCCTCTTGCAATACTATCTGAATTACTTACCTGTTAGTGTTAGTGGGTTAGCTTTTCCCGTTGCAGGTCACCTTTTTCCCTTTGGTGGTCGCCTTTTTTCCCTTTGCTGGTGACATTTTTCCCTTTGCTGGTCACGTTTTTCCCTTTGCTAGTCAACTTTTTCCCTTTGTGGGCCTCCTTTTTCCCTGAGCAGTCACCTTTTTCCCCTGAACGAGTCACCTTTTCCCTGAATAGGTTACGTGATGGGCATGTCTAGAATTAGCGTTCTAACATTGACATGAAACAGTTTTCCACTAAGTTCACGTCTAAAGTCGCTTTCAAGTCTAGCCCTCCTATTCCCTATCTCTCCTGTATATAAGTCCATATTCCTACTGCTACACTACCTGTCTAGCCTAACACCTCTTCTCCTGTTCCTATACCTCTCATATAAACCATACTCTATTCCTCTAGCTCTGTCTAGCCTAACGCTTCTCTCGTTTACCTATGACTCTCACATAAACCATACTCTGCTCCTCGACCTCTGTCTAGTCTAACTCCTCTCATCGTTTTCCTATACCAGTCATATAAACCATACATTACTCAGCATCTGTCTAGCCTAACACCTCCCCTCGTTTTCCTATACCTCTCATATAAACTATACTCTACTCAGCCTCTGTCTAGCCTAGCACCTCCCCTCGTATTCCCTATCTGTCTCATATAAAGCGCACTCCTCCTCCTACCACTGTCTAGCCTAGCGTCAGTCCTCGTATTCCCTACCGCTCTCATATAAATGCATTTTCCTCCTTGAAGACTCTCTCAACCTAGCACCTACCTTCGTTTTCCCTATCTTTTCCCATATAGACGTATACTCTCTCATTCAGACCTTCCCGACTAGCCTAGCACTTCTCCTCATATTCCCCTATCTCTCTCATATAAGATGCATTCCCTCATTCAATGCCGTCTAGCCTAGCATCGACCCTCGTATTCCCTATCCCTCGCATATAAACGCCTACTCTATCATTAAAAACTCCTATACTAGCACCTCTCCTCGGTTCGCTAATCACTCATATTCTACCCTTCAAGTCCTGTTTAGTATAGCATCTTTCCTTGTATTCCCTATCTCTCTCGTATAAAGCATATCCCTCCCTCCTTTAGCATCTGACTAGCCTAGCATCAGCCCTGTTATTCCCTATCTCTCCTGTATATAAGTCCATATTCCTACTGCTACACTACCTGTCTAGCCTAACACCTCTTCTCCTGTTCCTATACCTCTCATATAAACCATACTCTATTCCTCTAGCTCTGTCTAGCCTAACACCTCTTCTCCTGTTCCTATACCTCTCATATAAACCATACTCTATTCCTCTAGCTCTGTCTAGCCTAACGCCTCTCTCGTTTACCTATGACTCTCACATAAACCATACTCTGCTCCTCGACCTCTGTCTAGTCTAACTCCTCTCCTCGTTTTCCTATACCACTCATATAAACCATACATTACTGAGCCTCTGTCTAGCCTAACACCTCCCCTCGTTTTCCTATACCTCTCATATAAACTATACTCTACTCAGCCTCTGTCTAGCCTAGCACCTCCCCTCGTATTCCCTATCTTTCTCATATAAAGCGCACTCCCCCTCCTACCACTGTCTAGCCTAGCGTCAGTCCTCGTATTCCCTATCTCGCCCATATAAACGCATTTTCCTCCTTGAACCGTCGCATCTAGCCTCGTTTTCCCTATCCTTTCCCATATAAACGCAAAAAACTGCGCTCGATCTCTCTATATATACCTACTAACCTGCAATATCTCATTTTCTAACGTAATTCCCTTGCTTTTCTATGCACGTGGCCCATCGTTGCACAAGCTTTCTAATAACCTCAGAAAAAAGTTTTTCGGTTGAGCAAAGGATCTGTGCAACCACTTGCCTTCCAGAATTAAACATTTAGAAGATAAACAAAAACTAAAGGAAACACTTTTATATCTAATTGAAAATGCACTCTATTCAATAGAAAAATGTAAAAGAGCATGCAATTAATAAATACGTAAAAACAATTCTTGTATCACAGTACACCATCATATCTTGTAAATATTCAGATACATCAATCATCATATATTGTAAATAACATTGTGTTCTGACAATGTCATGTAACTTTTTATAAATGGTGAATAAATGAAATGAAAAACAAAAAGCAGCAAACCATTTATGCACCGCTTCCTTCACTTCTTGGTCTGTGGAGAAGCGACTGCCTCTTAAGGCACTATTAAATAGACCAAAAAATATATGGTTTGCTACTTCATCGAGAGTCAATCTTCGGTTCTCTGAATCAGGATACAGACTTGCTCATTGTTGGCGTCACTAGTGGATTTGGATGGTCGTCCTGCTCTTTCATTGTCCTTTACAGTTGTCCGAACAATTTTGAGGTTTTCACACCATTCGTACACATTTCGGCGAATTGTGCGAAAAGTGTTCGCTGGTACACCTTCAGACGGATAACCGCACGTTGTTCGTCTTTATGCAAATGGCGAGCGGTGCAACACCCACTGGAGCGATAACGGTCAAACATTCCACAAGCGGAGATAAAGGAACAACATGTCGACGTGCGCGCGCACAAAGCGATGCAGCCAACCTAGACAGAATTAAAATTAGTGTGCGGATACTTATTGACTTACCCTCGTACACAACCCAAACCTAACCTAGAAACCACAAGGTCTATTACTACTTCACTGCACTTGGTATAGTATATTGGCGTGTTCGTGCCTTCTATAGATAGTAAAATTAAGTAATATCTTGCAGTTAAACATAGAATAGAATATTTTCAAATAAGGGTGTACAATGGTAACTTAAAGTAGGCTTCTTAGATGGAATAAAATTAAAAGTTTTATAATCATAACCATAGCATTATAAATGCAGTACTGTTATAATTACATACACTTCGCCTCGATCCTTCGAACAGACAGGAACTTCTCTCACCATGGGTAGAAGAAGACATCGCAGAGCTGCAGTAGCAGCAGAGACTTCCGCCGATCCCACCGTCGCAGCTGGCACGGACAGCTCGTCACCAGCGCCGCGTTCTCCGACATCAGTGAATACCTCACTGCGGGTACAAGGCTCCTCACATCTCTCTGAAGTCCCAGACGACAGAGCACCTCTCGACGCCGCTTCGCCTGGTGAAGGCCAAAAACAGCGCTATGGTAACTTCAGCGCTGTGGTTGTCGGCGTTCACCAGCAACTACCGACGCAGACCATCCTAAGCTGCGTACAACAGCTTTGGCCATCGGCCTTGAAGGCTACAAGGATCCAATCACAGAAGGGCCCAACACCGCTCGTGCGCCTTTTCAGTCGGGAAAAGGCACTCTCCGACGTGCCCTCTCCGACGGCCTACAGTTCTTGAGCAAGAGCTTAAGAATCGAACCGAGCCGCTCAACATGGACGCCACCCTGCCGACGCTGCTGCGGCACAGTGACGTAGGACGCACTGCTCAGCCACGGTGCCACTACTGTGGGGCACCTAACTTGACGTCTGTCTGCCAGCAGCACGATTTAACGCGTCGTCGCCGCTTCTGCGCAACCTGCTGGAGACACGACCACTTCACTGGGCAAGCTTGTTGTCCGCTTCATCCTCGCAGCCGCTCCACACCGTCGCAGCAGCTATTACTGCAGCATGATCGCGCCGAGCAGAACGGGTCTCCCGTAGTAGAAGACACGCCTGAAACCATCGCAAGCAGCAATACCACAACAGAACCGTCGCCTGAGATCCTGCAGAAGCTGTTGCGTGTGCAGGCAGAGTTACTAAACATCTCTACTAAACTAGCTCCTGGAGGAGGTACTCACCGAACTTCAAGAGGACCACGGTTCCATAGTCATCGCAGCAAAACTAATACCAACAATTCCTAGCCGAATTACAATGCCAAACTATTTCGACGAGCATTACTTGAACGTCAGAAGGCTCATCAGGGAGGAGATATCAGCCCTCCAGACGACGCTGGATGCCGTTCTACAGATTTCCACAGCATCAAGACGAGCCCCCATGGGGGCCCACACAGGAAGCTCCGACTACTCACTATCGAGGACGTCGGAAGCACAAACAATCACGCTTCAATCCTAACATCCATCCACACAAACTTCCTACACCGTCTCACCCTGAATTCCCATGGGCGCAAGTAGGGCCTCGGTTATGCTTGCGTCCTGGCACCTCACCTTTACCTGGCTTAGGTCTTCGTGGCCGGCCAATATATATCCCTACCTTGACTACGCTGGTGCAATAGCGGTACAGCCTCACTTTCACTCCTGAATTCCTTCCGGTGGAGGAGTTTTTAGTGGGTATGCCGATAATTGGTGAGTCAAACACTGTCAGTCCCGACTCCCATAGGGACTGGGGCTAGTGATTAAATCATTTTCTCCTCCTCTCGAAAAAAAAATTACAGTAACACTGATCACACTAGCTTCACTGTGTTTGCTAGCCTTTAGTGTGTTGACCAATATTTGCTCCCATGCATTATAAGGTTAAATAATATTTTGCTGTTAACATATAGAATATCTTGAGATGAAAGTGTACCATGATAAATTCAAGCAGTGACATATTTTCTCCGAGTTTAACAAATTATATGACAAATGAATGGGTACATATTAAGCTTATCAATTAATTTTGTAAGAGTATCAATGGGATACAAATGACACACAAACAGCATGCAGGGTTGATGTTTGAGCATCATATTGTTAATAAGATAAATGTGATATTGGATATGTGTGTGTCTGTGTCTGTCTCTATGTATGTGTGTGTGCTTTTTTGTGTGTGAGTGAGTGTCTGTCTGTCTGTATGCATGTATGCATGTATGTATGTATGTATGTATGTATGTATGTATGTATGTATGTATGTATGAAACACATGCTTGCATATTTCTGAAATAATTTCTTGCTCTAAGCATGTTGGTTTGTTTTGAACTATTTGGAAGTGAAGTAAAGCCGTGGGTCCAATATTGTACATTTAAGGCACTAGAAAAACCTCAAGCCTGAAAAATATTTCTGAACAAAAGTTTACTGGCCTTTAACGTCCTAAGTAAAATGGGACACTAATGACCAAGGGATGTTAATGAATGCAAATTAGACAATCAAATCATTTACAGATTTTGTAATTTACATCATTAATTTTTCTTAAATGTTCTTAATTGCTTGCACTCATATGCATTGTTATGAGCTGCAACCAGTATTGATGTTGTAAAAACAATATGGATTTTATCATTATTATTATTCTTATTATTATGATTATTATTATTACTACTAATGATGTGGAGTAAGACGGATGCTATGTAGTATTTTGTTGTGATGTGCTGTGGGTTTTCAAGTGTAATTAATTTGGTTATTATTTATATGCCATTAAAATTTTCATTAAAAAACTATATTTTTAACTTGTTACAGATGCAACTCCTTTTTTGCATGGGTGTCCTTCTTATTTGTGAAAACCCTATACTTCAAGGATCCTGAAGAGCACAGGCAATGCTTGGAAAATGACTTCATGTCTACAATTGCAGGGAGCTTGAGTGCCAAATAACAGCATATCGAGAAAACCACATTGCCCACTGTAGAGAAACTACCTGAAAAGATTGCTTGCTGTGAACTAGATAATGAATGGGTTGTTAGAAAAAAAGACAGTGGCAGTTATTTTATTTTAGTGAGAGATAGAGTTCGAAACGTTGCATGTTATGCTACACTTGACACTTGGTTTTATAAATGATGTCCAATTGCACCAGGTGGCAGCAACAGTAACACTAATAGGTAGGATCACTTCCTTCATGACCTTTGTCAGCAATAAGCCCACTGACAATAGCATGGACCAATAGAGAATGCCATAACAAATTTGTCTGTTAATTTAGCAGAGAAAAAGGAAGCAATTTCATTTATGAAAGAGCAGGTTTCTTTGCTTAACTGTCAAGTCATTGGTAATGTATTTATGGGAAGCCATAGCTTTCTGGTCTCTGATACAAGTTTTTAAGAAGTAGTACTTTGTTAATAATGCCATGTACAGTTACGTTATCCCAAGTATTGACATATAACAAATATATACCAATGTACCCGATATATCATAGGGGAATGGTTAGATTATTTTAAAAAACTTTATGAAATATCATGGTGCATGACAGATTACAGAAATTGGTAATAATTTTGTTGAAATTTTGAACGTGAAAGAAAAAAGATGGAAGTGATAGAAGAGGTTAAGCTATTAAATGGATAGAACAACACATTATACTACCCGAAGTTACGTTATCCCAAGTATTGACATATAACAAATATATACCAATGTACCCGATATATCATAGGGGAATGGTTAGATTATTTTAAAAAACTTTATGAAATATCATGGTGCATGACAGATTACAGAAATTGGTAATAATTTTGTTGAAATTTTGAACGTGAAAGAAAAAAGATGGAAGTGATAGAAGAGGTTAAGCTATTAAATGGATAGAACAACACATTATACTACCCGAATACCCAATGGGGTTTCAAAAAGGAAGAAGAACTACTGACAATATATTCATTTTAAGAATCTTAATAGATAAATATTTAAAAAATAACAGAGGGAAATTATACTTGCCTTTGCAGGAAGTTGACAATTATTTTTCAGAATATAGAGTCTAAAGGTGAACCAAGACAAGATACAAAGTGTAATATGTAAGAAAGGAGGAAAGTTGGTTAAATACGAGAAATGGAAGAAAGGAAATAAGGAGTATAAGGTGGTATATGAGTGCATGTATTTAGGTACAAAAATGGACAGGGGGGATGGGAGAAAGCCAAAAAGATTGGCACTTGGCAATCAGGAAAGCAGATATGTCAATCATAAAAGCATGCATTTTTAAAATACCACAATTGGAAGTTAAATGGCTAGAAAGAATATACAACACAGAGGTTGAAGCATGAATAATTTATGATATTGAAATTTGGGGAATAGAAAATTTGTGGGAAATTGTGGATATAGTGCATAGATCATTTTGCAAAGAAATTCTTGGCTTAACAATTGCGGCTGTAAAAGAAGCTGCTCAAATAGAAATGCAGAGAGTTAAGAGAAAAGGTTTGATTATGGAGAGAGTTTTTAAATATTGGTACAGGATTCTAAACCTACAGTATTACAGTCTAGCTAAACAATGTTTAGTATATCAACAATCATGTCTAACTAAGGGTGGCTGAGTAGTCGAAGAAATATTTTAGAGAGTAATGGTTTAGGGTATATATAGAGGAAACGAGAAACAAAAGTTAAAGGATTTTGGCAAAAAGTAAAAAGACGATTCGAAGATACAGAAATACCAAATTTGGTAATTTAGAAGAAATTTTATGTCAAGATGAAGTGGGTATGGAAAAAGAAAAATTATATTGGCAAAGATAATAAGAAGAAAAGAGAGGGTAGCATAGGAGAGAACAGGCGTGTGGAAGTCAAAAGGTGAAAGAGAAGGCTTTATTCAACAGGAATGTCCATTATGTGGAGGGAAAGAAGACTTGGAGCATATAGTGCTTCATTGTAAGGAAATTGAAAAGTGGAGAAATGTATTCATTCATTCATTATCTGTTTACCCTCCTCTTATTAGGACTTACACCCCCCAGGACTTACAAGCGGGTGCCTGGGGTCAGAGGCCCGTCGAGGAGCAGACACTCATGGATCATGACAGAGCATCCAGGATGGGTGATCAGCCCGATGCCTGGTATGGGATGAAAGAAGTAGATGAAACGAAATGGATGAAAGGAAAGGTGATGATGGAGCAGTTGGTGGAATGAATGGCGGGGGAAACCGGAGAACCCGGAGAAAACCCGCCCAGACGCTGCTTCGTCCACCACAAATCCCACATGCAGGTCCCTGGGATTGAACCCGGTCCGCCTCGGTGGGAGGCGAGCGGTCTAACCGCTCGGCCACGGCGCCGCCGGAGAAATGTATTCAATAATTTTAAATTTAAAAGGGCCAAAAGAACAACGTGGAACAAAATATTCATAAAGGGAAACAGGAGTGTGGGACAGTATTTATTTACAGTTAAAAAGAAGTGGAAATGGACAGTGAAGAGAGAGGAAGAAAATTATATATATAATAGTATTGTGTGTTCAGAGTCTTTTGAGCCAGTAGAGAGGGAAAATATAGCAACCGCTGGCAGGCAGCCAGTTCGGCTTCGAGTGGATGTTCTTTGTTTTAGCTACTGTGTTGACTGTGCGAATCCCTTCCACTGGCTCAAAAGACTGAACAGGCAATATAATAATTTTTATATGTGGAGTGGATGTCTACTGAATGAGTGGCCAGGGCCAAATTTTCAATAGGCAACCCAATATATTATAAACTTCTTAGCAATAAATAAATATATTGCATTCAATTTTCATTTTGCATTTTGAAAGAATCTGACCAATAAATTACAACCGTTTCGAGGTGGTTTGCTTAACATACTCATGTTTCAAAATTGTTTGTAATTAACCCAGAATTGAGCTAAGTTTTCACATAAGGACAGTCAAAAAACGAATGATCTACTGAACCCTGCTCTCCACAATCATAGTACAAATAATCTTTAATTTTAATCTTGTATAAGTGTTCAGATGTGGATATTTTCCCAAATCTGATTCTAGGAACAATAACTGTTACCTTTCAAGGAAGATTAGTATGATAGAACCAGGAGTACTCGGTACAATTATTTAAATATTGTAGCATTTAGCTTATCCCTTTTCTTGCCATTTATCAAATACTAACTTTTTTCAATATATTAAAGTGTAAGTATAATGCAAACTAGTCAAAGAATTCTCCTTTTTCTCTGCATAATTTTGCTAATTTACCTACCATTTCATTGCAATGTTCTTATATCCAGGAATCCAAAAGAATTTGACAGATATGGTATGTTTGTTTTAAATATTAAGTAATTTAAATTCAGTAAGTGCTAGTTACAATTGGAATGGTAATAAACTGATTTTAGTGATTCTAAAGGCGAAATACAATCTGTTAAAATTACTAAATACTTTAGAAAATCCTGAGTTGCTTAAGAAGGGCCTGATTAATAGCAAATATTTCAATATTAAATGCAGATGTAGTAGCTTGAATTTACTTGAAATGAGATTTTCAATATAGAAGGCAGCACCTGATGAATTATCTTCCAAGCATTTTGAATTACTTATATGTATATTACTGTAGTCGAATTGCACATAATGTTAACATGAAGTGCACCTAATAATTTCTTATTTATGTAGTATTACATGTATTGTGCTGGATGAGTGATCTACTTCATGTATGAGTTTCTCATAAGAATGTGAGAAACAAGGATACATTGAAAATTGATGGACGGTTTCTTTATATTCATTAATAAGAATGGTTGGATATCGTTCTCCTTTGTATTTCTTATAAGTAAATCAAGTTTCTGAAGTAACAACAAAAACATAACAGTAGTAGGCCTATCTTTGGATCGTGAAGAATAATCACAAATATATTTGTGAAATGGAGGGGGAGATATAAATTTATTAAAAGTATTTAAGATGTAATTACACAGAACATTATAAAATATTCCGTAGCTATCTTTCAAAATCATGTGTATGGTTTAAGCAGCATGTAAAATGCATTATTGTACTATTGCTTAGAAAGCAATTTATTTTTACAAATGATTCTCTTTTTATTGTTGTAACTGTTATTGTTGTTGCACATTTTTTGTGATCATTGTTACAATTTTTTCTCATACCTTAAGTTTTTATGTAGCTGCTGTAATTTATGGTAAAATATTTTTTTAATATTCACTTATAACTTTCAGTTTAAAATCACTAAATTTATATGTTTATTCTGTCACTAGGTAGGCTAATTTATGAGTCAGACTAATAAATAAATAAATAAATAATGGTTGGTAAGTTGCAACCATTTAGATAAAAATGTTCTATCCAGCCATTCCCTTCTAAAATCTAAAATAAATTCTCTTAAATTTATATTTTCATCCTATGCAGAGCTTTCTTCCTCATCTGATTTAGATATGTTCACGCCATTTCTTAGTTCGTTTATAAACAAATTCATCTCCATGGAGTATCATACTTTACCCGCGATGGCAGCCCACAGATTTAGGTAGGAGACTTTCTTCAAATAAATAAAATATTGTTATCACTGTAATTTGAAATATGCCTAATGTTATAATTGCACCATTAGTAACACTTCCTCTCCTCTTGTCATCCTTTCTATATCTTAATACTGGGAAATTCATCTCTGGCTGCAATAGTTGCCCAAACTTTGATTTCTATCCTATACATGCCATTATTATAAAGGTAATTATGGCATGTAATAAAACTATAACAAAATCTTGTCTGATTAATTTTGGATAAATAACTGATCTTACATGAAGTCAAAAATTCCTTTTTTAAAATGCTTCCTCTATCAGTTGCTGTGAAACTACATACATTAGCATACATTTTTTCCCCAAATAGAGAATACCATGTGGCATTTTAGCAATTTCCCCAAAGTGAGACTGTAAGGAGACACACTAAAAAAAACCGATATATCCTTTATTTTTAAATAATTTGCATAGTGAAATTGGAACTCTTTGCCACGTATTGCTATTTAAAACTTTTGATAGGATAATACTTAGGAATTTACATGAAATTTTCCTTACTACCATGTACTTGTGTTCGTCAGCCGATTTCATTGTCTTCTTGATTATAAAGGGAAAGCTTTTAAAAATTTTGATCACAAAATAAGCATAGGTACAGGCGTGGTTTAATCTTTATTAACGCTACAGAAACAAACTAGCATTTAATCATTTAATAAATGCGTTGCACAGCGAATTATAATGTACTTCAAATTAAATGGCATGGCAACTACTCTTTTTGTTTGAACTTGAGGCCCCCCCCCCATCCTTAAAACTAACTTTACAATTTGAGCCCCGAGGAATGGAAAATAACGCATTGGAATTAGTGTACCTGGGTTGAGTTTGAAGATGGCCTCCTACCGTAATGTCATACGCCCAGTGTTGTGGCCTTAGTCCTAGAAGGCGTTGGAAGAATCGACCTTAGCGACTCGGCTAGTTTCGCTCATTTGGCAGGTGCTTGTCGACTCCCTCTTTCTGTCTACTCTTAGCCTTTGGATATATAGATTATAGTTGCGAAATTAAACTTACAGAAAGCTTCGTGAACACATAATTATAAGGATATGTGAGTTACTATATTAATAAATTGTAGTTCAGTTCTCGTAAATTATCAATAAACTTTAATCTGAACACTGGAGGCTAATTACTGAGCCATGCTTAAACAATGTTAAGTATTTGGCAAAAAATATACATAGTTCATACGCAAATTTCGAGCACAGTACATTTCAGTGGCTGTTTTAGAAGTAAGAAGAAAGGTGGATTGTCTTATATTGCACTTCAAGAAAATTCACATAGAAAATGCTTCTAAGGATTTCATTTCACAAAAATGAAACCGCATTCCTTCAAATTTATTAACTTGGATTTAGCTTTTCGTTGAGAGCCACGGGGAAGAAGCCTTACAAGGAAAGTACCAACCTCTTAATGGGGGAACTCTCCTTGAAGTTACTGGGATAAGAAGGCCACATAAACATGCCTCGCTTCAAGTGAAGAGTTTTAATGATGTATCATTCGTTCCCCCAATTTAACTTTCAGGAATTTGAATGAATGAATAATGTACGTACTTAATTAGTACACGTATTGCTTCCCTGTAGATTAAGTAGTTGAAGCTCCATTTAACACCTCCTGCTAACTTAGTTTTGACTACTGTCTTTTTGTACAGTTCTTCCCTAACCAAAATTTGGAGATAGGATTTGGCATTCGATGTTTGAAAGTCCTGTGTTCGTAAAATTCCACTGAATATCATTTTTGTCTAAAACTGAAGCAAGTAATTTAACGCTAAGATGGCCCATTGTTCTAGGATTAAGAAACGATTTTTCACGCATATATTTTCATATTAGGTAACGAGTTTTGTTTACGTTCTGCCGTAAAATGCCCTCTTCATGGTTTCATTTTTTTAGGAGACACCGGAACTAGGAGTGACGGCACAGCAACGACAGGGGCCCTACAGTTTCCAGATTGAGACGACCGACAGTCGGACAGGCAGACCGGGGACCACCGCCCCACACAGAGGGTCCGAAGGGGAGGTCCGTTTACCCCGGCAACCAGTCGAAGACCGATGGACGGAGAAAGCTGCACCGAGAGCATCCTTTTTCCCTGCACCGAAATACCATCGCCGACACTTCCAACCCTGAAACAGACCTAACGGGGTAAAGGATGAATGGAACGAAATTATAGGACAGGAAATTCAGGGGCTGAAACAAATCACTCCAGCACTCGCTCGACGATCCGGGAAAACCCGGAAAAAACCAATGGGTCAGAGTGTGTGGTCACCGGGAATCGATCCCGGGACCTTGCGAATGCGAGTCCGTGCACGGATTACCGCGGCGCCATCGCGCTCGTTCCTCTAACACGTATTTTCAAAAATAACACGCTGTTTATGCAAAGTGTTTAATCAGGCCGCGGATCTGCTGGCAACTTCTCAAGCTCGAAATTTAAGCTTATAAATTGGTTATTACATACTAAGCCGATAGTTTGATTTACTCAGCTCGCATTCGCGTTTCATGTGTTTTACTGTCGTTCACTTTTCCTACCCTATAGCACACTCGATAATAACGTGCCCTTATTCTTTAAACATTACACGGACATGTTTGAAAATTCCCATCGACCTCTTTGTGTATATTCCATTTCAACATAGCAGGAAACTACAAGTTGACGATGCTTATGGATAACCATCATTCTTATTACAGGTCTATAAATCTCCTGGCTGATTAGCAAATTAATATTTTGATGGCGATTACTGACTTCAGTTGCATATGTAAACCACCGCATATCTAAGTCCAACCCATGTAGACATTAACTTATAAATGAAACTATAGGCGAAGTAAGTAGCAGAAAAGAGACACAAATCTGCGCTGAGCAAACATGCAAATAACTGCATAAATCTAGAAGGAAGATATAATAATAATAATAATAATAATAATAATAATAATAATAATATATTCTAAACCTGCATAATATGCGATGTCGAGGAAACCAATTCACTTCTACCTTGTTCTGGATATTGTATGAGCTCCTTCACGAACCATCTCACAATGATGCAGTTTTTGCCTCTTACATTCACAAGACTATATTTTGTCACGCAGTTTAATATACCAACACTGAAATATGCACTGTTTAATGCCTTGTAAGTTTGAAACGGTATACAGCCGTTTCACTACACGTGCTGCCCTCCTAGTTGGTGTGGGAGTTGTGCATCTACCTCACAGGTCCATAGTTCCAATCTCGGTTAGGGTGGGTTACTTAGATAGTGCTACTCCAGATTTTTCCTTATCCTCAGAAGGGAGTCCAGCGTCTATCTGAGCATCACTTCATGATTAATGTAACAGAAGCTGCGTATAATTGTGGTAATGCGTTGAGCATGATCCGCACTATTTACTGCTGGGACGCTTCGCGCCTTGCAGAAATACTTACAAAAGTATAGTGATTTGCAAATGGCTTAATCTGTATTTCATAAAAGTTCGCAGCCTATATGAGGTGTGTTCATGATCAAGAAAAACCTTTCAATAAGCTTAAACCTTTCATTGCTACATATTTAGAGCATTCATTGGCCGCGTGGTGCTGACTTTGTTCGCTTTGTTTTTAATGCCTTACACGCTTATATTATTTATCACCTATAAGAATGCTAGATCTGTTGAATGTTGACATGGCCCCTGCTGACTTTCTGTGATTGCAAGGCAATAGAAGTCAGGTTAACATTCAGTGGATCTATCATACTTTTCGGCAAATATAAACGAGGCAAGTAACGTCTTTATAAAATGCATATAAGTACAGTCACTTTATTGTGTAGTTAGCGAAATCCAAATGCTATCCATTATTAAAATAAAAGGCAAGAAACGGGGCCAAAGCCATAAACAAATTACTTAGAGGACAGGCAACCCATTACAGAGGACGCAAATGTCCTCACAGGGAACAAACCAAACTCAATCGCATATGATGACCACGAAATGAGAAAGCGTTGGGACGGATGTGTATATAATATGTTCATAGCAGTTAAAAGAGTGGATCCTTAATCCGCTTGACTATATCGAAGTGCGAGTACATTCAGGAATCCTCACTTTCAAACTGTTATTGTCTTCTCTGCGTTGAAATTGCTGGTTATAGATAGACAGAAACGCATACCTTTGTTTTTATTCTCAATATGCAGCATTTGAGACAGAGTTTAGGACTTAACATCAAGAAAATACCATCTGTATAAGAGGAAAAGATGGAAAAGCAGAATAAAATGATTTACCACTTCTGCGCATCGTGAAGAAATTTGACACTTTTTTGGGAAACAACAGAAAAGTGTTTGGACTCCGAAGTAAAATGTCGTAGAATACGTCTGAAAGATATATCGTACTCAATGATCACCTTCCCACAAGCACGTGAAAAGTCAAACGTGTGGCTATGGTACAAATTAAGCGAATAGTTGATTCATTTATTCAAATACGGAGGAAAATTCTCAGAAACACTTTATACTAATCAGTACGGTTTAATTAATGGTTATATCATAAGAGATTCTAATGCGAGAAAATCTGACATATTTTCCTCGCCATCGTTAAGAGAAAGTGTAAAGAACTCGGGAACCTCCCTTACAGAAACTCGTTACCATTTTTAAAACCGGTAAACCTGTTCCGAATTCTAATTTGTAGATCTGTGTAGTTGAAAAGGTCGAAAAGTGTTTCGCCATCGGCCAAGACCAGAAGGGCGTTGCTGCTCTTCGGTCAGAGGTTGTGGCATGTAGACACCAATTTTTTGGCCCACCTGCTTTAACACAAATATTAAATATTCTGCCGCAAGAACGTTCCCCTTATCAGTGTGATGTAGGGATGTTTTGACTTTGGCTTTATGGTGGGAGTTTGGAAGGCAAAAGGTGATATTATGTCCTCGACTGGTTTCGGTAAAGGGTTTCTCCGGAGTGAGGGCTATCTTCTTATGATGTGTGGATCGGAGGTAATTATGTTTTTGCACACTAACAGCTGTATGTTTCCTTGCTCCTAACACAAGATTTCGCGTTTGTGAAATCTCACGCTCAAACAAAATTATAGCTTAATGGTATTTCAGTGTGAGCCGCCTCATTTTCACAGACGTAACTTAGCTGACCGTGAAATTCGCTGCTGAATTCCGGACTACGCATCAGGATAGGACATGAATTGACGACGTGAACCCATTTGTAGTTTATTCCCAAGTCAAGTGCTTTTGATTGCTTTTATTGGTTCATGTGACAGATTATAACTAATTCTTATTGGTTCCTAAATTTAGAAAGTCGGGCATTTTCCATCTGCAATTATTATCACATTGTGTTCGCTTGATTACATTTTCTGTCCGCTTGACTGCTTTTGGGTGACTCGGTTTTTCCCTGCATTGTCTAAGCTTCCGTACCTACAAGTTTTCCTTTGTTCTCAACCCTTTTGTCCTCAGCTACCTGAGGCTGTTTGTGTTTCCACATCCTGCCGTTCTACTTCTAGCTAAATACATCTGCTTTCCTTAATACACATGGCATTTAGTACATATAGCATTTAATATTTATTTTATTTTAATGGTTTCCCTTTTATTCTTGCACTTCCTTCGCCTACTTTCTTTCCTTATCTTCTCATTCCTTAGTTATGTTTTATTTCCATTCTACTCTATTTAATTGTTTTCTAGCGCTTTCATATTCAATCGGGTGAATATTACTACCTCAAGTGTTATAGAACGTGTAGCACAATTTTACCCTTCTGTGCATTATACTCAAAGAAAGTATTTTAGAAAGAGAAGTAAGGATTTCTAAGAAATTCTGTGTGGTATACAGCACGCACATACAACATTAGAGACAATTATTAATTCAGTAGCTATTTACCAATAAAACAATGTATTTTTCAATATGTAGATGTTAATTTCATGCTGCTTTCTAATATAAAGTACCGTCACCTACTGTCGTCATTACACCATACATGTTTATTGTAACTTGTTCTAGAGTCGTCGAATCTTCGAACGTAGCGAGATTCAAATAACACTATCCATTAGTTGCTTTATTAATAAGCTGTCATTCTTATTATTTAAAGACTCACCAAATCACCCTAGAACCCTTCAGAAAGAGTAGCTGAACTTTTATATGCATGCATTCCCTAACTGAACTGGAATGCAGGAATATCATTATCATCCACACAAATGGGTTGGTAGTGACATATGCGTCTAAACAATACGCGTATTAATGCCTGCTGATGAAGTGGGAGACTTGTTGAAAAAGTACTGATATACCTATTGTTGTACAGGTGTACCAGAAATGTTATATAGAGTAATGTTCTTTTGATTAAACATTAGTTACAGGTCCCGACCCCCGGCTCTCATTGTGTCTAAGCAAAGCTTAGCTCGTATCGGGTTTTGTGTTTGGCATGGCATATACTTAATCACTGAGAGTGATTTCCGATACGCTAACCCGGAATGTCTAAGAAACTCATTGATGCTGGGTTGTACAAACAGCACCAAAGAAAATCTTCGGCGGATTTTCCGGGGTGTTTTGAGGCGTGTCCTTCACCTTACCTAGCGCAGAGCGTGGTGGCTTGATAACACAACAATAAGGGGGGGGAAGTGCTTTTTTCTGGTGTTACTGAAATCAAAACACGTTTATTGTCTCATAACCAGTCATGCCGTATACTAGCGAAATTACTCGTGGACGTATCGTGGGTATGTGGGAAGCTGGTCGCGCTATTACAGCAATTGCAACGGCAGTGCATAAGGGTGTTTTTATAGTAAATTACTGGATAAAATATTCCAGGAAAGTGGGGAAGGTGGTCTACATACTCGTCAGAAAGTGGGCACTCCCCGTAAAACATCCGCAGATGACGATATTCGTTTACTAAATGCAAATTACACTTTTCACTGATGATGTTTAGAAACTAGAGAAAAATATGTATATGTAAATGTTTTACCGAATATGACATACACATTATGGTAATACAATTGGGTTATGTTTTTGTCTATAATCCTGTTGTACCATTCAAGCTTTAATTTGCACCACCTGAAAATCTTCTTACACTACATATTCTACATTTCGCTAACCTGGGCGCTTATCAAGTTTTCCCCTTAGCTTTTAACACTTTCAAAGGCGTGTCCTGCACTAGCCGATAAGGTATGGGCTACCAATCTCGATAAGAGGTCTGTACGACAAACTGAATGCATCCACTCTACCTCTTTCTCTTCTAACCAATACGATCGAGAGCGTAAACGTATATTTCGTTTCCTCGCCATTTTGTACAATTTCTTGTGGTTATTGGTGTAAGGTGCACACTTGCACCGTGGCTAAAGCAACCAATGAAATGGGCATAGCTTTGCAAGGCCACGTACAACGATAAATGTGACATAGACGAGAGTGCAGTGAGATTTTCTTTGGCACTCTTTGCACCTACTTGGTTAGAGCCAAGCGCTTTAACATCAGAAAACTGTTTGGTACCTAGTCATTTGATACAGCGGTACAAAGGGGTGGGAAAGGTGCGTTCCACGGATAAGGAAGAAAAACTTGCAACAAATTTATGAACCTCGGAGCATATTATATTAAATAAGGAAATCAGGAGGAAGCCTAAAGAAAGAAAGAAAGAAAGAAAGAAAGAAAGAAAGAAAGAAAGAAAGAAAGAAAGAAAGAAAGAAAGAAAGAGCAAGAAAAGCATACAGATCAGTTCAATAGTGCTATAACTCAAAAACTATCAGCGTCTACCTGGTAAACTTAGAAATTCGTTTACAAAAAGTTACTAATACCTTGTGCAGGGGATGTAAAGACTTGTTGTTTGCAACAATAAAAGCGAAATGTATCTGGCAAAGTATTGATGGAAGAAGGTAGCATTGATGAAGATACAGACATATGCAGGGGGCAACACCTACCCTATAATTAATATGTATAATTTAACATAAAGACTATAATCTTATGTAAACGACCATAGGAAGAGTAATAGCAGAGAAAATATATTAAAATGGAAATAAGTAGCAAAGTAGAATATATGCAAATCATTAGAAATGCTGTATCATATAATATAAAATATTATAATGTTATGCATGTAGGAAATGATATTTGTGGAAAGGCCTTGCATAGGAGAGCGTGCTAGCCACTTGAAGCAATTAGTAAGTTGAACTTCAGAGACAGCCACATGGAACTGGAACAAGGCGAGTGAGAGAAAGTGACAGAGATATATAAGAATTCCCAGATGTCAGTAGTAGCGTGGTTGCAGGAAAACGAACGATGGAGTTCTTATACGACGCTATGAAAAGCACCAATAAGAATAGATGTTACAACAATCATTGCCACGAATGTGCGTGTCATGAAATTTAGATATAAAAGGAGAACATTTCCCAAGCAAGAATCCCCGAGTTCCTAGCATTCAAAGGCTGAATTCACCACAGTTCGTTTGAAGAAGGGTGAGGGAAATAGCGTGTGGCTGAAACCATTCTAGCTTTTCACTAACAATTTTACAAGTAGCGGGGTAACGGGAAAAGAATCATGAATACGGAGAAAAGGTGCAAAACAAGTAATTTGGCTAGTCGATTTGAAACACTAATTTTCCAACTGGTGTAAAATCCAGCTAATAACCAAACATGGTTGTATTATTGCTCTCATTATGCACTCCTGAGGAAAGAGTCGATAGAGAGTAAGTTTGATTTAGAGCATCTTCAAGTACGAGACATCAGCCGGCAGAACATCGAACCTGAGGCTTCAAGATGACAAGGCGAGCGCCCACGCTATACCAAGCGACAGACCCGAGACCCCATCACTCATACAAATGCAGATTTTACTATCAGGTTCAGTAACCGAGCGAGGTGACTTCGATATCCGGTGGTCACCGACTCTGACTAGAGTTTTTCGTGGTTTTCCCTGGTTTACAAAGGCAAATGTTGGAGTGGTGTATTCTACCACGACTCTTCTCTCTGCCCCATTTCCTCTCATTTCACTTCCCTTTCATGTTTAGGGTTGACTCAGGGCTGTGTTTCGGTCGGTGTCGGACAGATGGCGCGGATGCTTACGATTTGGAACTTCTTCTTGGCCCTGCTGGAGGGAAGGCTATCGAGTCTCCAGTGCTGGGTCGTGTTTCCCCGGTCCCATTAGAAGGACGTCTCCGAGTGGCCTCCCGTGGCCGGGTGGCCAAGCCTAGAATTGTTGGGGAACTCGATGACTTGCGCCGGCCTCGCTGTGCAACTCTACGTCTCCTGCGATTCTCTCACCTCATCCGTCCCTCCACAAAAGATCTATTGGGGTTCGAGGTTCCAGGTGTCCTGTCCTGTTCTACCAGGTTCATTATGTATTGAACAAATATAGGTTAACTTTAATATTCTTAAGCACTTAAAATACCTACATGTGTGGTTTATTACACTGAATTGCTCAAATTAAATCGGTTGGTCTCAGTAAACACGGGTACGCAATTGGGCTGTTTGCTAGATAATTGCGAATGTATGGTTACTACAGTTACTGACTATAATTTTTGTAAACATTGAAATTGCCAAGAGGTAGAGTTGTAATCATATCTTTGGCAATCCACAGGAGGAATACAGTACATAGTCCGAAATCGCATATCAGACACTTAAATTATCCGAGGAGTATCAATCGGGGTTTGCTGCAGTCAAAATGGAATAACTTAACAGCAACAGACAGTATACCTATATTTATGTAACCATATGCATAAAAGATTAAATCGGTGGCGGCCCGTTACCATGCATTCGCAGGCTTCATTTTGAGCTATTTGCTTCTGTTATTCTGCACTTTCAACCGTTTCGGTTTATGCTATCAATAATTTAGGATACATTTAGTATTACATAGTGTTTTTCTTATATGTACCTATTGTAAACAATTGGCTGTAACCATTACAATATCATGTTTCGAATCGGATTCTAATAGCACTAGCATTAAGTAGGAGAAATCCTAAAATACGAGATTACAAGTTCAAAAAGATAAAGGAAATAAAGATTTAACATAGCAGTTATCTTACAGCATTTGTAAGATTCCCTTTGATTTCCTAGAACATTTATAAACTTTAAATTGGTACCTTCTGGAAACCTACCTGATACATGTCTCAAGTATAGAGAATGTGACGCCGCTACTCATGAGCTACTCGAGTGCATGTGGATGGTAGGCTACCAGCTAATCTGGAAACTGTTCTTTATTTTTTTCATCCTTTGGAAAGCTCCACCTCCCTCTTTTTCCATGCCGATAAACTAAAGGAAGTGTTCAGAGCTGCAATGAATTATAGTTATGGGCCCATTGTAGCTTGACTTGGGCGTACGGTTTGGTATGGTGAGGCATGGTGTCTTGGCCCTTAAATGTCACGGAAGGAATAATATATTTCTCTGCAGATAATTAAAAAGACACCAGGAATTCGAATGATGCAGCGAACTGGTGACATTGACCACAGACATCCGCGACATGTTTAAACATGGTTTGTATGATAAATTTTGACCTTAGCATCTAGATTACTGTCGTGCATAAGCACCCCAAGTATTTCTAACCTCAAGGAGAGCGCAATGAAGTTTCTGAAGCTATATTATTAAACCCATGAGTTGTGGTCGATTATACCACATTATTCTGTGCACAACAACGACATTCAAAGCATTATTTGAACGAAAAAAGTATACTCGGTACGCAGGAGTAGCTCAGCACTATTTCTGAAGAAACGGAGGTGATTTAGGAAGTAACGTTTACACCATAACTATCAGCACGTTCCTCTTATCATAATTGATTAAATTAAGATGTGGGAGATATAATGTGTGTATGTGTGAGTGTGTGTGATTATGTGAAGTTTTTTGATCGGTTAGTTTGGTGAGGGGGGGCGGCGCCGTGGTCGAGTGGTTAGACCGCTCGCCTCCCACCGAGGCGATCCGGGTTCAATCCCAGGGACCTGCATGTGGGATTTGTGGTGGACGAAGCGGCGTCTGGGCGGGTTTTCTCCGGGTTCTCCGGTTTCCCCCGCCAATCATTCCACCAACTGCTCCATCATCACCTTTCCTTTCATCCATTTCACCAACATTTCGTTTCATCTACTTCCTTCATCCCATACCAGGCATCGGGCTGATCACTCATCCTGGTTGTTCTATCTGATCCATGAGTGTCTGCTCCTCGACGGGCCTCTGACCCCAGGCACTCGCTTGTAAGTCCTGGGGGGTGTAAGTCCTACATAAGAGGAGGGTAAACAGATAATGAATGAATGAATAGTTTGGTGAGGGAATTACGAAAGGAAAGAGTGTTTGTTGCTTTATCGGTTAGCTACGGCAAGGCAGGTAATTTCTAGGAAAGAAGATGCTCTTGGAGTGGAGGGGAGATAAATGAATACTTCTAGTTTACTCCTTCACTGCCCCTGTTTGTGTTGCTGCACATTAATAGAAAAAAAAGAAGGAAAGAATGAAAAATAGTTTTCCCTCGCTCACTTCACACAAAATTTTAATTTCGCGAAGTCCCACGATCAAACGAAAATTATTAAAGTTATTTTTACTTCCTGTGCTTTAAAATCTTTCAACTTTCTTCACCATATCCTAACCGTCTCCGCTTATGTTTCATAAAATTTACTTGCTGCACCATATTACTTTCATACTGAGTGTTACTCATCGAAACATGCCGCTCTTAGCTCCCAGTTACGCGCGCAGTACTGTGGTATTTTATAGCATTTCATACATTGAGTTTTAGCACAATCAAAGAGAGCTTTCGGACTTCTGGTGTGGTCTTTTCGAGGGCGGAAGTGTCAAACCAGCCGTGAAGAAGGTGCACTGCGGTCATAACTTTACAGAAATTGATCCTCATGTACGCAATTGGTTTCGCCCACATCATTTACTGTGGCCAGCGTTTCGTGTTTTGTTGGCTCACCCTGCCATAATCTAGACTGTAGCTTATGCTGTTACGAGCTACGGTCATGTCGAGGATCTCTGTTGTGAGAGAGTCGGTTTGAAAAAGGGGTAGCATCCACACATTCCCATAGTTTCGGCTGTAGCTTACAAAGCTGCATATCTGATGTAAACTATCGTAACAACTAAAGCCACATAGAAGAAACACAAATAACGAGAAATAAAAGGGGGAACTAAGCACCCTACCTCACCTGAATAAATATTAGTGGAGTGAAAATTTCAGTTTAAGAAACAATTTCATAGCGGTTTTACAGTGTTAAAATGAAACAAGAAAATCTAAAAAAAAACAATAAATAAATTGCTAAAATAAAAAAAAACACTTGTTTTGTATATGTCCACTTAGATCTCTTAAAGGACAGAGTATAGTTACCGTGAACAACTACATACAACACACTGCTAAGTGTCGTCGCTGAATGTATTCAAAAACCGAGTATTAAAGCTAAGAAACCGTTTCTGAAACAGGAAACAGGAAAAATGCGGTGTACCTCAGTAAAAAAGAAGTGCTTCTTAAACACCAACCGTGCAAAACGCGGTGTACCTCAGTAAAAAAGAAGTGCTTCTCAAACACCAACCGTTCAAAATGCGGTGTACCTCAGTAAAAAAGAAGTGCTTCTCAAACACCAACCGTTCAAAACGCGGTGTAACTCAGTAAAAAAGAAGTGCTTCTCAAACACCAACCGTTAAAATGCGGTGTACCTCAGTAAAAAAGAAGTGCTTCTCAAACACCAACCGTTCAAAATGCGGTGTACCTCAGTAAAAAAGAAGTGCTTCTTAAACACCAACCGTGGAAAACGCGGTGTACCTCAGTAAAAAAGAAGTGCTTCTCAAACACCAACCGTTCAAAATGCGGTGTACCTCAGTAAAAAAGAAGTGCTTCTCAAACACCAACCGTTCAAAATGCGGTGTACCTCAGTAAAAAAGAAGTGCTTCTCAAACACCAACCGTTCAAAATGCGGTGTACCTCAGTAAAAAAGAAGTGCTTCTCAAACACCAACCGTTCAAAATGCGATGTACCTCAGTAAAAAAGAAGTGCTTCTCAAACACCAACCGTTCAAAATGCGGTGTACCTCAGTAAAAAAGAAGTGCTTCTCAAACACCAACCGTGCAAAACGCGGTGTACCTCAGTAAAAAAGAAGTGCTTCTTAAACACCAACCGTGCAAAACGCGGTGTACCTCAGTAAAAAAGAAGTGCTTCTCAAACACCAACCGTTAAAATGCGGTGTACCTCAGTAAAAAAGAAGTGCTTCTCAAACACCAACCGTTAAAATGCGGTGTACCTCAGTAAAAAAGAAGTGCTTCTCAAACACCAACCGTGCAAAACGCGGTGAACCTCAGTAAAAAAGAAGTGCTTCTTAAACACCAACCGTGCAAAACGCGGTGTACCTCAGTAAAAAAGAAGAGCTTCTCAAACATCAACCGTTAAAATGCGGTGTACCTCAGTAAAAAAGAAGTGCTTCTCAAACACCAACCGTGCAAAACGCGGTGTACCTCAGTAAAAAAGAAGTGCTTCTTAAACACCAACCGTTAAAATGCGGTGTACCTCAGTAAAAAAGAAGTGCTTCTCAAACACCAACCGTTAAAATGCGGTGTACCTCAGTAAAAAAGAAGTGCTTCTCAAACACCAACCGTTAAAATGCGGTGTACCTCAGTAAAAAAGAAGTGCTTCTCAAACACCAACCGTTCAAAATGCGGTGTACCTCGGTAAAAAAGAAGTGCTTCTTAAACACCAACCGTGCAAAACGCGGTGTACCTCAGTAAAAAAGAAGTGCTTCTTAAACACCAACCGTTCAAAATGCGGTGTACCACAGTAAAAAAGAAGTGCTTCTCAAACACCAACCGTTCAAAATGCGGTGTACCACAGTAAAAAAGAAGTGCTTCTCAAACACCAACCGTTCAAAATGCGGTGTACCACAGTAAAAAAAGAAGTGCTTCTGAAACACCAACCGTTCAAAATGCGGTGTACCACAGTAAAAAAGAAGTGCTTCTTAAACACCAAGCGTTCAAAATGCGGTGTACCTCAGTAAAAAAGAAGTGCTTCTCAAACACCAACCGTTCAAAATGCGGTGTACCACAGTAAAAAAGAAGTGCTTCTTAAACACCAACCGTTCAAAATGCGGTGTACCAGAGTAAAAAAGAAGTGCTTCTCAAACACCAACCGTTCAAAATGCGGTGTACCACAGTAAAAAGGAAGTGCTTCTCAAACACCAACCGTTAAAATGCGGTGTACCTCAGTAAAAAAGAAGTGCTTCTCAAACACCAACCTTGCAAAACGCGGTGTACCTCAGTAAAAAAGAAGTGCTTCTCAAACACCAACCGTTAAAATGCGGTGTACCTCAGTAAAAAAGAAGTGCTACTCAAACACCAACCGTTCAAAATGCGGTGTACCTCAGTAAAAAAGAAGTGCTTCTCAAACACCAACCGTGCAAAACGCGGTGTACCTCAGTAAAAAAGAAGTGCTTCTTAAACACCAACCGTGCAAAACGCGGTGTACCTCAGTAAAAAAGAAGTGCTTCTCAAACACCAACCGTTAAAATGCGGTGTACCTCAGTAAAAAAGAAGTGCTTCTCAAACACCAACCGTTAAAATGCGGTGTACCTCAGTAAAAAAGAAGTGCTTCTCAAACACCAACCGTTAAAATGCGGTGTACCTCAGTAAAAAAGAAGTGCTACTCAAACACCAACCGTTAAAATGCGGTGTACCTCAGTAAAAAAGAAGTGCTTCTCAAACACCAACCGTTAAAATGCGGTGTACCTCAGTAAAAAAGAAGTGCTTCTCAAACACCAACCGTTAAAATGCGGTGTACCTCAGTAAAAAAGAAGTGCTTCTCAAACACCAACCGTTAAAATGCGGTGTACCTCAGTAAAAAAGAAATGCTACTCAAACACCAACCGTTAAAATGCGGTGTACCTCAGTAAAAAAGAAGTGCTTCTCAAACACCAACCGTTAAAATGCGGTGTACCTCAGTAAAAAAGAAGTGCTTCTCAAACACCAACCTTGCAAAACGCGGTGTACCTCAGTAAAAAAGAAGTGCTTCTCAAACACCAACCTTGCAAAACGCGGTGTACCTCAGTAAAAAAGAAGTGCTTCTCAAACACCAACCGTTCAAAATGCGGTGTACCTCAGTAAAAAAGAAGTGCTTCTCAAACACCAACCGTTAAAATGCGGTGTACCTCAGTAAAAAGGAAGTGCTTCTCAAACACCAACCGTTAAAATGCGGTGTACCTCAGTAAAAAAGAAGTGCTTCTCAAACACCAACCGTTCAAAATGCGGTGTACCACAGTAAAAAAGAAATGCTTCTCAAACACCAACCGTTCCAAATGCGGTGTACCTCGGTAAAAAAGAAGTGCTTCTTAAACACCAACCGTGCAAAACGCCCTGTACCTCAGTAAAAAAGAAGTGCTTCTTAAACACCAACCGTTCAAAATGCGGTGTACCTCAGTAAAAAAGAAGTGCTTCTCAAACACCAACCGTTCAAAATGCGGTGTACCACAGTAAAAAAGAAGTGCTTCTTAAACACCAACCGTTCAAAATGCGGTGTACCAGAGTAAAAAAGAAGTGCTTCTCAAACACCAACCGTTCAAAATGCGGTGTACCACAGTAAAAAGGAAGTGCTTCTCAAACACCAACCGTTAAAATGCGGTGTACCTCAGTAAAAAAGAAGTGCTTCTCAAACACCAACCTTGCAAAACGCGGTGTACCTCAGTAAAAAAGAAGTGCTTCTCAAACACCAACCGTTAAAATGCGGTGTACCTCAGTAAAAAAGAAGTGCTACTCAAACACCAACCGTCCAAAATGCGGTGTACCTCAGTAAAAAAGAAGTGCTTCTCAAACACCAACCGTGCAAAACGCGGTGTACCTCAGTAAAAAAGAAGTGCTTCTTAAACAATAACCGTGCAAAACGCGGTGTACCTCAGTAAAAAAGAAGTGCTTCTCAAACACCAACCGTTAAAATGCGGTGTACCTCAGTAAAAAAGAAGTGCTTCTCAAACACCAACCGTTAAAATGCGGTGTACCTCAGTAAAAAAGAAGTGCTTCTCAAACACCAACCTTTAAAATGCGGTGTACCTCAGTAAAAAAGAAGTGCTACTCAAACACCAACCGTTAAAATGCGGTGTACCTCAGTAAAAAAGAAGTGCTTCTCAAACACCAACCGTTAAAATGCGGTGTACCTCAGTAAAAAAGAAGTGCTTCTCAAACACCAACCGTTAAAATGCGGTGTACCTCAGTAAAAAAGAAGTGCTTCTCAAACACCAACCGTTAAAATGCGGTGTACCTCAGTAAAAAAGAAGTGCTACTCAAACACCAACCGTTAAAATGCGGTGTACCTCAGTAAAAAAGAAGTGCTTCTCAAACACCAACCGTTAAAATGCGGTGTACCTCAGTAAAAAAGAAGTGCTTCTCAAACACCAACCTTGCAAAACGCGGTGTACCTCAGTAAAAAAGAAGTGCTTCTCAAACACCAACCTTGCAAAACGCGGTGTACCTCAGTAAAAAAGAAGTGCTTCTCAAACACCAACCGTTCAAAATGCCGGGTACCTCAGTAAAAAAGAAGTGCTTCTCAAACACCAACCGTTAAAATGCGGTGTACCTCAGTAAAAAGGAAGTGCTTCTCAAACACCAACCGTTAAAATGCGGTGTACCTCAGTAAAAAAGAAGTGCTTCTCAAACACCAACCGTTCAAAATGCGGTGTACCACAGTAAAAAAGAAGTGCTTCTCAAACACCAACCGTTCCAAATGCGGTGTACCTCGGTAAAAAAGAAGTGCTTCTTAAACACCAACCGTGCAAAACGCCCTGTACCTCAGTAAAAAAGAAGTGCTTCTTAAACACCAACCGTTAAAATGCGGTGTACCACAGTAAAAAAGAAGTGCTTCTCAAACACCAACCGTGCAAAACGCGGTGTACATCAGTAAAAAAGAAGTGCTACTCAAACACCAACCGTTATAATGCGGTGTACCTCAGTAAAAAAGAAGTGCTTCTCAAACACCAACCGTTCCAAATGCGGTGTACCTCGGTAAAAAAGAAGTGCTTCTTAAACACCAACCGTGCAAAACGCGGTGTACCTCAGTAAAAAAGAAGTGCTTCTCAAACACCAACCGTTAAAATGCGGTGTACCTCAGTAAAAAAGAAGTGCTTCTTAAACACCAACCGTTAAAATGCGGTGTACCTCAGTAAAAAAGAAGTGCTTCTCAAACACCAACCGTGCAAAACGCGGTGTACATCAGTAAAAAAGAAGTGCTACTCAAACACCAACCGTTAAAATGCGGTGTACCTCAGTAAAAAAGAAGTGCTTCTCAAACACCAACCGTGCAAAACGCGGTGTACATCAGTAAAAAAGAAGTGCTTCTTAAAACACCAACCGTGCAAAACGCGGTGTACATCAGTAAAAAAGAAGTGCTACTCAAACACCTACCGTTCAAAATGTGGTGTATCTAACCTGCGCGAGGATCTGCTACCTTATCCAATGTAAGTAAACTGTGAATGCACGACTCAAACTGAACCTGCGCGAGGATCTGCTATCTTATCCAATGTAAGTAAACTGTGAATGCACGACTCAAACTGAACCTGCGCGAGGATCTGCTATCTTGTCCAATGTAAGTAAACTGTGAATAAACGACTCAAACTGAACCTGCGCGAGGATCTGCTATCTTGTCCAATGTAAGTAAACTGTGAATGCACGACTCAAACTGTACCTGCACGAGGGACTGCTATTTTATCCAATGTAATTATACTGTGACTGCACGTTTAAAATGAACCTGCGCGAGGGTCTCCCATCTTATCCAATGTAAGTAAACTGTGATTGCACAACTCAAACTAAACCTGCGCGAGGGACTGCTATCTTATCCAATGCAGTTAAACTGTGACTGCACGTCTCAAACTGAACGTTCGCGAGGGATTGCTATCTTATCCAATGCAATTATACTGTGACTGCACGTCTCAAACTGAAACTACGCGAGTGTATGTTATCCTAACCAATGTAATTCAACTGTGACAGTCATCTAAAACTGAGCCTGCGCGTGGATCTGCTATCTTGTCCAATGTAAGTAAACTGTGACCGCACGTCCCAAACTGAACCGGCGCGAGGAACTGATATCTTATCCAATGCAATTAAACTGTGACTGCCATCTCAAATTGAACCGGCGCGAGGTAGTGCTAACTAATCCAATGTAAGTAAACTGTGACTGCTATCTCAAACTGAACCTGCGCGAGGGACTGCTATCTTATCTAATGTAATTATGCTATGACTGCACGTCTCAAACTGAACCTCCGCGAGGGTCTCCCATCTTATCTAATGTAAGTAAACTGTGAATGCACGACTCAAACTGAACCTTCGCGAGGGACTGCTATCTTATCCAATGCAATTATACTGTGACCGCACGTCTCAAACTGAACCTGCGCGAGGGTGTGCTATCTTATCCAATGTAATTGAACTGTGACTGCACGTTTTAAACTGAACCTGCGCGAGGGACTGCTTTCTTATGCAATAAAAGTAAACTGTGACTGCCCTCTCGAAAATGAACCTGCGCGAGGGACTGCTATCTTATGCAATGTAATTAAACTGTGACTGCCCCCTCAAACTGAACCTGCGCGAGGGACTGATATCTTATCCAATGTAATTAAAATGTGACTGCACGTCTCAAACTGAACCTGCGCGAGGGACTAATATCTTATCCAAATTAATTAAAATGTGACTGCACGTCTAAGACTGAACCTGCGCGAGGGACTGCTATCTTATGCAATGTAAGTCAACTGTGACTGTCATCTCAAACTGAACCTACGCGAGGATCCGCTATCTTATCCAATGTAACTAAACTGTGACTGCCACCTCAAACTGAAACTGCGAGAGGGACTGCTATCTTATCCAATGAAAGTAAACTGTGACTGCCCTCTCAAACTGAACCTGCGTGAGAGAGGGCTATCTTATCCAATGTAATTAAACTGTGACCGCACATCTCAAACTGAAACTGCGCGAGAGACTGCTATCTTATCCAATGAAAGTAAACTGTGACTGCCCTCTCAAACTGAACCTGCGCGAGGGACTGCTATCTTATCCAATGTAATTAAAACCGTGACTGCCCCCTCAAACTGAACCGGCGCGAGGGACTGCTATCTTATCTAATGCAATTAAACAGTGACTGCCAATTCAAACTGAACCTGCGCGAGGGACTGCTATCGTATCCAATGCAATTATACTGTGTCTGTCATCTCAAGCTGAACCTGCGCGAGGATCAGCTATCTTATCCAATGTAAGTAAACTGTGAATGCACGATTCAAACTGAACCTGCGCGAGGGACTGCTATCTTATCCAATGCAATTAAACTGTGATTGCACGTCTCAAACTGAACCTTCGCGAGGGACTGCTATCTTATCCAATGCAACTATACTGTGACTGCACGTCTCAAACTGAACTTGCGCGAGGGACTGATATCTTATCCAATGTAATTAAAATGTGACTGCACGTCTCAAACTGAACCTGCACGAGAGACGGTTATCTTATCCATTGTAATTAAACTGTGACTGTCATCTCAAACTGAACCAGCGCGAGAGAGGGCTATCTTATCCAATGTAATTAAACTGTGACCGCATACTCAAACTGAACCTGCGCGAGGGACTGCTATGTTATCCAATTAAAGTAAACTGTGATTGCCCTCTCAAACTGATCCTGCGCAAGGGACTGCTATCTTATCCAATGTAATTAAACTGTGACTGCCCCCTCAAACTGAACCTGCGCGAGGGACTGCTATTTTATCCAATGTAATTAAAATGTGACTGCACGTCTCAAATTAAACCTGCGCGAGGGACTGCTATTTTATACAATGTAATTAAAATGTGACTGCACGTCTCAAACTGAACCTGCGCGAGGGACTGCTGTTTTATCCAATGTAATTAAAATGTGACTGCACGTCTCAAACTGAACCTGCGCGAGGGACTGCTATATTATCCAATGTAATTAAGCTGTGACTGCACGTCTCAAACTGAACCTGCTCGAGGGACTGCTATCTTATGCAATGTAACTAAAGAGTGACTGCCCTTTCAAACTGAACCTGCGTGAGGGACTGCTATCTTATGCAATGTAAATAAACCGTGACAGTCATCTCAAACCGAATCTGGGCGAGGATCAGCTATGTTATCCAATGTAATTATACTGTAACTGCACGTCTCAAACTGAACCTGCGCGAGGATCTGCTATCTTATTAAATGTAAGTAAACTGTGAATGCACGAATAAAACTGAACCTGCGCGAGGATCTGCTATCTTATCCAATGTAAGTAAACTGTGACTGCCATGTCAAACTGAACCCCCGGGAGGTTCTGCTATCTTATCCAATGTAATTAAACTGTGACTGCCCTCTCAAACATAACCTGCCAGACGGACTGCTATCTTATCCAATGTAATCAAACTGTGACTGCCCTCTCAAGCTGAAGCTGCGCGAGGGATTGATATCTAATCCATGGTAAGTAAACTGTGGATGCACGACTAAAACTAATCCTGCGCGAGGATCTGCTATCTTATCCAATGTAAGTAAACTGCGACTGCCATCTCAAACTGAACCGGCCCGAGAGACTGCGATCTTATCCAATGCAATTATACTGTTACTGTCATCTCAAACTGATTCGGCGCAAGGGAATGCTATCTTATTCAATGCAATTATACTGTGACTGTCATCTCAAATTAAACCTGCGCGAGGGTCTGCTTTCTTATCCAATGCAATTACACTGTGACTGTCACCTCAAACTGAACTTGCGCAAGGATCTGCTATCTTATCAAGTGTAAGTAAGCTGTGACTGTCATTTCAAACTGAACCGGCGCGAGCGACTGCTATCTTATCCTATGGAACTATACTGTCACTGCCATCTCAAACTGAACCTGTGCGAGGGACTGCTATCTTATCCAATGCAATTAAACTGTGACTTCCATCTCAAACTGAACCTGCGCGAGGGACTGCTATCTTATCCAATGCAATTATACTGTGACTGCCATTTAAACTGAACCTGCGCGAGGGACTGCTATCTTATCCAATGCAATTATACTGTGACTGTAATCCCAAAATGAACCAGCGCGAAGGACTGCTATCTTATCCAATGCAATTATACTGTGACTGTCATCTCAAGCTGAACCTTTGCGAGGATCAGCTATGTTATCCAATGTAAGTAAACCGTGACTGCTATCTCAAACTGAACTTGCGCGAGGGACTGCTATCTTATCCAATGTAATTTCGCTGTGACTGCACGTCTCAAACTGAACCTTCGCGAGGGTCTGCCTTCTTATCCAAGGTAAGTAAACTGTGAATGCACGACTCAAACTGAACCTGCGCGAGGTACTGCTATCTTATGCAATGAAAGTCAACTGTGACTGTCATCTCAAACTGAACCTGCGTGAGAGACGGCTATCCTATCCAATGTAATTAAACTGTGACCGCACATCTCAAACTAAACTGCGCGAGGGACTGCTATCTTATCCAATGAAAGTAAACTGTGACTGCCCTCTCAAACTGAACCTGCGCGAGGGACTGCTATCTTATCCAATGTAATTAAACTGTGAGCGCCCCCTCAAACTGAACCTGCGCGATGGACTGCTATCTTATCAAATATAATTAAAATGTGACTGCACATCTCAAACTGAACCTGCGCGAGGGACTGCTATCTTATCCAATGTATTTATACTGTGACTGCCATCTGAAACTGAACCGGCGCGAGGGTCTGCTATCTTATCCAATGCAATTAAACTGTGACTGCCATCTCAAAGTGAACCGGCGCGAGGGACTGCTATCGTATCCAATGCAATTATACTGTGACTGCCATCTAAAACTGAACCTGCGCGAGGGACTGCTCTTATCCAATGCAATTATACTGTGACTGAAATCTCAAAATAAACCAGCGCGAAGGACTGCTATCTTATCCAATGCAATTATACTGTAAGTGTCATCTCAAGCTGAACCTGCGCGAGGATCTTCTATCTTATCCAATGTAAGTAAACTGTGACTACTATCTCAAACTGAACCTGCGCGAGGGACTGCTATGTTATCCAATGTAACTATGCTGTGACTGCACATCTCAAACTGAACCACCGCGAGGGCCTCCCATCTTATCCAATGTAAGTAAACTGTGAATGCACGACTCAAACTGAACCTTCGCGAGGGACTGCCATCCTATCCAGTGCAATTATACTGTGACTGCACGTCTCAAACTGATCCTGCGCGAGGGTCGGCTATCTTATCCAATGTAATTAAACTGTGACTGCAAGCTTTAAACTGAACCTTCGCGAGGGACTGCTATCTTATGCAATGTAAGTCAACTGTGACTGTCATCTCAAACTGAATCTGCGCGAGGATCTGCTATGTTATCCAATGTAATTAAACTGTGACCGCACATCTCAAACAGAACCTGCGCGAGGGACCGCTATCTTATCCAATGAAAGCAAACTGTGACTGCCCTCGCAAACAGAACCTGCGCGAGGGACTGCTACCTTATACAATGTAATTAAACTGTGACTGCCCCCTCAAACTGAACCTGCGCGAGGGACTGCTATCTTATCCAATGTCATGAAAATGTGACTGTACGTCTCAAACTGAACCTCCGCGAGTGACTGCTATCCTATCCAATGTAATTAATCTGTGTCTGCCATCTCAAACTGAACCTGAGCGAGGGTTTGCTATCTTATGCAATGTAACTTAAACTGTCACTGCCCTCTCAAACTGAACCTGCGCGAGGGACTGCTATCTTATACAACGTAGACAAACCGTGACCGTCATCTCAATCTGAACCTGTGCGAGGATCAGCTAGCTTATCCAATGTAGTTAAACTATGACCGCATGTCTCAAACTAAACCTACGAGAGGGTCTGCTATCTTATCCAATGTAAGTAAACTGTGACTGCTATCTCAAACTGAACCTCTGCGAGGCACTGCTATATTGGCCTATGCAATTATATTGTGACTGTCATCTCAAACTGAACCTGCGCGAGGATCTGCTATCTTATCCAATGTAAGTAAACTGTGACTGCCATCTCAAACTGAACCTGCGCGAGGGATTGCTATCTTATCCAATGTAAGTAACCTGTGACTGCCATCTCACACTGAACCTGCGCGAGGGACTGCTATCTTATGCAATGTAACTAAAGCGTGACTGCCCTCTCAAACTGAACCTGCGTGAAGGACTGCTATCTTATCCAATGTAACTAAAGAGTGACTGCCCTCTCAAACTGAACCTGCGTGAGGGACTGCTATCTTATGCAATGTAAGTAAACCGTGACAGTCATCTCAAATGCGAGGATCAGCTATCTTATCCAATGTAATTATACTGTGACTGCACGTCTCAAACTGAACCTGCGCGAGGATCTGCTATCTTATTAAATGTAAGTAAACTGTGAATGCACGAATCAAACTGAACCTGCGCGAGGATCTGCTATCTTATCTAATGTAAGTAAACTGTGACTGCCATCTCAAACTGAACCTCCGCGAGGTTCTGCTATCTTATCCAATGTAATTAAACTGTGACTGACCTCTCAAACATAACCTGCCAGACGGACTACTATCTTATCGAATGTAATCAAACTGTGAATGCCCTCTCAAGCTGAAGCTGCGCGAGGGATTGATATCTTATCCATGGTAAGTAAACTGTGGATGCACGACTAAAACTAATCCTGCGCGAGGATCTGCTATCTTTTGCAATGTAAGTAAACTGCGACTGCCATCTCAAACTGAACCGGCGCGAGAGACTGCGATCTTAAACAATGAAATTATACTGTTACTGTCATCTCAAACTGATTTGGCGCGAGGGAATGCTATCTTATCCAATGCAATTATACTGTGACTGTCATCTCAAATTAAACCTGCGCGAGGGTCTGCTATCTTATCCAATGCAATTATACTGTGACTGTCACCTCAAACTGAACTTGCGCGAGGATCTGCTATCTTATCAAGTGTAAGTAAGCTGTGACTGTCATCTCAAACTGAACCGGCGCGAGGGACTGCTATCTTATCCAATGCAACTATACTGTGACTGCCATCTCAAACTGTAACCTGTGCGAGGGACTGCTGTCTTATCCAATGCAATTAAACTGTGACCTCCATCTCAAACTGAACCTGCGCGAGGGACTGCTATCTTATCCAATGCAACTATACTGTGACTGCCATCTCAAACTGTAACCTGTGCGAGGGACTGCTGTCTTATCCAATGCAATTATACTGTGACTGTAATCTCAAAATGAACCAGCGCTAAGTACTGCTATCTTATCCAATGCAATTATACTGTGACTGTCATCTCAAGCTGTACCTTTGCGAGGATGTGCTATGTTATCCAATGTAAGTAAACCGTGACTGCTATCTCAAACTGAACCTGCGTGAGAGACGGCTATCTTATCCAATGTAATTAAACTGTGACCGCACATCTCAAACTAAAACTGCGCGAGGGACTGCTATCTTATCCAGTGAAAGTAAACTGTGACTGCCCTCTCAAACTGAACCTGCGCGATGGACTGCTATCTTATCAAATGTAATTAAAATGTGACTGCACGTCTGAAACTGAACCTGCGCGAGGGACTGCTATCTTATCCAATGTAATTAAACTGTGACTGCACGCCTCAAATTGAACCTGCCCGAGGGTCTGCTATCCTATCCAATGTAATTAAACTCTGACTGCCATCTCAAACTGAACCTTCGCGAGGGTCTGCTATCTTATGCAATGTAACTAAACTGTGACTGCCCTCTCAAACTGAACCTGCGCGAGGGACTGCTATCTTATACAATGTAAGTAAACTGTGAGTGTCACCTCAAACTGAACCTGCGCGAGTGGGCTACCTTATCCAGTGAAAGGAAACTCTGACTGCCATCTCAAACTGAACCGCCGCGAGGGACTGCTATCTTATCATATGCATTTATCCGTGACTGTCATCTCAAACTGAACTTGCGCGAGGACCTGCTATCTTATCCAATGTAAGAAAACTTTGACTGTCATCTCAAACTGAACCGGCGCGAGGGACTGCTATCTTATCCAATGCAATTATACTGTGGCTGTCATCTCAAACTAAACCTGCGCGTGGGGCTACTGTCTTATCCAATGCAATTATACTCTGACTGCAATCTCAAACTGAAACGGCGCGTGTGACTGCTATCTTATCTAGTGCAATTATACTCTGACTGCCATCTGATACTGAAGCTGCGCGAGGGCCTGCTATGTTATCCAATGGAATTAAACTGTGACTGCCATCTCAAACTGATCCTGCGCGAGGGACTGCTATCTTATACAATGCAATTATACTGTGACTGCCATCTCAAACTGAACCTGCGTGAGGGACTGCTATCTTATCCAATGCAATTATACTGTATTTGTCATCTCAAGCTGAAGGTGCGCGAGGATCTGCTATCTTATTCAACGCAATTAAACTGTGACTAACGTCTCAAACTGAACCTTCGCGAGGGACTGCTATCTGATCCAATGCAATTATACTGTGACTGCACTTCTCAAACTGAACCTGCGCATGTGTCTGCTATCTTAACCAATGTAATTCAACTGTGTTTTCACGTCTCAAACTGAACCTGCGTTAGGGACTGCTATCTTATGCAATGTAAGTAAACTGTGACTGTCATCCAAAACTGATCCTGCGTGCGGATCTGCTATCGTATCCAATGTAAATAAACTGTGACTGCCATCTCAAACTGAACCTGCGCGAGAGACTACTATCTTATCCAATGTAATTAAACTGTGACCGCACGTCCCAAACGGAACCTGCGCGAGGCACTGCTATCATATCCAATATAATTAAACCGTGACTGTCATCTAAAACTGAACCTGCGCGAGGGTCTGCTATTTTATCCAATGTAATTAAACTGTGACTGCACGTCTCAAACTGAAACTGGGCGAGGGACTGATATCTTATCCAATGTAATTACACTGTGACTGCACGTCTCAAACTGAACCAGCGCGACGGACTGCTATCTTATCCAATGAAATTAAACTGTGACTGCACGTCTAAAACTGAAACTACGCGAGGGACTGCTATCTTATCCAATGTAATTAAACTGTGACTGCACGTCTTAAACTGAATCTGCGCGAGGGTCTGCTGTCTTATCCAATGTAATTATACTGTGACTGCCATCTTAAACTAAACCTGCGCGAGGGACTGCTATCTTATCCAATGCAATGATACTGTGTCTGTCATCTCAAGCTGAACCTGCGCGAGGGTCTGCTATCTTATGCAATGTAAGTAAACTGTGAATGCACGACTCAAACTGAACCTCCGCGAGGGACTGCTATCTTATCCAATGTAATTATACTGTGACTGCACGTTTAAAATGAACCTGCGCGAGGGTCTCCCATCTTATCAAATGCAATTAAACAGTGACTGCAAGTCTCAAACTGAACCTTCGCGAGGGATTGCTATCTTATCCAATGCAATTATGCTGTGACTGCACGTCTCAAACTGAACCTGCGCGAGTGTCTGTTATCTTAACCAATGTAAGTCAACTGCGACTGTTATCTAAGACTGAACCTGCGCGTGGATTTGCTATCGTGTGCAATTTAAGTAAACTGTGACTGCCATCTCAAACTGAACCTGCGCGAGAGACTGCTATCTTATCTAATGTAATTAAACTGCGACCGCAAGGCCCAAACTGAACCTGCGCGAGAGACTGCTATCTTATCCAATGTAATTAAGCTGTGACTGCCATCTCAAATTGATCTTGCGCGCGGGTATGCTATCTTATCTAATGTAACTAAAGCGTGACTGCCCTTTCAAACAGAACCTGCGTGGGGGACTGCTATCTTATGCAATGTAAGTAAACCGTGATAGTCATCTCAAACGGAACCTGCGCGAGGCTCAGCTATCTTATCCAATGTTATTATACTGTGACTGCACGTCTCAAACTGAACCTGCGCGAGGATCTGCTATCATATTAAACTTAAATAAACTGCGAAAGCGTGAATCAAACTGAACCTGCGCGAGGATCGGCTATCTTATCCCATGTAGGTAAACTGTGACTGCCATCTCAAACTGAACCTTTGCGGGGATCTGCTATCTTAATCAATGTAATCAAACTGTGACTGCTCTATCAAGCTGAACCTGCGCGAAGGACTGATATCTTATCCAATGTAATTAAATTGTGAATGCACGACTCAAACTAATCCTGCGCGAGGATCTGCTATCTTATCCAATGCAGTTATACTGTGACTGTCATCTCAAACTAAACCTGCGCGAGGGACTGCTATCTTATCCAATGCAATTATACTGTGACTGCCATCTGAAACTGAACCGGCGCGAGGGTCTGCTATCTTATCCAATGCAACTATACTGTGACTGCCATCTCAAACTGAACCTGCACGAGGGACTGCTATCTTATCCAATGCAATTAAACTGTGACTGCCATCTCAAAGTGAACCTGCGCGAGGGACTGCTATCGTATCCAATGCAATTATACTGTGACTGCCATCTAAAACTGAACCTGCGCGAGGGACTGCTCTTATCCAATGCAATTATACTGTGACTGAAATCTCAAAATGAACCAGCGCGAAGGACTGCTATCTTATCCAATGCAATTATACTGTGAGTGTGATCTCTAGCTGAACCTGCGCGAGGATCTGCTATCTTATCAAATGTAAGTAACCTGTGACTGCTATCTCAAACTGAACCTGCGCGAGGGACAGCTATGTTATCCAATGCAACTATGCTGTGACTGCACATCTCAAACTGAACCTCCGCGAGGGCCTTCCATCTTATACAATGTAAGTAAACTGTGAATGCACGACTCAAACTGAACCTTCGCGAGGGACTGCTATCTTATCCAATGCAATTATACTGTGACTGCACGTCTCAAACTGATCCTGCGCGAGGGTCGGCTATCTTATCCAATGTAATTAAACTGTGACTGCAAGCTTTAAACTGAACCTTCGCGAGGGACTGCTATCTTATGCAATGTAAGTCAACTGTGACTGTCATCTCAAACTGAATCTGCGCGAGGATCTGCTATGTTATCCAATGTAATTAAACTGTGACCGCACATCTCAAACTGAACCTGCGTGAGGGACTGCTATCTTATCCAATGAAAGCAAACTGTGACTGCCCTCGCAAACAGAACCTGCGCGAGGGACTGCTACCTTATACAATGTAATTAAACTGTGACTGCCCCCTCAAACTGAACCTGCGCGAGGGACTGTTATCTTATCCAATGTCATTAAAATGTGACTGCACGTCTCAAACTGAACCTGCGCGAGGGACTGCTATCTTATCCAATGTAATTGAACTGTGACTGCACGTCACAAACTGAACCTGCCCGAGGGTCTGCTACCCTATCCAATGTAATTAATCTGTGTCTGCCATCTCAAACTGAACCTGCGCGAGGGTTTGCTATCTTATGCAATGTAACTTAAACTGTCACTGCCCTCTCAAACTGAACCTGCGCGAGGGACTGCTATCTTATACAACGTAGACAAACCGTGACCGTCATCTCAAACTGAACCTGTGCGAGGATCAGCTAGCTTATCCAAAGTAGTTAAACTATGATCGCATGTTTCAAACTGAAACTACGCGAGGGTCTGCTATCTTATCCAATGTAAGTAAATTGTGACTGCTATCTCAAACTGAACCTGTGCGAAGCACTGCTATCTTGGCCAATGCAATTATATTGTGACTGTCATCTCAAACTGAACCTGGGAGAGGATCTGCTATCTTAACCCATGTAAGTAAACTGTGACTGCCATCTCAAACTGAACCTGCGCGAGGGATTGCTATCTTATCCAATGTAAGTAACCTGTGACTGCCATCTCACACTGAACGTGCGCGAGGGACTACTATCTTATTCAATGTAATTAACCTGTGACTGCCATCTTAAACTGAACCTGCGTGAGGGACTGCCATCTTAT
Source organism: Deroplatys truncata (assembly GCA_030765065.1). Classification (NCBI taxonomy): domain Eukaryota; kingdom Metazoa; phylum Arthropoda; class Insecta; order Mantodea; family Mantidae; genus Deroplatys; species Deroplatys truncata. Next base: position 700,451,119 of record CM060990.1, read on the forward strand.
CCAATGTAAGTAACCTGTGACTGCCATCTCAAACTGAACCTCTGCGAGGCACTGCTATATTGGCCTATGCAATTATATTGTGACTGTCATCTCAAACTGAACCTGCGCGAGGATCTGCTATCTTATCCGATGTAAGTAAACTGTGACTGCCATCTCAAACTGAACCTGCGCGAGGAATTGCTATCTTATCCAATGTAAGTAACCTGTGACTGCCATCTCACACTGAACCTGCGCGAGGGACTGCTATCTTATGCAATGTAACTAAAGCGTGACTGCCCTCTCAAACTGAACCTGCGTGAAGGACTGCTATCTTATCCAATGTAACTAAAGAGTGACTGCCCTCTCAAACTGAACCTGCGTGAGGGACTGCTATCTTATGCAATGTAAGTAAACCGTGACAGTCATCTCAAATGCGAGGATCAGCTATCTTATCCAATGTAATTATACTGTGACTGCACGTCTCAAACTGAACCTGCGCGAGGATCTGCTATCTTATTAAATGTAAGTAAACTGTGAATGCACGAATCAAACTGAACCTGCGCGAGGATCTGCTATCTTATCTAATGTAAGTAAACTGTGACTGCCATCTCAAACTGAACCTCCGCGAGGTTCTGCTATCTTATCCAATGTAATTAAACTGTGACTGCCCTCTCAAACATAACCTGCCAGACGGACTACTATCTTATCGAATGTAATCAAACTGTGAATGCCCTCTCAAGCTGAAGCTGCGCGAGGGATTGATATCTTATCCATGGTAAGTAAACTGTGGATGCACGACTAAAACTAATCCTGCGCGAGGATCTGCTATCTTATGCAATGTAAGTAAACTGCGACTGCCATCTCAAACTGAACCGGCGCGAGAGACTGCGATCTTAAACAATGAAATTATACTGTTACTGTCATCTCAAACTGATTTGGCGCGAGGGAATGCTATCTTATCCAATGCAATTATACTGTGACTGTCATCTCAAATTAAACCTGCGCGAGGGTCTGCTATCTTATCCAATGCAATTATACTGTGACTGTCACCTCAAACTGAACTTGCGCGACGATCTGCTATCTTATCAAGTGTAAGTAAGCTGTGACTGTCATCTCAAACTGAACCGGCGCGAGGGACTGCTATCTTATCCAATGCAACTATACTGTGACTGCCATCTCAAACTGAACCTGTGCGAGGGACTGCTGTCTTATCCAATGCAATTATACTGTGACCTCCATCTCAAACTGAACCTGCGCGAGGGACTGCTATCTTATCCAATGCAACTATACTGTGACTGCCATTTAAACTGAACCTGCGCGCGGGACTGCTATCCTATCCAATGCAATTATACTGTGACTGTAATCTCAAAATGATCCAGCGCTAAGTACTGCTATCTTATCCAATGCAATTATACTGTGACTGTCATCTCAAGCTGTACCTTTGCGAGGATGTGCTATGTTATCCAATGTAAGTAAACCGTGACTGCTATCTCAAACTGAACCTGCGTGAGAGACGGCTATCTTATCCAATGTAATTAAACTGTGACCGCACATCTCAAACTAAAACTGCGCGAGGGACTGCTATCTTATCCAGTGAAAGTAAACTGTGACTGCCCTCTCAAACTGAACCTGCGCGATGGACTGCTATCTTATCAAATGTAATTAAAATGTGACTGCACGTCTGAAACTGAACCTGCGCGAGGGACTGCTATCTTATCCAATGTAATTAAACTGTGAATGCACGCCTCAAATTGAACCTGCCCGAGGGTCTGCTATCCTATCCAATGTAATTAAACTCTGACTGCCATCTCAAACTGAACCTTCGCGAGGGTCTGCTATCTTATGCAATGTAACTAAACTGTGACTGCCCTCTCAAACTGAACCTGCGCGAGGGACTGCTATCTTATACAATGTAAGTAAACTGTGAGTGTCACCTCAAACTGAACCTGCGCGAGTGGGCTACCTTATCCAATGAAAGGAAACTGACTGCCATCTCAAACTGAACCGCCGCGAGGGACTGCTATCTTATCATATGCATTTATCCGTGACTGTCATCTCAAACTGAACTTGCGCGAGGACCTGCTATCTTATCCAATGTAAGAAAACTTTGACTGTCATCTCAAACTGAACCGGCGCGAGGGACTGCTATCTTATCCAATGCAATTATACTGTGGCTGTCATCTCAAACTAAACCTGCGCGTGGGGCTACTGTCTTATCCAATGCAATTATACTCTGACTGCAATCTCAAACTGAAACGGCGCGTGTGACTGCTATCTTATCTAGTGCAATTATACTCTGACTGCCATCTGATACTGAAGCTGCGCGAGGGCCTGCTATGTTATCCAATGGAATTAAACTGTGACTGCCATCTCAAACTGATCCTGCGCGAGGGACTGCTATCTTATACAATGCAATTATACTGTGACTGCCATCTCAAACTGAACCTGCGCGAGGGACTGCTATCTTATCCAATGCAATTATACTGTATTTGTCATCTCAAGCTGAAGGTGTGCGAGGATCTGCTATCTTATTCAACGCAATTAAACTGTGACTCACGTCTCAAACTGAACCTTCGCGAGGGACTGCTATCTGATCCAATGCAATTATACTGTGACTGCACTTCTCAAACTGAACCTGCGCATGTGTCTGCTATCTTAACCAATGTAATTCAACTGTGTTTTCACGTCTCAAACTGAACCTGCGTTAGGGACTGCTATCTTATGCAATGTAAGTAAACTGTGACTGTCATCCAAAACTGATCCTGCGTGCGGATCTGCTATCGTATCCAATGTAAATAAACTGTGACTGCCATCTCAAACTGAACCTGCGCGAGAGACTACTATCTTATCCAATGTAATTAAACTGTGACCGCACGTCCCAAACTGAACCTGCGCGAGGGACTGCTATCTTATCCAATGTAATTAAACTGTGACTATCATCTAAAAGTAAACCTGCGCGAGGGACAGCTATCTTATCCAATGTAATTAAACTGTGAATGTACGACTCAAGCTAATCCTGCGCGAGGATCTGCTATCTTATCCAATGTAAGTAAACTGTGACTGCTATCTCAAACTGAACCTGCGCGAGGGTCTGCTATCTTATCCAATGTAAGTAAACTGTGAATGCACGAATCACACTGAACCTTCGCGAGGATCTTCTATCTTAACCAATTGAAGTTTTCTGAGACTGCTATCTTAAACTGAACCTGCTCGAGGGACTGCTATCTTATCCAATGTAATTAAATTTGAATGCACAACTTAAACTGATCCTGCGCGAGGGACTGCTATCGTATCCAATGTAAGAAAACTGTGACTGCTATCTCAAACTGAACCTGCGCGAGGGACTGCTATCTTATCCAATATAAGTAAACTGTGACTGCCATCTTAAACTAAACCTGCGCGAGGATCTGAGATCTTATCCAATGTGAGTAAACTGTGACTGCCATAAGAAACTGATCCGGCGCGAGGGACTGCTATCTTATCCAATGCAATTATACTGTGACTGTCATCTCAAACTGAACCGGCGCGAGGGAAAGCTATCTTATCCAATGGAATTAAACTGTGACTGCCACCTCAAACTGAACTTGCGCGAGGGACTGCCATCTTATCCAATGCAATTATACTGTGACCTCATCTCAAACTGAACAGGCGTGAGGGACTCCTATCTTATCCTATGCATTTATACTGTGACTGCCATCTCATACTGAACCTGCGCGAGGGACAGCTATCTTATCCAATGGAATTAAACTGTGACTGCCATCTCAAACTGAACTTGCGCGAGGGACTGCTATCTTATCCAATGCAATTATACTGTGACTGCCATCTCAAACTGAACCGGCGCGAGGGACTGCTATCTTATCTAATGCAATTAAACAGTGACTGCCATCTCAAACTGAACCTGCGCGAGGGACTGCTATCTTATCCAATGCACTTATACTGTGTCTGTCATCTCAAGCTGGACCTGCGCGAGGATCTGCTATCTCATCCAATGTAAGTAAACTGTGAATGCACGATTCAAACTGAACCTGCGCGAGGGACTGCTATCTTATCCAATGCAATTAAACTGTGATTGCACGTCTCAAACTGATCCTTCGCGAGGGACTACTATCTTATTCAATGCAATTACACTGTGAATGCACGTCTCAAACTGAACCTGCGCGAGCGTCTGCTATCTTAACCAATGTAATTCAACTGCGACTGCAGGTTTTAAACTCAACCTGCGTGAGGAACTGCTATCTTATGCAATGTAAGTAAACTGTGACCGTCATCTAAAACTGAACGTGCGTGTGGATCTGCTATCGTATCCAATGTAAGTAAACTGAGACTGTCATCTCAAACTGAACTAGCGCGAGAGACTACTATCTTATCCAATGTAATTAAACTGTGACCGCACGTCCCAAACGGAACCTGCGCGATGCACTGCTATCATATCCAATATAATTAAACCGTGACTGTCATCTAAAACTGAACCTGCGCGAGGGTCTGCTATTTTATCCAATGTAATTAAACTGTCACTGCACGTCTCAAACTGAAACTGGGCGAGGGACTGATATCTTATCCAATGTAATTAAACTGTGACTGCACGTCTCAAACTGAACCAGCGCGACGGACTGCTATCTTATCCAATGAAATTAAACTGTGACTGCACGTCTAAAACTGAAACTACGCGAGGGACTGCTATCTTATCCAATGTAATTAAACTGTGACTGCACGTCTTAAACTGAATCTGCGCGAGGGTCTGCTGTCTTATCCAATGTAATTATACTGTGACTGCCATCTTAAACTAAACCTGCGCGAGGGACTGCTATCTTATCCAATGCAATGATACTGTGTCTGTCATCTCAAGCTGAACCTGCGCGAGGGTCTGCTATCTTATGCAATGTAAGTAAACTGTGAATGCACGACTCAAACTGAACCTCCGCGAGGGACTGCTATCTTATCCAATGTAATTATACTGTGACTGCACGTTTAAAATGAACCTGCGCGAGGGTCTCCCATCTTATCAAATGCAATTAAACAGTGACTGCAAGTCTCAAACTGAACCTTCGCGAGGGATTGCTATCTTATCCAATGCAATTATGCTGTGACTGCACGTCTCAAACTGAACCTGCGCGAGTGTCTGTTATCTTAACCAATGTAAGTCAACTGCGACTGTTATCTAAGACTGAACCTGCGCGTGGATTTGCTATCGTGTGCAATTTAAGTAAACTGTGACTGCCATCTCAAACTGAACCTGCGCGAGAGACTGCTATCTTATCCAATGTAATTAAACTGCGACCGCAAGGCCCAAACTGAACCTGCGCGAGAGACTGCTATCTTATCCAATGTAATTAAGCTGTGACTGCCATCTCAAATTGAACTTGCGCGCGGGTATGCTATCTTATCTAATGTAACTAAAGCGTGACTGCCCTTTCAAACAGAACCTGCGTGGGGGACTGCTATCTTATGCAATGTAAGTAAACCGTGATAGTCATCTCAAACTGAACCTGCGCGAAGCTCAGCTATCTTATCCAATGTTATTATACTGTGACTGCACGTCTCAAACTGAACCTGCGCGAGGATCTGCTATCATATATTAACTTAAATAAACTGCGAAAGCATGAATCAAACTGAACCTGCGCGAGGATCGGCTATCTTATCCCATGTAGGTAAACTGTGACTGCCATCTCAAACTGAACCTTTGCGGGGATCTGCTATCTTAATCAATGTAATCAAACTGTGACTGCTCTCTCAAGCTGAACCTGCGCGAAGGACTGATATCTTATCCAATGTAATTAAATTGTGAATGCACGACTCAAACTAATCCTGCGCGAGGATCTGCTATCTTATCCAATGCAGTTATACTGTGACTGTCATCTCAAACTAAACCTGCGCGAGGGACTGCTATCTTATCCAATGCAATTATACTGTGACTGCCATCTGAAACTGAACCGGCGCGAGGGTCTGCTATCTTATCCAATGCAACTATACTGTGACTGCCATCTCAAACTGAACCTGCACGAGGGACTGCTATCTTATCCAATGCAATTAAACTGTGACTGCCATCTCAAAGTGAACCTGCGCGAGGGACTGCTATCGTATCCAATGCAATTATACTGTGACTGCCATCTAAAACTGAACCTGCGCGAGGGACTGCTCTTATCCAATGCAATTATACTGTGACTGAAATCTCAAAATGAACCAGCGCGAAGGACTGCTATCTTATCCAATGCAATTATACTGTGAGTGTGATCTCTAGCTGAACCTGCGCGAGGATCTGCTATCTTATCAAATGTAAGTAACCTGTGACTGCTATCTCAAACTGAACCTGCGCGAGGGACAGCTATGTTATCCAATGCAACTATGCTGTGACTGCACATCTCAAACTGAACCTCCGCGAGGGCCTTCCATCTTATACAATGTAAGTAAACTGTGAATGCACGACTCAAACTGAACCTTCGCGAGGGACTGCTATCTTATCCAATGCAATTATACTGTGACTGCACGTCTCAAACTGATCCTGCGCGAGGGTCGGCTATCTTATCCAATGTAATTAAACTGTGACTGCAAGCTTTAAACTGAACCTTCGCGAGGGACTGCTATCTTATGCAATGTAAGTCAACTGTGACTGTCATCTCAAACTGAATCTGCGCGAGGATCTGCTATGTTATCCAATGTAATTAAACTGTGACCGCACATCTCAAACTGAACCTGCGTGAGGGACTGCTATCTTATCCAATGAAAGCAAACTGTGACTGCCCTCGCAAACAGAACCTGCGCGAGGGACTGCTACCTTATACAATGTAATTAAACTGTGACTGCCCCCTCAAACTGAACCTGCGCGAGGGACTGTTATCTTATCCAATGTCATTAAAATGTGACTGCACGTCTCAAACTGAACCTGCGCGAGGGACTGCTATCTTATCCAATGTAATTGAACTGTGACTGCACGTCTCAAACTGAACCTGCCCGAGGGTCTGCTACCCTATCCAATGTAATTAATCTGTGTCTGCCATCTCAAACTGAACCTGCGCGAGGGTTTGCTATCTTATGCAATGTAACTTAAACTGTCACTGCCCTCTCAAACTGAACCTGCGCGAGGGACTGCTATCTTATACAACGTAGACAAACCGTGACCGTCATCTCAAACTGAACCTGTGCGAGGATCAGCTAGCTTATCCAAAGTAGTTAAACTATGATCGCATGTCTCAAACTGAAACTACGCGAGGGTCTGCTATCTTATCCAATGTAAGTAAATTGTGACTGCTATCTCAAACTGAACCTGTGCGAAGCACTGCTATCTTGGCCAATGCAATTATATTGTGACTGTCATCTCAAACTGAACCTGGGAGAGGATCTGCTATCTTAACCCATGTAAGTAAACTGTGACTGCCATCTCAAACTGAACCTGCGCGAGGGATTGCTATCTTATCCAATGTAAGTAACCTGTGACTGCCATCTCACACTGAACGTGCGCGAGGGACTACTATCTTATTCAATGTAATTAACCTGTGACTGCCATCTTAAACTGAACCTGCGTGAGGGACTGCCATCTTATCCAATGTAAGTAACCTGTGACTGCCATCTCAAGCTGAACCTGCGCGAGGGACTGCTATCTTAACCAATGCAATTATACTGTGACTGTTATGTCAAACTGAACCTGCGCGAGGATCTGATACCTTATCCAATGTAAGTAAACTGAGAATGCACGACTCAAACTGAACCTGCGCGAGGGACTGCTATCTTATCCAATGCAATTAAACTGTGACTGCACGTCTCAAATTGAACCTGCGGGAGGGTCTCCCATCTTATCCAATGTAAGTAAACTGTGAATGCACGTCTAAAACTGAACCTGCGCGACGTACTGCTATCGTTTCCAATGCAATTATACTGTGACTGCACGTCTCAAACTGAACCTTCGCGAGGATCTCCCATCTTATCCAATGTAATTATACAGTGACTGCACGTCTCAAACTGAACCTGCGCGAGGGTCTGCTATCTTATCCAATGTAATTAAACTGTGATTGGCATCTCAAACTGAACCTGCGCGAGGGACTGCTATCTTATCCAAAGTAAGTAAGCTGTGAATGCACGTTTTACAGCTGAACCTGCGCGAGGGTCTGCTATCTTATCCAATGTAAATAAATTGTGACTTCAAGTCCCAAACTGAACCTGCGCGAGGGACTGCTATCTTATCCAATGCAAGTGAACTGTGAATGCACGTCTCAAACTGAACCTGCGCGAGGGTCTGCTATCTTATCCAATGTAAGTAAACTGTGACTGCCATCTCAAACTGAACCTGCGCGAGGGTCTGCTATCTTATCCAATGTATGTAAACTGTGAATGCGCGTCTCACAGCTGAACCTGCGCGAGGGTCTGCTATCCTATCCAATGTAATTAAACTGTGACTGCACGTCTCACAGCTGAACCTGCGCAAGGGACTGCTATCTTATCCAATGTAAGTAAATTGTGAATGCACGTCTCACAGCTGAACCTGCGCGAGGGTCTGCTATCTTATCCAATGTATGTAAACTGTGAATGCACGTTTCACAGCTGAACCTGCGCGAGAGACTGCTATCTTATCCAATGTATATATAATGTGACCGCACGTCTCAAACTGAACCTGCGCGAGGGAGATCTATCTTATCCAATGAAAGTAAACTGTGATTGCCCTCTCAAACTGAACCTGCGCGAGGGACTGCTATCTTATCCAATGTAATTAAACTATGACTGCCCTCTCATACTAAACCTGCGCGATGGACTGCTATCTTATCCAATGTTATTAAACTGTGACTGCACGTCTTAAACTGAACCTGCGCGAGGGTCTGCTATCTTATCGAATGTAATTAAACTGTGACTGCCATCTCAAACTGAACCTGCGCGAGGATCTGCTATCTTATCGAATGTAACTAAACTGTGACTACCCTCTCAAACTGAACCTGCCCGAGGGACTGCTGTCTTATGCAATGTAATTAAACTGTGACCGCATGTCTCAAACTGAACCTGCGCGAGGGACTGCTATCTTGTCCAATGAAAGTAAAGTGTGGCTGCCATCTCAAACTGAACCTGCGCGAGGGACTGCTATCTTATCCAATGTAAGTAAACTGTGAATGCACGTTTCAAACTAAACCTGCGCGAGGCACTGCTATCTTATCCAGTGCATATATACTGTGATTGTCATCTGAAACTGAACCTGCGCGAGGATCTGCTATCTTATCCAATGTAAGTAAAGTGTGACTGCCATCTCAAACTGAACCTGCGCGAGGATCTCCTATCTTATCCAATGTAAGTAAACTGTGACTGCCATCTCAAACTGAATCTGCGCGAGGGATTGCTATCTTTTCCAATGTAAGTAACCTGTGACTGCCATCTCCAACTGAACCTGCGCGAGGGACTGCTATCTTATCCAATGTAAGTAACCTGTGACTGCCATCTCAAATTGAATCTGCGCGAGGGATGGCTATCTTTTCCAATGTAAGTAACCTGTGACTGCCATCTCCAACTGAACCTGCGCGAGGGACTGCTATCTTATCCAATGTAAGTAACCTGTGACTGCCATCTCAAACTGAAACTGCGCGAGGGTCCGCTATCTTATCCAATGCAGTTATCTTGTGACTATCATGTCAAACTGAACCTGTGCGAGGATCTGTTGCCTTATCCAATGTAAGTAAACTGTGAATGCACGACTCAAACTGATCCTGCGCGAGGGACTGCTATCTTGTCCAATGAAAGTAAACTGTGACTGCCAGCTCAAACTGAACCTGCGCGAGGGACTGCTATCTTATCCAATGAAAGTAAACTGTGATTGCCATCTCAAACTGAACCTGCGCGAGGGACTGCTATCTTATCCAATGTAAGTAAACTGTGAATGCACGTTTCACAGATGAACCTGCGCAAGGGTCTGCTATCTTATCCAATGTAAGTAAACTGTGAATGCACGTTTCACAGATAAACCTGCGCAAGGGTCTGCTATCTTATCCAATGTAAGTAAACTGTGAATGCACGTTTCACAGATGAACCTGCGCAAGGGTCTTCTATCTTATCCAATGTAAGTAAACTGTGACTGCACGTCTCAAACTGAACCTGTGCGAGGGTCTGCTATCTTATCCAATGCAATTTTACTGTGACTGCACGTCTCAAACTGAACCTGCGCGAGGGTCTGCTATTTTATCCAATGTAAGTAAACTGTGAATGCACGTCTCACAGCTGAATCTGCCCGAGGGTCTGCTATTTTATCCAATGTAAGTAAACTGTGAATGCACGTCTCACAGCTGAACCTGCGCGAGGGTCTGCTATTTTATCCAATGTAAGTAAACTGTGAATGTACATCTCACAGCTGAACCTGCGCGAGGGTTTGCTATCTTAACCAATGTAAGTAAACTGTGAATGCACGTCTCACAGCTGATGTAGGCTATAATCGTATACAAAACTCAGAGGTGTGAAGAATACCTATATCTTTGTGGTATTAGAATAAAAAATGTCATTTTTAAAGTAGTGTTTCGAATATTTTGCATGTGTAAGATTTATTGATATGAGGTAAGGTTTGACTAAAACTAGAACGTTTACTTCAGTATTGATTCAGGTTTCAAATACGAAATATCATACTGAAAGGGCAGTTCGTATACTTAAACCTGGCCAACTACAAGTTTCAAATCGCAGGAAAACATTGTAAAAGCTGTTTTTGCGAGTAAATTCTAAACGAAAACGCTCAATTCCGCATCTTGTCTTCGCTTTTCGTCAAGGTAGCGAGCTGTAAGAGGTTTGAATGAAAAACTAGAATGTTATGTAAATGCTCGTTGGTTTTTTATTATTGCTGAGAAGATGCCAGCTCCTTTCTTCACAGACTCAAGAAAGATGTCGAAAGTCTGCCTTGAAAAGATCAGTTGCAGCTCCTGTATTATCTTCATCGCAATAAATTGTCGTCCATACAACTGCCCCGACAATGGGCTTCATTCAATAAATTGCAATGTAAAACACGCTGCATCATTAATCATACACATTTGCTTTCACGAACAGCCAAGTTTGATGGAAGGCACAGTAAGAAATTCAATAAAATGTTAAAACCAAAATAATTCCATGGCTGCAAATTCTAACATCGGCAAGCCTTTGAATTGAAACATTGTTCATAATTAATCTAATAGAATATGTACAACGTCTTCAACTTTTGGGTTGGGGAAGTGAAAGGTATGGGACGCATCTTCCTAGAGCCCTATGACAATTTTGTTTCAATTTATCTGGAACGTCTACCTAAAATGATTCAATGAATGCTTCTAAGCTAAGCCGTCTCACTTTGGCGTTTCGTGGCGTGGAGGACTGCGAGTTCGAAAAATTGGTAAAAAGAGAAAAAGAAACACAGATTCACCCAGAAAGCTCGGGAAAAAGAAAACTAAAAGATCCCACAAAACAGGAAGTAAGTTAGTAGTCAGTTTGCTCAAGAACATCCTGATGTATAACGAAGCTGTGATTTCTTGCAAGGAGCATGATTCATATTCTGTTTCGCGCTTACAGGAAATATTTCTTACTTTGTAAGTTATTTTGCTGCTATTAGAATATACATTTTAAGGAACTATAAAAACACCAATCCTAAATCCTTAGGATGTGACTGTGATTATGGAGCATACTAAGCGAAAGTGCCCTATTTTGGGGATGTCATGTTTTTCTTTCAAGAATGTGAGGTCATCATGCGATGAACATTGGAACTAGATGACAGTCATGTGACTGACCCTGGAGGACGTTTTCAATAAAGCGACATTATCTTGTGTTTTTACAAGTAGGAAAGCATTTTTTACATTTCTAAAGGCTTTCTTCATTGTTAGAAAGCTGCAAATATATTACAAGAGACGATAACCTTATGAAATAATTGTACATATTTTAAATATATGCTGCTTCAGGTTTTAAATTACAAAAAAAGTTTTGTCATTCATTAACTTCGAAGTGCAATGTTTTAACACGTTTTATTAACACATACAGTGCCTTAATTTGGGGAAACGTGGGATTCCTAATATGGGGCTCCCCAAATTGGGAACCCAAATTATTCATTGTAATTTTAAGTTGGTTATCTTTGCTATTAACTATCGCATACACTGCTTTTTCCGTGTTACCATTAAAATACCTTCTATGGTACGTCATTCGACATAAACACTTTTTACCTGATTATGAGCAGAATATCTCCAATTAATAGGAAGAAAGTTCTGTTTTTCAAACTTCCAAGTCTAGATTCATCATGACAACTGACATGAGCCCTCTACCAAAAATTAGAAGTCAAATAGGATCTGTTTATAAGCATCAGTTAGTGGAATCGAAACAAACGGGGGTAATACCGAAGCAATTTGAGACGTGAGTATCAAAGCAAGCTGCTCGACGTAGCAAACCATCTAGCAAGAAACAGAGGATCATTGAATTTTCATCGGAGTCCGACACAGACGAAACTGATGAAAGCGAAGAAGACATAGCGCGCAACTGTTGTGCAAGGTTGTTCTCAAACGACCACAATGCAGAGACCTGGATGCTCAAAATGAATGAGATGCGCACATACGGCATGTGTGAGATATATTTGCAGTATGTGCCGTTGAAGGTGCCAAAGATGCCAAATATTTGAATACTGGGTTTGTATACAACGGACGTAAGAGCTCCCCAAATTAGGAAGCCATTTTCAAAACAGAAGGTTTTGCAACATTGTTTATTTTCCAGAATATCTATTGTAAATGCGCAAAAAGTAAGGAAACTTAATATTCATCATCATTCTAAAATGTTAAGTAAAACATATTTAGTGTTTGTGTTAATATAATTTGTTTAAATTTTCTCGCATAAGCTCCTAATAAACCTCTCCCTAAATCAGGTGACTTTCCCCTACCAGCAATAGCTAAATGGCCATTTAAAGGATATAGACCATTGTTATGTCTGAAGTTGCTGCACCTTTGGAAATAATTCGGAAAAGTAGAGTAATATCAACGGGAGTGGTTTCAAATTCTGTAAAACGGCGTGTCTTTTTAAAAATAAAGATGATGAGTTTCAAATTTTGCAATTTTTTATTCTTGCATTACAAAATGTACAGGTTGTTACACACAATCATTTTTGTGAGTGCTTTATGTCCAAATAGATTTATCATTATTTGCAATTGAAGAAGAGCATTTCGCCCTTTGAGGTTATTTTTTAGTTAACTACATACTTTGTACATGAACATGCACGCTTCAGATATATTACACATTAAAGTATGCGTCTAAACTTAGGGACAGTTTCTATTCATTTGTGTGGAAATGTAAGCATATATACCTAACGCTCCCAATATTGCCTATGACCTTCGGGGATTCCCTCGTTTCGTCAAGCGATGACTGGAAGCAAAAAGCGGACGCAATCCCTTGGTAGGGTGAGAATGAGGATGGCGGTGGAATGAGAGGACCTACAGCTTTTGCCGTGGACTCCGAACCACTTGGGTCTTGGGGACCAACTTAAGATCGCCACCTCAGAGGTGGGAATGAAACCCCGGACCCTCAGTAAGACGGACTGTGCCACCCCGGCACCCTATATATACTTGTGATGTACACGAAATGTTCACATTGAAAGAGAGAATGGGTGTGGTCAGTATTTTTCTGAGAGACCAAGAGAAAGTTGAGTACATCAACATGGTCTTCGTCCTCGCAGTGCCTGTATGTCGTACCCAGCTGTATATGCAATGTTTCCAAAACCCTGAATTTGGAAAACCAAGCTCACGAACCAAACTCCGAGATGATGCACAAGGAACTCGTTCACTGGCTTCCCACACTTTCTCACTTATGTCCTCCTATACAATGGTCTTCATGAACGCACGTGGTCCTTAACGTTTCCTTTAGGATTAAATTTATTGATGACTGTATAATAGTCGTACTGACTCCACCTATGCAATCTTCTCTCTTCTTTTCGTAAGTTGATCTTCTCAAACGAACACGGAGAATGGTTATTCTGTTTCTTATAGTGAGCACCTAATACCCATAGTCAAAGCAAAATACCGTTGCGCTTTCAGACTAATGGTTAGGAACTCCGTAAATATACTCCTTCACTATCCAAATGTACCGTGTAAATCATCCTATGTACCTACTCTAAAATGATACACTATATGAGACGTGCATGTATGTAAATCTTCTGTTTATGAACATGGAAGACATGACTATATTTAGCTCAGTCGCACAGAAATGCTCGATTCGGCGCGACCGAAAGTATTAAGGTTCCAAAATTGATGTAAACACACGACATCACTAACTGTGACTTTTTTTCGTGCACTTTACCCTAATCCTAACAACAATTTAGGCCAGAAATTATTTCACGTTACAGTCTAAGTTACACTTTTCCCTTTTTGGTTGCAGGCAAGGTGCTGTAACAACAAACAGCCACTTATCTATACCACAACTGTTCTGTTTACTGTTTCTACTACTTACCTATAATAAGTAGTGAAAGTATTATATTTCACTTAAAAATTCAATAACGAGATTCATATGAAATATACGTTTTGAGACCTCCTGAATCCAAAGAAAGCATTTTTACTTTTTCTGCTACGCACTTACAATAAATAGAGGGAGTATTATATTTCACTCAAAAATTCAATAACGAGATTATATGAAATACACCTTTTGTGACCCCTAAATACAAATAAATGATTTTTACTTTCCCTACTACGCAGTTGCAGCAACTAGAGCAAGTATTGTATTCCACTCAAAAATTCAATAACGAGATTCACATTAAATGCACGTTTTGAGACCCCCTGGATCCAAAATAAGCATTTTTACCTTTTCTGCTACGTAGTTACCTACAGTAAGTAGAGAAAGTATTGTATTCCGACAACCGTTCACGTTTATAGTTGCGATCGATCGCAGATATATCATGGTAAGGAGCATTGATCGAAAGGGCATTACAATCCAGGACATCGGGCTTTACTGCTTCGATTAGGTTACCGGCCGGTCTCCGGATATCCATCTGGAGGATGCTTCCCTCGGAGCCGAGGGTCACTAGAAGACACCTTCCCCTGTCGTGCGCCGGGTCCGATTCCTTATCCACTTGGGTGAACTGAGGGTCGCCACTGCATGCTGTAGCACTACGGGCTCCTCGGCAGTCCCCGGAATGCCATATGGGGGGCTGTGTTGCAACTCACGTACTTTGAGCCGAGATTCGCGCAAAGAATTAAGACTCCCGCCATGCAGGAGGTGTAGCGTCTGGAAGGTCAGAAAATGTATTGGAGGATTCCGCCCAAGAGCGGGCTTCAGCACCAACCTCCATTGTCTGGTGCACTTCACTCTGCGTTGGCTCTGGTGCTCCACCAAAATCCAAGGGACGGTTTTTCGCATCCTCCTTTGTAGGTCGAGAGTCACAGGAGGACTGTTTGCTTCCTCCTCCGTAGCTATAATGCTATGCAATGCAGAAGATGCTGCCCGCTGATGTGCTCTCACCTCAGCTGATGTTGCAGATGGCAAAATCTTCTGTAAATGCTGTTCTGCCTCAATAACTGTTTCCATGTCTTGCTCCAGTGGCATTTGGCTGCTCCAAGACGTCGCATCACTACTCGTTTTGCGACTCTTTGTCCGCTGAACACGCTTTTTCTCAGTCGGTCAGTTCTCGACCCCGAAATTGCTGCAGCCACCAGTGGATCAAGGCCAGCCGGCGCCGTCCCATTTGAAATGTACTGAAATCCACGCTTCCCCGCCAGATCGCGGAGCACCGTTGCATAATCCCTGTGCTGTTCATGCATCAACTCAACCTCGGTAAACTCACCCTGCTGCTGTTCACCAGCCAATGAAGTCTGTGTGTCACCATCTATATGTTGCGAACGCTCCCGCTGCAGGCCCACGGCCGAAGAAGTGGGTTCTCTGTCGTTCGGCCATCCAGGAGCCGCCAGGCGCACAGCCGTACATCTGTGGGGATAGACCTCCTTGAGATGCTCCCTGCTATTGCATACATAACAGGAGCGGGGTTGTCCAACATAGGATACCCATAACCTATAGCTACCAATTACATTAAAGCTGGGAACGTGCTCATCAACTGCATTTTTAGTGCACGTATACCGTTGAACACGGCAACGCGATACTGGCGACCCCATTGTTCCTTCCGGACGTCATATATCGTCCCGGAACGCTGCAAAGCTCGTTTTAAAACCTCATTCGGGATTTCTGGCTACGTCAAAAAACACGCACATTTATAGCCTTACTAGTCACACGTTCGATGATCACGTTCGCCATTTCACCATTCATATGTTTAAAAGTTGTTTCTTCCGAGAAAGTATTTTAAATCTTCTCTAATAGGAGTGCAGAATATAAGTTTTATGTAAATTGCTCTTTCACTGGCGATTAAATGTATTGTGTCAAATTGCTCCGCATTTAACTGTAAGGTATCTGCAATAAAGTCATGTACCTAATAAGCCGTCGGCCTCGTGACATTCAACGTAAATTTAACCCTAATGGTATTTTTCCTATCGTACATTTTCATTTTCCAAAGCTAAAATGCTCTGCTATTAGCACAATACACACAAAAGTATTGTAACAGAATTATAGTCAAGGCGGTTTAGGTCGCGCTTGCACACACGCACTGACACATACACAACAAACTGGTTCCAGCTACGTCCGACCTGCTCGGACGCTAAAGCCAGACTGTTCACTTCACTTATGTGATTTAGTTCAGTTCTCACTGTTACTTTACTGACGTGATTTAGTTCAGTTCTCACTGTTACTTTATTGACGTGATTTAGTTCAGTTCCCACTGTCACTTTATTGATGTGATTTAGTTCAGTTCTCACTGTTACTTTATTGACGTGATTTAGTTCAGTTCTCACTGTTACTTTATTGACGTGATTTAGTTCAGTTCTCACTGTTACTTTATTGACGTGATTTAGTTCAGTTCTCACTGTTACTTTATTGACGTGATTTAGTTCGGTTCACTGTTACTTTATTGATGTGATTTAGTTCAGTTCTCACTGTTACTTTATTGATGTGATTTAGTTCAGTTCACACTGTTACTTTATTGATGTGATTTAGTTCAGTTCTCACTGTTACTTTATTGACGTGATTTAGTTCAGTTCTCACTGTCACTTTATTGATGTGATTTAGTTCAGTTCTCACTGTCACTTTATTGAGGTGATTTAGTTCAGTTCTCACTGTTACTTTATTGACGTGATTTAGTTCAGTTCTCACTGTCACTTTATTGACGTGATTTAGTTCAGTTCTCACTGTTACTTTATTGACGTGATTTAGTTCAGTTCCCACTGTCACTTTATTGATGTGATTTAGTTCAGTTCTCACTGTTACTTTATTGACGTGATTTAGTTCAGTTCTCACTGTTACTTTATTGACGTGATTTAGTTCAGTTCTCACTGTTACTTTATTGACGTGATTTAGTTCAGTTCTCACTGTTACTTTATTGACGTGATTTAGTTCGGTTCACTGTTACTTTATTGATGTGATTTAGTTCAGTTCTCACTGTTACTTTATTGATGTGATTTAGTTCAGTTCACACTGTTACTTTATTGATGTGATTTAGTTCAGTTCTCACTGTTACTTTATTGACGTGATTTAGTTCAGTTCTCACTGTCACTTTATTGATGTGATTTAGTTCAGTTCTCACTGTCACTTTATTGATGTGATTTAGTTCAGTTCTCACTGTTACTTTATTGACGTGATTTAGTTCAGTTCCCACTGTCACTTTATTGATGTGATTTAGTTCAGTTCTCACTGTTACTTTATTGACGTGATTTAGTTCAGTTCTCACTGTTACTTTATTGACGTGATTTAGTTCAGTACTCACTGTTACTTTATTGACGTGATTTAGTTCAGTTCTCACTGTTACTTTATTGACGTGATTTAGTTTGGTTCACTGTTACTTTATTGATGTGATTTAGTTCAGTTCTCACTGTTACTTTATTGATGTGATTTAGTTCAGTTCACACTGTTACTTTATTGATGTGATTTAGTTCAGTTCTCACTGTTACTTTATTGACGTGATTTAGTTCAGTTCTCACTGTCACTTTATTGATGTGATTTAGTTCAGTTCTCACTGTCACTTTATTGAGGTGATTTAGTTCAGTTCTCACTGTTACTTTATTGACGTGATTTAGTTCAGTTCTCACTGTCACTTTATTGACGTGATTTAGTTCAGTTCTCACTGTTACTTTATTGACGTGATTTAGTTCAGTTCCCACTGTCACTTTATTGATGTGATTTAGTTCAGTTCTCACTGTTACTTTATTGACGTGATTTAGTTCAGTTCTCACTGTTACTTTATTGACGTGATTTAGTTCAGTTCTCACTGTTACTTTATTGACGTGATTTAGTTCGGTTCACTGTTACTTTATTGATGTGATTTAGTTCAGTTCTCACTGTTACTTTATTGATGTGATTTAGTTCAGTTCACACTGTTACTTTATTGATGTGATTTAGTTCAGTTCTCACTGTTACTTTATTGACGTGATTTAGTTCAGTTCTCACTGTCACTTTATTGATGTGATTTAGTTCAGTTCTCACTGTCACTTTATTGATGTGATTTAGTTCAGTTCTCACTGTTACTTTATTGACGTGATTTAGTTCAGTTCTCACTGTCACTTTATTGACGTGATTTAGTTCAGTTCTCACTGTTACTTTATTGACGTGATTTAGTTCAGATCACACTGTCACTTTATTGATGTGATTTAGTTCAGTTCTCACTGTCACTTTATTGATGTGAACTAGTTCAGTTCTCACTGTCACTTTATTGACGTGATTTAGTTCAGTTTTCACTGTCACTTTATTGATGTGATTTAGTTCAGTTCTCACTGTCACTTTATTGATGTGATTTAGTTCAGTTCTCACTGTCACTTCACTAATATGATTTAGTTCAGTTATCATTGTCACTTCACTAATATGGTTTAGTTCCGTACTCACTGTTTCTTCATTGATGAGATTCAGTTCGGTTCTCACTGTCACTTCACTAATATGATTCAGTTCGGTTCTCACTGTCACTTCACTAATATGATTCAGTTCGGTTCTCACTGTCACTTCACTAATATGATTTAGTTCAGTTATCATTGCCACTTCACTAATATGGTTTAGTTCCGTACTCACTGTTTCTTCATTGATGAGATTCAGTTCGGTTCTCACTGTCACTTCACTAATATGATTCAGTTCGGTTCTCACTGTCACTTCACTAATATGATTTAGTTCAGTTATCATTGTCACTTCACTAATATGGTTTAGTTCCGTACTCACTGTTTCTTCATTGATGAGATTCAGTTCGGTTCTCACTGTCACTTCATTGATGTGATTCAGTTCGGTTCTCACTGCCACTTCATTGATAGGATTCAGTTCAGTTTGCCTGTCACTTCACTTTTTGACAGCGCGTAGCGGTGAAATGAAACGTCTTTTCTTCCGTCCGCTTCACTCGCTGGGGTGTGGAACACAAGACTCCTCTAATCTCTCGCAGTAGCAGCACTCACTGTACGCCACAACCCTTATAGCAGAGCAGCACTTGATATATCAGGACAACTCACTATCTCACTGACTAATAAAGTAAAATAAATCTGTTGTATATCATGCTGGCATCTGGATCTCTAAGCCAGTACATACATTCCAAATTCGTTCCTTATTACTTAATCCTCGTATACAATTGTTTTCACTGGTTGTTATATACAGATTAAATCTTAACTTAATTAGCTAACTAAAGACAAGAATGTAATATATACCTTCTCTATTATTCCACTATTCCTACTGGAAACCAGCAGTCCCACCATCTGCTTATCAGTTGGTATATAGTTCCCTTTCGCTTATATTAAATTAAATCCGAAATACTGAATAGCATACTAACTAAACTATAAATGCAATTACAATTTTGCAATCTTACTGAATTTCTACAATATGAGCTATTCCTTTGTTTTATATACTTAATAAGCTGCTATTGTATAGTCATGTTATTTAAATTTAATTTATTATCTTTACATATATATTCATTAAAATACCACTATCCTAAATATATTCTTTACTTAATTAGTAACATAATTATGAAACTATTCTCTTCCACCCCAAAAATTTCTCAATTTTATAACCTTCTACTGCAGCCACTTTTTATCATTTTAATAATCTTCACACTTTATCGCACAATAACGTTTCACTTTTATCACTTCTTATAATCTCCAATTTTACACTATTAATCACTGCACATTAATCACTTTACTTAATAAATATTTTGCCTATACCTTTATTAACACATCAATAAACACCCACTTCCTCGTTTCACCATACTTCACTTCACTAAAACTCCTAATCCTTCTTACCCTTTCATCCCTGGTCTCCCGGCTCCTCCTCTATATGTCAACAATAATCCCATCTCCCCCGGCTACAGTACCTCTTCCTCATTCTAAAGCTCCATCCGATACCTCCTCTCTCTTTCTCGTATAATCCTATGACTCTTTCCTCCTCAACTCCTCTGTTCCCTCCTCTTTCCTACTCTCCAACTCCTCTCCTTGCTCCTTTTCCCTTCTCTTTTCTTTATTACTCTTTAATTATACTGTCTCCCCTTTCATTTTCTAATATTACATATTATTCAAAGTTTGTATGTATTAATTCTTCTTCTACTGTCTCCATTAGCTGTTGTTGTAATCTTTCTGATCTTGTAAGTACTATTTGCGTATTGATGCTTTCTATTGGTTCCTCTATTACCATCCTTTCTTCTCGCGACAGTTTACTAATTGTATTTGCTAATTTGTCTAAATATTTGTATAATGTGTCGTTTCTTATAAGTTCAATTTGATGTCCCTGTAGTGCTCTTCTTTTAATTGCTTCCACTTCCTTATAATGATCTGGATATTCAAAAAGAATATGCTGCGGTCTTCCTCTTACTGAAAAATGTTCAATGTGTTACTTAAAAGCTTTTTAATTGTATGCCAACACGTTTAGCATGCGCCATTGCCCAATTAAGTAATGTAATTAGTCCTTTTGTGGGTTGTATGCGTTTAAAACTTAATTTTTCCTCAACGTGTGAAAAAAAATCTTATCTTCTGCTTCGTACTTCTATTTCATTCCATTCATTTTGCCAATCACTTATCAACTTTTTCTTAATTTCTCTTAAAGTTATGCATCTTTTTCCTACTGTTTTCTCTACTTTGACTAAGTTTCCTTTTTTAAACCAGTATCTTGCTACTCCTAATTTAATTTGATAATCAATTGGTAAAACTCCTGTTACAACAGATAATGTCACAGTCGGGGGTGTATTAAGGGTACCGGTATAGCTCAACAATATTTTCCTCCTCAACAATGTTTTATTATCCTACTGACTGACTGGTTCGCGAGCAGGTTCGCTTAGAGTTCTCCAGATAGTTCTAGAATGTTTGTGGTTAGACAAAAGCTTCTGGAACAATCTGGTTTCTCTCAATAGCATTTACGCTGGGTGGGAGCGACCTTATCCCTTCAACCGGCCAGTCGGTGGGTCGGCGTCTTCTATGCAATAACTTGAGGTTCATAGCTGCGTCACATATTTCGGAGACTAGACTATTGATATTTTATGGTCATTTATGTCCAATTACTAGCTCTATGGATCATAGTATGCCTTTCACCATTTTGACCTCCGATTATAATTGCCTGTATTTTCATAACTAAGTATATTACCAGAACAAATCCGATACCGAACATTATCGCTCCAATATCCTAGGGTATTGCAAACCCTGGTCTTTTAACACGGCATTTAGTGTTTAGCCTGTATAACATAGCTTATATTCCACCTAGAGAACAAGCTATACGCCATCTTAACTTCCCGAAAGAGGGGGGGGGGTGTTTCTAATGCAACACAAAATAAAAAATCTGATGTGTTACACTCACATGACTTTCTCTACTCTTGTACAAACTATTTTTACAAACGCTTATTCTCCATCTACTTCATGTTAATCGAGATAAACATTTGCAGACTCTATCTTATTGCTAATTTTCTTGTAGATGTAAGGGGAATATATATTTACAAGGGCAATTTGGAAATACAGTAGCCTTTAAGCACATACATATCTCTTAATAGCTGGTTGCTAGGTGCAGCACCATTCCTTTTTCCCACAGATTAATACTCTTTGCATATCCAAGACAAAAAATGAATAACGAATTCCCATTTTAGAAAATAAGTATTGAAGCATTTAAGGGAATAACAAGTAATATCTCGAAAATGGTTCACTCAACAAAAAATGCATATGACATAAATTGTGTATTTTAACGCGATCTACATTTTTTGTGTACTAAAATTTTGTCTATCTCTTATGGTTTACCAGTTATGCAAAATCGTTCACAATGAAGAATACTTTTGGAGACATTCCCAGGAAATTCAAGATATACATTTTATTTGTCATAAAAATATCTTAAACATATGATATTTTAATCAAAATCGTTAGAGCCATTTTTGAGAAAATTAAAATTTTCGAAAAATGTTCCATGTAAAGGGTAATCTGGGGTGGGGGATTTTCTTGAAAACCTTCGTGTCCCATCCTTGGAAGATACTGGACCTAAATACCAAGTTTGGTGCTTATCCGACAGTTCGTTTCTGAGTTAGGCTGTTCACAGACACACACACGGACATGTTTCCAAAAATGCTTTTTTTTGGATTCAGGGGGTCTCAAACATGTATTTCCGGTGAAATCTCGGTATCGAATTTTTGGGTGGAATACAATACTTCCCCTACTTACTATACGTAGTAGAGAAAGTAAAAAGCGAGATATCTCGCCTTTATTGATTAATGTGGAACACGTTATATCGCTAAATTTTATAAGCGTACTTTTCCTGAGAGGTTTTATAACACTTGGACCTCAGATCTGTGTGTTAAGAATTGTTTCTGCCTTTAATAGAAAAAATGTAACTTAGTATCAAATGAAGACATACTAAACGAAGGACGATCGCCTCAGATTAGTGAAGATAAGCAAAAGCTTACTTATCTCTCCATGAAGTTAGTGGCATCACAATAGCTTCAGATCACGGTTAGTATTTGCTTATGGCGTTAATATCTCCTCAAATATGTTCGAATATAGAGCGAAAATACAATTTAATGTCAGAAGTATAATTAAATGTATACAATTACTTTGATATGAAAAATACTGAATATTTGTTGTGCGATGCATTTATTATTTCCAGGAAAGCACATTCCACCTAAATGCAAACAAAACATGGGCAGATGTCAAAATCTTCACCAACAGCTTAATTGTTAAACTCATTTTTGAGCAACAGAACATGATTCTACACTACAGAAGTTCTAAGATTTTCAGAAACTACTAGAGTGAAGATTATTCTAACACAGTTTAAAAGATGAGGCATGTAACGCATCAAATAATAAATTGATTGCATTCAATCATAAGTTTCCTACTTTTTAACCACAAAACAGGCCACAAAACCAAGAATTTCATATAACTTTTCATGCTACTTTAAACACTCCCATATTTACAAGCACATTATTTGACAAATGACAAGCTCCCATTAGTTAACGTGTATCTATGATACCATTTGCAGAATTAACAGAGAAAGCGTTTATTTATGATTGCCAGGAGGGGAAGCTAAAGCCCTTTTTGCTTCACTGGAAGAGCGAATCGAAGCCCTAAGTTTCGGTTCGTAAAGGCCAGGCTTAGCTTGATAAATGGGACTGATTCGCGGAATAACATAGAGGGTAGCCAAAATAACTCATCTTCTGAAAGACAAACTTTTCAAGTTTCGTGGCATCCAATTCCAATAATTGAGTTACCCACTTTTTGTGCATCTTTTTTTATTCCGTGCGATCCATTGGGAAATTTGGAACTGCACCTAAGGCGAGGAATATATGGTCCAATTAGAAAGGCGAATAGCGTTTGTAAAATGTGCTTGCTCTGTCAAAGTACCTATGAATTATACAAATTTACGTTTCAGTGTTACTAGAATTTCAGTATATCACAAGTTGGAGCAAACGCATGTCCTCATCTGTGTTTGGACTCGGAATGAGGTATCTGTTCTTAGTCACTGAGTGATTAAAGCTTTTGTGACGTATACCTATCGTAGATTGTTTCACTTAAAAATAGTGCAAATGTGCGGACTTTTATTGCACTCCATGTCGCCCCTATCTTTCTCAAACAAAATAAAAGATCTTATCTTAATATGCTGTCCATTTAGAAAATCAGGATGCATCTCAAATGACCATATTCCTTTTTTCTACTATTCATTTATTGTCATGGGGGCGGTTGTACTCCGCAGCATCATCTCGTAAATCTATAACATTTCCCTACGTGTTAGTTGTTACTGACGGCTTTTACTTTGTTTTAATCTAAAAAAAAACCCAAGCTCTTTGGCACTCCCAAGCGTACGCTCTTAAATCTTAAAAGAAACGTATCTAATGCTGGTATTAAACATAAAATAAAAAAGCGCTTATCATAATGAACTATGGTGCAAAATATTAGGAATATGTTCGACACATTTGAGTGGATAAAAGTTGTACTTCTTAGGTAGTGATTTACCACACGACAACTGATCGTGCTAACCACTACATATCACAATCTAATGCAGTAATCCAACCTTCGTTTCCTACCTCCAGATAGATTCCAGTCAACTCATTCATCTCCAATCAGCTTTTCCTTAAAATGAAGCACACAGTAGCTGTCTCAGTACTTAAGCATCTTGTAATGAACGTAGTGCGTTCATTTTCGGTGTTATAACACAGTTTGTTTCTATCACAGTCTGGTTTATACATGTTCCATTAAAAGAAAATGGTTAATAAAACGGCTCAAATAGGCGGACTTGATGAGCTTCTAGACAAAGAATCCAGCTATGATGCTTCGTGAAGTACATGCAGGTGCGAGCAGTAAGCCACCTCAAACTTGTGCCCTCGCTATGACGTCAGTGACGAACGGGTCACAGCCCACTACACTACAGGCCTGAGCGCTCATTTCAATATGGCGGCAGCCGAAGGCGGTGGGCAACGAATTCCACAGTTTCAAGCAAAAAGACAGAGGAACGTAAAAATAAATAACTAAGTTAATTTAAAATAATAGCAAATAGACACCACTAGAACACAAAGATAACATTAAAAAAAATGACTTTTAAGTATTTGTGTATGTATTGGATTTGAAAAAACTAAAATAGTGCTATAAGTAATAAACACAGTAGAATATGTAGCTGTAGTCATTATGAGCCTATCAAATAATGTAACTGCAGCAGTATTATGGGTATTTTGTTTTAATAATGATAATAAATGAAGAAATTAAAACAGAACATAATTACTACCCAGTTAAGTTAAACAGCATTAAGTTATACAGGTGCACATGAAAGCCAATTCCCCTTATTACAAAGAAAGTGGCTCAAAATATGACAATTTTAAAATTAATTATGCTCTGAACATCTGTGTTATGTTTTGGGATAAAATATTATTTTCACTAAACTCCTTACCTTTATATAATCATATGTTTACAAGCTCAGCTTCAGATGGAATGAAAATAAACAGCTAGATAACACGAATATCAAACATTTCAGTTTATTAGGACTTACCTATCTTTGAACACTATTGTAGGAACTTATTCTCATACTTTATATATTTCATTACAAAGGAATAGCAAAATTAAGGATTGCAAAATTGTACAAAGAAGCATTTTTGGGATGATTATATTTATTCCACTCAAAAGCTGTAAATATACAATAAAAATTAAAATATTCTGCACTAATTTAATACATTGGAGCAATTTTTCTCATTTACCACTGTAGAAGTCAATACACACTGACAAACTTTTATAAGATTTCTTTTGTATTTACTGAAAATTAAAGTCGACATAAAAGCTGACAGTCCATCCACTAAATCTGCTAATGTTACTACTGGTAATATACTGAAGCTTGCCATATACTTATTAGTTTAGTAAAAACAGTAAAGTTACTGAAATATATGATGTGAAGCCAAAGTCAGATAGCCTCAGTGTGTTCATTATAAAATACATAGAATAATTCATTTTACAGAAAAAAGTGGCTTTTAATACACAAATTAAACCTTGTATAGAAATACTGTAATAGAAATACTGAAAGTATTTGTTTCCTTCCTCATGGCTGGCACAAAATGCTCTTATGAATTCACACACTGGTCAGTTTTTTTATTTCTCTTTTATCACAAGACTTTTGTTTCTTATCCTCAGTTACCATTTTGGAGTAATTATTTAGAATAATTTTGCAAATAATTGAGCATACATCATGAAAATAGTCTTCAAAATCTATGGTTGCATTGATTGATGATCGTTTCTCTGGTTTCATTCATAATGTTTACTATATAGGGACAACACAAATTCTTCAACAAGGCAAGATGATTACTGCTTTTAATAAAATCATCGTAACACTCTCTGACTAAGCCTTGAAATACTAGTATACACAACCACGTTACTTTTATGCAATATATTGTAGGTTTCTTAAGAGAACCTCTACTTAAGGAATCAATCAGCCTTGCTGCACCTTCAAATTCATACTCTAAAGTGTCATTTAAAATCAATAACTCAATGCATTTGGGGCATATTATACCATTTGCTATCTTGAAAGCAGCATAACCTGCAATGTAAAACACGATAGGCATTACATCATTATCCACTGGTTTTGCAATTTCAATTTCTATATCACAAAAAGGCAGCATTGATGGAACATTTTTGTTTTCATAATCTGCGCCCAAATTTAAGCTTCTTACTGGAATGTTACCATTTTTTATGCAAATGAAAGCAAATTTTTAATTCTGATCTTTTTCTCACTCTCATATAGCTGTTGGAGAGAGATAAAATAATTACTGCCAGACAACTGGCAGTAAAGACTGAATCGCTCTTCAAGAGGATCTGTTTGAAACTTGCCAAACAGAACATAGTTTACTTTTAAATCTGTTAGAGCATAATTTGATAAACCATAAAGGCCTGAGCATGTCTGCATTATTGCATCAAATGTGTGCCTAGACAGCCCTTGGTATACATTTCCCCTACAGAGATGTTCCCAATTGCACAACCATGCTGAAAATTTATTCAGGAAAATTAACTCTTCTTGCTCGATGGCAAAGACTGCTTTGTAATCAGCATTTGTATACCTTACATCCTTATATAGAAACTTAACATTTACAATATTCCACCATTTTAGGATAATATTTAAAAACTCTGCTGTTTCTCCATCACTGCATTCTAAGAGGGCATTAATATTTTCATAACTGAAAATTTTACACACCAGAAACACTTTTTGTCTTTCAATACGTGATGGATAGACAGCATTTGCGTTTAACTTATGACCAAATTTCAGCAATTGATTCTTTTCTGTGTGATCAAGTGATCTGAGGTGACCAAAATTAGCACTTTTAATTATATCTGGATTTTCAAAATCAGGAAAATTAAACATAAGATCTTTCTGGTTTATCCAATTATTCCTTATATTTTTGAAAATATGCACAGTATCATAGAGCAAAAACAGGGGCTGTGATGGGCTAAAGGGATTTACTACTGAAGAATAACCAAATGTATGTGGCGTGAATTAGTGAAACAAAGATTTGTTGATCTGATTATTACCAGCTATGAGACTGATTACCTTTACATCAAGTTTGCCAAGTTCGCAGAGAATGTTACTCACAGTAGCACGTAGAAAGTCCCCAGAAGTTCTACTGACTGGCAAAATGGCAATGACATCTGAATAATTACCAAATGCAGCATTTACTGAAAACACTTGAGCTGTTTTAGCAAGCTCATGTGTATTTGTTGCACTAGTTCCTACCAATTCACCAGCTTCAAAAATTAACTCTGGTGAAACATAAACTTCATCCATCAAAAGATTAACAAATCTTTCCTCAGGTTTCAAGGAACAAATGCAACCAACAATGTAGGAATTGCTGTCACTTACATTTAGACTGGCACCCAATTTTCTTAAGTTACTTGGATGTGGAGGAGTTAGTACCTGTGACTGACGTATGGTTATGTAACATGCAGGAGATATCAGGAACATTCTCAGCGCCAACATAAGAAGATCTGATGAAAATCTGTACCTTTCCTTCTTAAAGGAGAATAATTCTATCTGCTCTGTAAGGACACCTAACCTCACTTTTTTACCACCATCTAGCACCTCATGTTCTTTTATCAATTTCACTGCTGCAGCAAGTTTATTTTCTTTAAAGTTTGATATAGGCACACTACACAATTCAAATAATGCATCAACCTGAGATTTCTCCAAGATAACACCAAATTCGAGATTCAGTTCATTAGGATTCAATTCTTTGTCTATATACACTTTAAAGCACCTATCACTAGAAACCACGAAACTACTAACAATATAAGGCACTGATACTGCATTTATTTTTAGCACTGTAATAGCACTAACATTAATTGAAAGTGCCCAATCTTTTCTCTCGTTCACACATTTTTTAATATAAACTGTTACATCTTCATATTGAGTAACTTGTTATTTTCTAATTCCTTATTTTGATCCAGGGCTGTTTGAAGTGCTTCATCTTCCCTTTCCTCTCTTGTTCTTCTTTTCTTTGGAAGTGAAAAGCTTACGTGGGGTGTGCTTTCATTAACAACTGTAGGAAAAGCATCATCAGTAAGGCAAGGATTAGCACGTGGAATGAAATGCACTCGTCCATCTTTATCCTGCCATTTATCCTCTCGAATAACCATTTCTTCTGGAAAGTGTCTAATGCAGACTCTAGCATTTTCAGTGAACTCAAAATTCTGCCTGCGTATTCTGCTTAGCCGTAATTTTCGTCGTTCCTCATCTCTGGGAAACCTAAAGCAGGTTACATGCGGAGGTTCATAATTCGATCTGCAACTTGGTACTGAACACTTGAAAGGCATTGCAGCTCTGAAAATACAAAGAAAACACTGTTGTTTTATACATTTACAATATAATTCTCTGGTAAAAGGATACAAATAGTTATTAGTTACTTTCAGAGTTGTGCCAGACATAACCAAGTATACTTCTGCAACATACTACAATAACAGCTATGATACTATAATACCAGATATTTTACATACCCCATGGTTTGCAATCCGTAGAAGTGGGGGTAAAAATCGAATACTTTCACACGTGAAATAACACAAAATATGCACAGGAGAACTGCTTTATTCATTGACAGAAAATCTGCAACACAAACGCATTTTCAACGTTCGCCGCCTGCACTAGGTCAAGTGACCATGCCTTGACGGCAGAGCGCGCAGGCCAGATATGTAGTAGGCTGTGAACGGGTCGCAACGATGATAATCTTTGTCATGTTTAAAATGTACAAAAATAGCAAAATCCTTTCATTGTGTTCAGTAGTAAAGGTATTAATTTATTTCTCTTTTTAATGTGTGTCATTAAAGAACCCTGCGAGACGAAATTCCGCTAGCCTTGTTACTTAAGCATATTTATTATTACTTTTGCTGTCACCGTTGTTTTCTTATTTCTGATTCAATGGTTAACGTCTGCAAAGCAATAAACAAAATAATATACCAACGGTTTTGTTCCCAATGTTTCAGGTTCGAACTGCAGGTGGTAAATGATATTGCGGCTAACTCCTAAATGTTGTAATGTTCCGTATTGGCTGGGGCTCTGGCTAATGGCAACATTAAATACAAGTTTAGCAGCACATCCCTTTGTAAGAGATGCAGTAGAAAGAGTTTCATTAAGGGTCCTCTTGTTTACGCAGCTATTGTTACTGAGTAAATTAATTATCGTTAATTTTGTCAGTTCTCTTTTATAATTACGGGTAAATGGGGTAATTATTGTTGGTCAAGCCACTCTAGTAAAACTTTATTACAGGTTAGGGGAAGGAATTGTGTTTCAAGAGCGAAATTACTACTTTTTAGGCAAAGTTAACGTTTAGCCTCATTACATGGCTATTTGAAAAATCGCACAAGCCTAAACTTTGTTACGTGGACAAAAATCGAGTAAAGTACACAAAACGTACGCTTTGCTGTGAGGATGTGACCTGGTGCGCCACCGATGCAGCGCGGGTACAAGGTAAGCCCTTAGTTCTAACAGTCGCACACTCTATTCCAGATTAGAGAAGCAATTACGGTGGGCACTCGCGTAATAAACTCCAATTAAAACAGATGACGAATCACTGGAAAAGGAAGAATAATGCAAGCAATCTACAAAGATTCTGAGATAACCACAAAGAACTTTTAAAAGTAGACGGCAAAATGTCAGGATTGGATTCTTCGCATGCAGCAAAAGAAAATGTTGCAACTACTGTAGTCATGCTGGAGCAAAGCGTGAGAGAGGTTTCTCACATTAAAATAACAACACAAAGAAAATAATAAAAATTAATATATTCTAAGAAACAAACTTC
Organism: Deroplatys truncata; assembly: GCA_030765065.1. Classification (NCBI taxonomy): domain Eukaryota; kingdom Metazoa; phylum Arthropoda; class Insecta; order Mantodea; family Mantidae; genus Deroplatys; species Deroplatys truncata. The sequence goes on from CM060990.1 coordinate 700,481,308, forward strand.
GAAAACGGTATTATGAAACACAGTCTTGTTATAGTGCGTCTTTGTCACCATATTTACAATGTATTAAACAAAATGGCTACAAAATATCTCTGTAGCAGAAACCAACATTTTACATTAGAGCCATTCCACGTCAAGTCGCAGAAATTTTCACGAAATCTGACCATCATGTTTCCGATTCACTTCAAATTTTGTCCATGGATTAAAAAAACAAAGTGACTTATGTTTTAAATCCTTATTTTTTAAATCGTAATATTTTAAAACATATTGCGCAGTCCAACTTGTGAAAAGCTGCACACTTCTCCACCTTTAAATTAGAATATCTCACAGGCAATGCAGAGCTTAATATGTAGTCTTTTTATAAATATTTATTATAACTGATATAATTAACTATTTATATCAATTTTTAAAACCAAAACACTTAAAAATATATATCCCTATTAACCCCAAGTTTAAATTTCCATAAAGATTATAAATAAATTCCTTGTAAGTTTTTGTATATATTTACATAAAACAAAGATGGTGTTCTGTACAGTTAATTTTAAATAAAATAACTTAGAAAGCGATGTGTAGCAGGATTCCAGCACGGCACAGCTGCAGTCTGTCACTTGTCAATTGTTCCACATGCAGCTTAAATTTGGCATAAGGTTGAGTAACGTTCGAACTTACAATCTTATCCTATGGGAGGTAGCTTAACTACAATTTAAATGTGCAATTTTTCCCCTTCAGGTTCAAGTAAATGCCATCTGGTTGTTATTATTACATTATTGTTTTTTGGAATAAATGAATTTAGCTCTAAGGACCAGGGATCCCTTTCGCATTGCTGTATCTTGCCTTAAAATGGCCACTGTGTTCAAAACCACTTGTGGAATACTCGTGACATTGGCACTTTGTAGCACACGACCACTGTTATCAGTGGGTGGTACTTTGGTATGTTTGTTGTTGTTTTTACACACATCACATAGTTTTAGGTCTGGTGACAAAGTTAAGGTCCCCATTTTTAAGTTTGTAAACCTATTGAGGGTAACTACGCTTAATAACTTCTGCCTTCTGTTAAACTTGGAAACATTAAATGGATTGAAGCAATAATCATAGCTATGTTTCTTCAGTTCGCTCAGTATGCACCTTCAGAAACCGCAGAACTAAGAATGAACTTGTAATGCAAAAAGCTGAACACAACGTAACATTTAAATTGAGGCTTTATAGAATATGAGACTCCAGTTGGATAAGTTGCCTATCACGTAACGGCGTGGCGTGCTGCTGCAGTGCAGTCAGCAGCCTATGTTCTAAAACCCTACGCGCTAACACGAATAAACTGTTTAAAAGCGTACTTATAAGGAAGATCCCATCCTGATATTAACAGAGTTGAAACAAACTGTATCACACGTTCCTCATCTACTTTTTCACGTGTTAATATTACGGGGTTAAATATGATATTGTGGTTTAAAATATTCATACTTAAAAAGTGATTGTTTCTTTATTCCGAAAAAAATAGTATTTTAGATAAGGTAAACCACGATGTTTTGATCCACAAAACCACGTATTGTTCTTATACCTGTATTCCGAGAATAAATTAATTAGATGTAACGATGTGCGCGTATAAGAAAAATGTTGAGTAAGCTGTAAATCACAAAATAATTTGATTTTCCGTAAAATATAAAATACGAGTCGATTTATTTTATGTGCGGAACACGTAAACTAAAATGAAAATTCAGAGAAAGTGTTGTTTTATTTGTGTATAGAGTTTCGCTAAAATAAAACATGAGAGTCTATTTGCTCAAGTGTACTTCGACATACATAGCTATAGCATATGACAGGTGCCGCGTCAAATCCTTGAGAAAGCTTCGCAGCGTATGCTATTATCAGATGCCCATGCATCGCTAATGCTTGGAACACTCCAGTCATAGGCATTCTTAAGCACTTACCTGCAAACCATTACCATTACAAAGAATGTGAGTCGCTGACGGGCAGGCAAACACGGTCTAGTGAGCGCTTTCTACAAACGCCAACAGAGTGTGTACGAGGGTTTGCAACCTGCGACGTCGCTTGAATGCTTAGAGTGAGTTGTTCCGCTGGCACATCGCCTTTACTCTTCCAAACCTAAGAAGGAAGCTATGAAATGTGATTTAGTGACATTCCAACACAGCGCACCATATAAAACAAACACTGAGTCAGTATTCCAGCAAATGACCGTGTTAATAACCCATGCTGATCTGAAACAAGAGATAGAATAAAGTGTGCATGCTATAAATGTTTATATGCCGTCTTTTAACATAAAAGGACATAATGACGGTCTTTGCCCCTGGAACAATGACCATTCGCAATTAACTACACCCTTAATCTTTGGGGTTTCTACTTTGGGTTTTCTTTATAATCCATTAAATTCACAAACACACACTTACACTCTCACTCATACTTTCAGATACCAGGGAGGTTGGGGAATTTCCTGGCTAAAGAAAAATTCCCACCCTACAGCCAGAATCGAACACCGAACCTCTGGATTTAGAAGCAAGCATGCTAGTAGCACATATATAAGAGAGCTGGGCCACTTTTGTGTTTATATGGGAAAGATAGGGAAAACGTGGACGGATGATAGGCTAGACAGATGCTGAAGGAGGGGGGGATATGAGCTTTTACGGGAGAGATAGGCAATACGGGCAGAGGTGCTAGACTAGACAAGGCTTGAAGAGTAGAATATGGCTTTTATATGGGAGAGATAGCAAACCGAGGAAAGGTATTGAACTAGGGTGGTTTGAATGGTAGAGTATGCGTTTATATGGAGACACGAGGAAAACGACGGGAGTAGCCAGGTTGGAGGAGGGTTCAAGAAGGAAAACGCGTTTATATGGGATAGATAGGGAAAACGAGTAGAGATCCAAGTTAGAGCAGGGGCTGAAGGCAGGGGAGTGCCCATTACATGATAGAGGTAGGGAATACCAGGAGAGGTAGTAGGCCAGACAGAGGTTGAGGAGTCGGGTATACGTTTATGTGGAGCAATATATGGAACACGGAGAGAGATCCTATGCTAGGAGAGAGTTGGAGGGGCAATTCGCTTTATATGAGAGAGGTAGGGAATACGAGGAGAGGTGCTAGTTTAGACAGAGGACGAGGAGTAGAGTATGCGTTTATATGGGAAATATAAAGAAACGGGGAGAGATGCTAGGCTAGACAGAGGCTGAAGGAGGGTGAATGTAGGTTTATACCGGTGAGATAGCAAACCAAGGAGAGATACTAAGCTAGGCAGATGCTAAAGGAGGGGATACGCTTTATATGTGAGAGGTAAGGAATACGAGGGGAGATGCTAAGCTAGACAGATGTTAAAGGTAGAATGTGTTTATATGTGAGAAGTAGGAAATACGAGGAGAAGTGCTAGGCTAGACAGAGGTTGAGGAGTAGTGTATGCACTTATACGATAAAGATAGGGAATACAAGGAGAAGTGCTAGATTATACAGAGGTTGAGGAGTAGAGTATGCGTTTGTATGGGAAATATAGGAAAAACGTGGAGAGATGATAGGCTAGCAGGCTAGGAGACTAGAAAATACATTTATATGTGACAGATAAGGAACACGCTGAAAGATAATACGCTAGACAGATGCTGAAGGAGGGACGGATACGCTTTATACGGAGGGATAGGGGAAATGTGGAGAGATGCTAGGCTGGACATAGTTAAAGGTAGAATGTGCTTTATATGAGAGAGAGAGATAGGAAACCGTGGAGAGGTATTAGGATATGAAGGGTTGAATGGTAGAGTATGTGTTTATGTGGAAGAGACGGGGAAAACGGAGAGAGATCCTATGCTAGGAGAGAGTTGGAGAGGGAAATGCGTTTATATGGGAGAGGTAGGGGAAACGATGATAGATGTTAGGGAGGTTACTGTTGATGTATGTGTAATGCCCAGTCTTCCCCAGGAGAGCACCATTCAACATTCAGCAGGTGAATAGATTCCATGGTTAGAATGCATCATAGTTGTATATGATTTTCACAGGTAATTGAGGTAGTATTGTAGGTGTTTAGGGTAATTCAGGTGGTATCACAGGAGGGTAGATTCCATGGTTGGGTATATCATAGTTCCGAATGATTTCACAGGTAATTCAGCTAGTATGGATGTCATTTGACGCAGTAATTTGTATCACAAATTATGTAAATGTAAAGAGTAATTGTAGTGTGAATATGCATTATTGTGTGACATTGATTTGAGATGTTTGTTGATTGTAAGCATTGTCGAGAAGTGAGTTTATACGGCCTTACTGAAACTGACAATAATAGCGTGCAATAATGTAGCGAGGGGGTGAGCTGTTTATCATTATTAGAGACGAGCAAATGACGTAATATTGGCGCGTTTTTCTTAGGAATTTGCGGGAACATTTTTCCCTAGAGCATATGTGTTCATAATTTTCATTGGATATAAATATAGACGCTAATGTTGGCGCGTTTTATTAACCAATAGCAGCTCAGTTATAATCTTTAGGCATATCGGGGTGTGGGAGTATAAAAAGAGCTAAGTCAGAGGTAGATCCCTCCCAGTTCATCGGAAACATTTGTACATTACACGTCGCTGAGTTCAACAAAAACAGTCATGGTGGATACATAGCATAGTTTATCGATTCGCAGGTTACGCGTAGCAAAGTTCTGAAAAATCTCAAGTGTCGTAAAGTTAATTACACAAAAAGTTGAAGTTCGCGAATTAATAATGTGCAGTAAATAAGTTATTATAACAGTTTTAGTTTGGCGAGTGTCACGATTAATAGGTGACAGTGAATAATGTGTTAAGTAAATAAAAAGTGTAAAACAAATTCTTTTATCAGTGTTATCTTTGGATAAAAACTCCTTTCCGTTTACACACCTTGATTAAGAGATTTGCTTGACCGAGAGATCATAGCTAGCCGGAGGACAGTGAACCCAAAAATTAAATATAATAATAGGCGCTCAGTAAAAGATAACACGAAGTGACCGCGACAAATTGTCTTTTATACGTGCGGCAAATAAACAGTAGCATTCTTTCAAACAAACACTAATACCATCGCAAATTGGCTACCACAACGTGGAACTTAACAAAGAATACCGTCACATATTTGGCTCCCCAACGTGGAGCTAACAAATAAATAACATTAAAACCACTTCAAAATTGGCTCCCAAAAGTGGGGCTAATAAACACTAATAACGTCACAAATTGGCACCCAGAACGTGGGGCAGAATAACCAGGAAGGAGCAGAATAACCAGGAAGGAGCGTAATAACCAGGAAGGGGCGAAGGAACCAGGACGTGGAGCGAATGGAGCAGTGAACTGAACTACAAGACGCAGATTCCAGAAACAACTACAGGAACGACAGACGACGCGGATGAGTGGACATCGTAATTCCGAGATTAAAAGGCAACAGGGGAATTCAACTACAGGACATAAAAACATCAAGACGACGTAGATTCATCATAATACGACGCAGAAGCGACATATATATCTAGGAGAGAGGGGCAGGAAGCTGGACATCAAAGAAACATCAACAGACAGCATCACAAAGGTCAAAGTATAGTAATTTTTTTATCCTAAAAAAATTGTAACAATCAAATGTACTTGAGTGGTAGGATTAAGAGAACAATGGCTACTAATAATATTGAAGAAACAATTATGGAAGGGGATAATGTAACAGTTAGCTGTAATTCAATACAGGTTACAGAAAATATCTTAAACAATGTAGGATTTGAGGGAGGAAGTTTAGTGCAGAAAGTGAGAATAGAACAGCAGGAAATGTTAATTTTGATGCTAGTATGATGATGGAAATGCCGAGAAATATTAATGAGCAATTAGAACAAAACAGGGAAGATATGGAAAAGAATATTGAGAAATTAGAACAAAAACTAACTCAGAATAGTGAGAAATTAGAACAAAAATTAACTCAGAATATGGAAATGAGTAATGAGAAATTAGAAAAGAAAATAGATCAAAACAGGGAATATATGGAAAAGAATAATAGGGAATTGAGAGAAGATATTGGTAAGAGCTTAGAACAAAACAGGGAAGAAATTGAAAAGAAATTTATGGAGCTAGATAGTAGTATGATAAGAATGAGAAATGAAAATCAGGAAATGATAGCAAATGAGATAGGGGAAGTTTCAAAGAAAATGTTAGACATGAGCAGGGAAATATCTAACCAAAAAAGTGAGGTTAATAATAAAATAGAACATGTTGATGTAAAATGTACAGAGTTAGGTAGCAGAATGAGTAGCATTTCAAGTGAATTAAGAGAGATGATGGAGGCTACAAATGCAGATTTAAATCAGGCGCAAGTTAATTTCAGAGGGGAGATATCAGAAATACAGAAGGAGTCAGTAACACAAAGAAATAAATTGTCCGAAGAAGTTAAAGTTTTGCCTATAAATAATCATAAGCTAACTTCTGAAATTAACAAGTACCAAGATGTTCAAATTGAAAACTCCAATCCAGTACAATTTATTACAGACTTGTTAGAGTACTCTCAATTTAAAAAGATAGCAGGAGAATTGAAAATGACAGTTGTTAAAAGATGTGTGGTTCAGAAAACTTTAGATTGGTTTCAAATGTTGTCATGGGATGAAATTGCATATGAATCCTTTAAGAGGTTATCCATGAACAAATTTTGGAAGGTCAGGATACGGCTACGAGTAATGTTTAGCCACAGACAATTTGATCCAGGAGGGGGAATAGCAATGAGATGAAAAGTAGATGCTGGATAGTTAAAGATAAAATGCAGAGCAATGTATTGGAATGTAAGAGGGTTAACTATTTATATATGTCATGAGAAAAGAGAAATAAATTTTAGACAAAAATAAATGTTTAAAAAAAAACATTTTCTTATTAAATTGTAGCAGCATTTGAAATGAAGCATGTAATAATTAAAAATTAATGTTATATTAAAGTAAAATTACGTAGGTATAATTCAAATAGTATTTTAAATATAAAGTACAAAACAACAAAAATGGGGTACAAATAATTAAAACAAATACTTATGTAGCAAACAGATAATGTGAAACAGTGTCTAGATTTAAGAGATGTAAATATATTTGTGTAGAGGGTGAATATTTTGGTAAATATGTTTAATAATTACAAAAATGCTTGAAGGCATAAATTATAAGAAAGTAAACCATTTTGTAAAGTAACTAAATAATTCAGGGTACAGTATTTGCTAAAAAAATTTGTAATGTCAGATTAATGTCTAAACACATTAAACCAGAGCCAGTAAATGGTGGCGAGATAAAGGTAAAATATATGACGTGTGTCAAATGCGTGTGAAGTGTTAAGTGAAAGTGATAAATAGCGTGTGTTCCAAGATTTAGGAGACTAAAAACCCAATTATAAAATTTCCAAACAAGTTGTAAATATTTATAATTATGTTTCTAGTGGGGCATACGACGCAGTAATTTGTATCACAAATTATGTAAATGTAAAGAGTAATTGTAGTGTGAATATGCATTATTGTGTGACATTGATTTGAGATGTTTGTTGATTGTAAGCATTGTCGAGAAGTGAGTTTATACGGCCTTACTGAAACTGACAATAATAGCGTGCAATAATGTAGCGAGGGGGTGAGCTGTTTATCATTATTAGAGACGAGCAAATGACGTAATATTGGCGCGTTTTTCTTAGGAATTTGCGGGAACATTTTTCCCTAGAGCATATGTGTTCATAATTTTCATTGGATATAAATATAGACGCTAATGTTGGCGCGTTTTATTAACCAATAGCAGCTCAGTTATAATCTTTAGGCATATCGGGGTGTGGGAGTATAAAAAGAGCTAAGTCAGAGGTAGATCCCTCCCAGTTCATCGGAAACATTTGTACATTACACGTCGCTGAGTTCAACAAAAACAGTCATGGTGGATACATAGCATAGTTTATCGATTCGCAGGTTACGCGTAGCAAAGTTCTGAAAAATCTCAAGTGTCGTAAAGTTAATTACACAAAAAGTTGAAGTTCGCGAATTAATAATGTGCAGTAAATAAGTTATTATAACAGTTTTAGTTTGGCGAGTGTCACGATTAATAGGTGACAGTGAATAATGTGTTAAGTAAATAAAAAGTGTAAAACAAATTCTTTTATCAGTGTTATCTTTGGATAAAAACTCCTTTCCGTTTACACACCTTGATTAAGAGATTTGCTTGACCAAGAGATCATAGCTAGCCGGAGGACAGTGAACCCAAAAATTAAATATAATAATAGGCGCTCAGTAAAAGATAACACGAAGTGACCGCGACAAATTGTCTTTTATACGTGCGGCAAATAAACAGTAGCATTCTTTCAAACAAACACTAATACCATCGCAAATTGGCTACCACAACGTGGAACTTAACAAAGAATACCGTCACATATTTGGCTCCCCAACGTGGAGCTAACAAATAAATAACATTAAAACCACTTCAAATTTGGCTCCCAAAAGTGGGGCTAATAAACACTAATAACGTCACACATTTAAGGTAATCTGAGCAGTATCACAGGTGTTCATGATAATTTCAATGAGCGACTTGTTTCACAGCTATTTAAGATAATTTCAGGTGATTCAGGTAATATCAAATGTGTTTGAGCCATTTTAACAGGTAAGTCAGCTAATATCGTCGATATTTAGGATAATCCGTGTAGTATCGCAGGTGTTCATGGTAATTTCAATGAGCAACTTGTTTCACAGCTATTTAAGATAATTTCAGGTGATTCAGGTAATATCAAATGTGTTTGAGCCATTTTAACAGGTAAGTCAGCTAATATCGTCGATATTTAGGATAATCCGTGTAGTATCGCAGGTGTTCATGGTAATTTCAATGAGCAACTTGTTTCACAGCTATTTAAGATAATTTCAGGTGATTCAGGTAATATCAAATGTGTTTGAGCCATTTTAACAGGTAAGTCAGCTAATATCGTCGATATTTAGGATAATCCGTGTAGTATCGCAGGTGTTCATGGTAATTTCGACCAGCGATTCGTACCACAGCTATTTAAGGTAATTCGCATGATTCGGGTAGTATCACAGGTGTTTAGGTCATTTTAACAGGTAATTCAGATAGTATCACATGCATTTATGGTAATATAGGGAGTAACTCATTTCTTTATAAACATTTGTTATCCAACGTTACAACACATTTATATGCTTTTTTCGAATTCTAATAAACTCTTTATACGCTAAACGGTTAGTGTGTGAGACGGAGAGGTTTAAACAGTGTATAGGATTACAGTGAGGTATATAGAAGTAGTATAAACTAACCCATTCGCATGAGGGGATGTGGAGATTATATAATTAATGTTTTAGACAGCTTTGTTAATTTATATGGCTGCAGTTATATGTAAGTGTAGCAGCTTTATCACTTAATCAATGTTTCATTAGACGAGGATAGTAAGGGTAGACGTCTCTCCCCCTTTATCTAGACTTGAGACTAGCACTAGGATTTGCTCCTAATGGCAGGATTAACGCCTCGCCTTAAATCTTCTTCTTCTTTCTGCACCAGGTGTATGCTGGGTGTATACACCGCATATGAGTAAACTTCAATTTTTTATGATTGTAGATTCGCTGAAAAAATATTAATCTTGCGAACCAGGTTACGTTCTTTTAAGCACTGTTTGTAATATGATAATGTCCATGCGCATATGTTGTTACTCCATTCTCGGCAATAACTCTTTTGATAAAATAAATGAGTCGAATGATATTAAAAGCCTTCACTTACATCATGATGGTAAAAAATCTGGACGATCGTTTCGAGACTTCAAGGTCTCATCTTCTGCAGGAGTTTTGGAAGTCGACTGACACTCGTTTCTCGATATCAAATGTATCTAACCCGTGTGGACGATTGGAAGGACCACAGGTTGTAGTTTTTATAACTACTGAAGGTGAACCAGATGGCTGCTGTACCGACATCTCTTGAAGTGTAGTGGAACTAGAAGTAGGGTGAACTCCATCTCGATCAGTTTTCTTCTGAAGGTGAACCAGAAGGCGGGTGACGTCATTCCAACGGCGGCATTTCAAAATTTATAACATGTAAATTATTTTTAACGATAAATATTTGTTCCCAAGCATCCAACATAGAAGCATTATGTATGGGTTTTAATACTTCAATCTCTTGACCAATTTCATGTTGTGTATTGCAAAAAAGGCGGGACACAGCTGATTTGTCTGTTTGTTTTAATTTTATATTTCTTTGATGTTCTTTAAGGCGAATTAGAATGCTACGTCTTGTTCTTCCGATGTAAAACTTATCACAGTGATTGCATTTGATTTTGTATATACCAGAAAGAGTTTTCTTGTCTTTTATATTAACATTTGGCTTATTTAACATGTTATTGATACAGAATCTATCTTGTGGAGCTATCTTTATTCCATAAGTCTTGAAAATGTTTTCAAATTTCTTGAATTGTTTAGGATGATAAGTCCATTTCTTGAATACTGATGGCGGTTCTTTAATATTCTTTAGAGTGCTGATCTCATGTAACTGTTTTTTTATATGTATAACGTTTAACCACATTATTGATTGTTTTTGGATCAAAGCCATTCTTTAGAGCTGTTTGTTGTATATGTTAAAATTCTTTCCAATATTCTGATTTTGATAATGGTGAATTGATGACTATGAATCAAGCTATGAAAAACAGTATATTGGTGTTGTACAGGATTACAAAAATTATTCTTGATATAATTGTCAACGTGAGCAGATTTACCGGTATACATCAAGTCTCGAAACGATCGTCCAGATTTTTTACCATCATGATGTAAGTGAAGGCTTTTAATATCATTCGACTCATTTATTTTATCAGTTGACCTCTTCACTGTCAAGACAAGTCCTTTTTCAATGTTGAATAACTCTTTTATTATCAAAAGGAGTGAATGCGATTTTATTCACTTGCACGGTGGTAACAGCATGCTCACATTCATGGGCGTTCTTATGACTTCTCGGTTTTAAGACAATCTGTATAGCTGTCAAATGTAATGTACGGCTTAATACCACTACTTTTATGCCTTCAACTTTTTTTATCATCCAACCTTGAATATTTAATGCATTCATCTTAGGTCGTAGTCCAACAAACCGTAGGACGATTTCGCTATTAGCCTCATTTTTAAATTTTCCCAGAACCTTTTTGTTCTGAGTAGAGTGGCATATATGGTTAATAGGGTAACCACCTGTATCAAGATGCTCAATAAAACGCAACTTGTCCTGGTACACATCTTCATTTGTCACACGATGAATGAATGAATCAGTATCCATATACATAAGCTTCAGGTTTTCAGCTCCCTAATATGGCAATAACACGTCGTATTAATAGTGATACATTAATGTCTTGGAGATGTCCAACACACTCATTCCAATGTATATAGGCTTGTTGAAACAATCTGACGAGAGGCTTATGCACAGCAGCTAGATTAACAGCATATATCGTCCTATCGATAAACATAGGCTTGGTGATCAACTTTTCCAGCGTCTACTCATTTGTAACCAGTCATATATCCATACAATTATGCAGGTTCTCCATAGTTTTACCAAACATGGCGTTATCAAACTGTTTGTAGAGGTCCTTCTCGAATACATTTGCAGACTGTTGGCGTAGCCTATTGCTAAATTCCACCTAAGATTTTAACCACTGAGACTGTCAGAATTCTGGCACACGATGGATTTTACTCAAACGTAACTCATGATTAAGAGCTTGCTTCAAATCATGTAATATACTACATACTTCTTTCGAGGTCCAAGACGAGGTATCAGTTTCTTTGTAGATGATTTCTTGTGATTCATACACTCAGGCAGGATCGCTATGAGATCGTGAAGTTTTACAGGATACGCGATGTCAACTTCTAATATGTATCCATGAGGATCATCTTCTTGTAGTCTTTCTAAGTCGATTCGATTTCTTCAGGTGAAACCTACTCAAATCCCCCATAACGAAGGACGTGGCACATAACACAAGCAAATTGGTTATAGGCGTCCTTGTACGTAATAAATTGGGTTGGTCTCGACGGATCATACTTATCCATGTAGGCGTTGTTTGCTTCGGCATACCGTTAGGAACCTTGACATAAACCTCCTCTTATACCGGAATCTATCATGAGTAAGCGATCATATTCCCGTAAAAATTCCAGCTGAATTCCAGTATTTGGTACAATGGCATCCCATGTAAGTCCTGGAAAAGTGAAATAATGAGCGGGGTCAACTTTGTGCGTTTTGAGGGTTTCATCTCTAAAGGCCTCAAAGACATCAGCCAGAAGGAGTACATCTGAGGTTAAGTACAGGTCGCTATACTCAACCAGGTTTCTCACACTAAACAGCTCCCATACATTTTTAGCATCATTTTAGTCAACATCACTAATTTCTTCTTCATTTAACCTACTGTAGAAGGAATCCTTAGAAGGCAAGCAGGTTTCGTTCAAAACATCACATGACGTGACGTAATCTAAAAGAAATACTCTCTTACGAGTCGTAAACTTCAACTTGTCTTCTCCGAAGTACTTTATTGTTTCCAGATATGATGTCAGATTTTCACCAGCTTATCCAAGGTTGCACTGAGGAACCGAAAGCTATCCACCAGCCGAAGTTTTACATCTCCTAGATACTTGGAGAATGATATGTAGCTTCTTCAGAGCTAGGAATTACCTCAACCCGCTCGCTTGTACATCTCAACTCCTTAACAATTTGGTGCGAGTCATACCCACAGCGGTTATGCATGAAGACGGGAATATATTTAGGTGTTTTGCAGGCTAAATTACATTTATTATGTAGACTTCCACTATATTCACCACTGATGTGATCATGGTCACGTACTTTGTAGTTTTCTTTAGTAAAGGGTTTTCCACACAAGTAGCATACTGCACAGGAGTTGAAATCCTTCTGCTGTTGATCTTTAAGTTTCAGAGGCATGGCAGATTTGTATATACTACGAATTTTCTTTGCAAGGGCTGACAAGTATACCATAAACTTCTGAGCAGCATCAACACCACGATATACATAGGTATGCTTAGGAAGACCAGTTGTATATCAAGTTTCAGGATTGGGAATACACATATGACATGGAGCGAGGATGCTTTCAAAGACTGCGTAGATGACGTAAGGTAGTTTTGACATCGTTTCAAAAATTTTAAATTGTGCAATTGATTTTACTTGGTAGGCATAACTACCCTTGCAATACGGTGTTGATTACAAATGGATGCATGTTGTTGTAGTTTTTCCAGTCCACTTCGTCCATATCGATCATCAAAATGTGTAAAACAGCACTTACAGGTATGCACACGCCCATTACATTTAGCTTTCAGACTTCGAATAAGCTTTTCAAAATTCTTAATGTATACGTAGTGATGTTTTCCACTACTGTCACTCAATAATCGCAGATCACGGTGTTGAGGCAGTTCAGTCTAAGCAACCTTTATTCAATACACTTCTTGCTTCTCCTCCAACCCGAATACGTTGATAGACATACTGTTAAGCTTCTCAAACTTAGATATTTGAGAAAGTGGTGTAGGGTAAGAAACACAGCTGCGGTCGTACTTATTCTGAAGTTGCTCGTATTTGGTAACGCGTTGAGAGTTGGTGCTAACGAATTTGGATAATACAGAACACATGAAGCATTTTTTTCGTATAGTTCTGGATGTTTATGCAGGCTTTTCTTGTTTTAACAGATGGCGGTTGTGTATGGAACTACTTCCTCGTAACGGGTTATACTTGTGGATACGAAGTAGAACTCCTTCCACAGCAAGCAGGGCCCAGTTCCTACCCTTAAGCTGTGATTCCTGCATTTCAGTACCCAATTTCTTAAATTTTATTTCCATCATAGATTCCAGATCCGTTTCTAGAAACACAGGTTGATTCCGCGTTTTAAATGCTTTATCACATGTTTCTCCGATACTGTTAACAAATCGACACTCAGCCAACAGGTTGATTTTCACACTCTTGTGAATATCAAGCTCCTTATCTACAGTCATACTTATTCGTTGTTTTGCCCCGTGCAGGTACATATTCAGATCCTTAGGTGATGTACATAGTGTAAAATAGGATTTAAAGCGTCCGTCAAATCAAGTTTCATATTCTTTCACGCCACAGTCCTCAATTGTAGATAATAGCTTGTTTAGTATGTTTTAATATGCTTTTCTTCTCAGGTATGTGTATTTCACATAAATCTACGTGTCGCTGGCCCTTATAGTTGTCATTGAAGATTATGCTGCAATGTTTACACTTGAAGAGTCGCTTGCGCCCCATCTCATGTCTTCTTTTATCATAACCTCGTAGAAACTTCTTTCGAAATTTACTGCAAGAATAGCCCAACGCACTAGGAATGATATCCTTATATGCGGAGTTATTCGTCTTTACTCTTGATGTAATAACGTACTAATCCTTCTTCAAGATAATGTAGACCTCTTCACCTTGATAACTCCTTAGAAAGCCAATTATTTTCAGGAGGAGAATACGATGTTGACACCTCGGGAATAATTAGCAGAATGAAGTCCAATGCCCGAGGTCGCCCTATTTATAGGGAGGGCACAAATCTTTTAGATCAGTTATATACTGAATTGTAATAATAAAACGGTAGTTAAGCGTCTAAACTCTTTATTTCAATGTGTTTACACAGGTGTTCGGAAATTATCGTAGATCTTCGTGGAGATTCGTGTATTTGGAGGAAGTATACGTGTGTATCTATGTGTTCGGAGGTGTTCGTAGATCTTCGTACAGCTTCGTATGCTTAGAGTAAGTGTTTGAAGTATTGTGCGTGTGTGTATGTGTTCGGAGATGTTCGTAGATCTTCGTGCAGGTTAGGGTGCTTGAAGGAAGTGTACGTGTGTATCTATGTGTTCGGAGGTGTTCGAAGGTCTTCGTACAGCTTCGGGTGCTTAGAGAAGGTATGTGAAGTATTGTGTGTGTGTGTGTGTGTGTGTGTGTGTGTTTGGAGATATTCGTAGGCCTTTGTGCATGTTAGAGTGCTTGGAGGAAGTGTACATGTGTATCTAATATTCTACCTCTCCGATAAATATATTTTTAAATAGAAAGTGTATGCGTGTGAGAAAAATGAAATATTAAAAAGAAAGCTTTGCGTAGATACAAAAATTGCGTATTTATATCGTAGATATTTTAAGGCTGCAATGCGAAATGTTGCACTACTTTTATTCCCTCGTAAATGGCTCTAATTATTTTGATTAAAAATCACAATTTATATCGACACCAGAAGTGAATTTACGCACTGAATTTTCCATCAGCATTGCAAAAGTCCTATTCATTCTCATTAAATTTCGTGTAATTTGGAAAGTGTAAAAGATACTTAGGGGAGAGCATAGCTCTTGTTAAAATATAACTTATACCAAGTAACATTTCTTTTCCCATAATTTTTTTATTAATGGCTGCCCGGGTGGCGCAATGGATTCGTTACCAGCTCTAGTACTGAGGGTCCGGGGTTCGATTTCAGGCTCACCCCTATCCATACCTTCACCTCTGACTTGCTCATGTGAAATATCTCCAAGGCCCAACGTGGTGCGGTTTCCACGGTAAAGGCTGTAGGTCCCCTTATTCCACCGCCAGCATCACCTTACCATCAGCGGCAACGGATTCCGTAAGCTGGATATCTGTAGCTTAGAAATGAGTCCAGTCATCACCTGATGGAATGAGATATCTCCTGAAGGTAATAGGCCTTATGGGGAGTGTTAGATACGACAACTACGACATTGTTTCGTAGCAAAAGCCATTTCTGAAAGATTTGCCATATATTTTATGGTGCGGCGACCGTCCATCTTCTGCTTTGAGCTCATTGACATGTTTTATAGAATTTTGGCTAATGTCAGAGCCTATTGCATATTCAAATGTAGTAATAACACTATGGCTTTACAGAAATTAAACCCTATGTATGTGTAAACTGTGAATAATATGAAGCGAAAAAATAGCAATCCATATGAACGATTGTTATGTAATGGTAATGGGTTAAAACATTTGAGTGACTGTTATACGTATAGTTCCCTCTTTCATTTCCTTTCATGGGTAGGGCCTCATAATTTGACTACTGATCTACGGTGTGTCGACGCTTCACAGACAAGTTAAGCTAAACATCACTATACCCACTACCATTTAAGAGCTCCAGAAGGAACCAGGAAAACGAAAGTCAATACCTAAGGCTCACTAATGGAAGAACGTCTGGACTGCCTACATCAGCTTCAAGCGCTTAAGTAAAGCGCAAATGATCCTTGGTCCCGTTGTTCCTTCTGGGTTCCGCTCTGGACCGTTACACGAGATCAATGCCGCAAACGTTATACTTCAGTCGGAATGTTACAGTGCTACTGTGAACTAAATTTAATGCCAAAATGATCACAAGCAAAGGGGTTTATGTGAATATTAGTAATACATTTAGGAAAACTACGTAGAGTGGCAGAGTTTTAACATTCTGAAAATGCATTCAGATTATATGTTTATTTCGGTTAACAGAAGCGTTAGATTACTGTTTAGAGAAATCTGATGTGCTGCATTCACATTACCTTCTCTACTCACCCTTCCATAAGGATTATTTTCCTTATCTACTTCTTGTTCATCAAGATGACCTTTTAATTACACATTAGCGCATTCGATTGTGAGTATAAGAAGTTAAATTAAATTCATTATTTATGGACGCTCTTTAACTGCTGTGGTCCTTAGCGTCCCATTCTATATTGGGCGTGAAAGACAGGTAATTTTGCTCAAAGGCCTCTTT
This sequence comes from Deroplatys truncata, assembly GCA_030765065.1. Lineage (NCBI taxonomy): Eukaryota > Metazoa > Arthropoda > Insecta > Mantodea > Mantidae > Deroplatys > Deroplatys truncata. The sequence goes on from CM060990.1 coordinate 700,497,960, forward strand.
GTCAGAGTAGAGGTTCTTTTACGTGCCGCAAATCTACGACACGGGACCACCGGCTTTACTTCCCTTCCGAAGGAAGCCAGGCTAAGGATTTTAGCGCCGAAAAAAATTCCATTGCCCTCCGCCGGGTTTGAACCCACGTCCTCGGGAACGTAAGTATAAGAAGGATGTGGTAAGCTAAAGCGATAGCCAGATTTTTAAAACACGTGTCGTTACGTGAGGGCTATGAAATTTGATGTTCTTTTTGCTCAGAACACTAAGAACAAAATCATTAATAATATTAATTTAGCATGTTACACACAGTTGTATGCAGTTTGTCACATTCAGATAAGTGATATATCCTAGTAGCACAGGTGGCTACAGGCCTCAATGCAGATAGACCATGGTGACGTGCGGAAGTCCTAACAATTCCAGGCTCGAAGATCCGACCCACTGCCTGTGTACGTTATAAGTAAATTTCATTGAATCAGTATTCGAACCTATAATACTAGGGACAAATTTAATTATAATCTTAATTTAGCATGTTAAACAGAGCAATATGCAGTTTACGGCATCAACCTACGTGATTAATCCCAGAATATACAGAAAAATTAAGGAAGTCATTGAATCATCGGGATTAGCACTAAGGACAACTGATCTACAAATATTTACGGTAATGATTACAGGTAATAGCCGCTATCTATCATGTTTTGGTTTAGTTCCTTAGCGCTGATAGATTTGGAGATATTGTGACATTTGTAATATTATTGGCATTATTGCGTACGTGATCTGGCGGCCCAGATCGGATATGTTTGCAAGAGTAGAGGGGATGGAAAACCGGTTTCTAGTGTAGCGTGCTGACGCCGAGTTGGCGTGGGTTTTATCAGTCGAGTCGAGGTTCTGCTAGCAATCAGGTGTGTGTGCAGCTTGTCCATGCATACAGCATGGCGTCCCCACCGACAGGCAAGGAGGGATTGTAATTCCTTTTTATTATAATAAATAGTTACCATCCAGTTCGGATTAATATGAATTTTTATAGTAGATAGATCCTTCCCTTATCCACATAATGAATTAGAGATATTGCTAGGGACATTTAGGTATATTTTCATAATTTCGTTGAGCTATCCCCGTCGTACCTCGCATAATGTGTGATAGAATATTCGATCTGTTCACGGTACCTGTTGCTCTACCCCCCATTGAGCTAGAATAAGTAAAGAGGTTACGACATTTGGTGGAGGGCCGGGAATAATGCAATATGTTGGTAGCAAAATTTTTTTTTCTCTGAAATGTAGCGTGTTTGGTTCTCCACGTGTTCGTCAGAAAATGTAAATCTTTTTTGTTGGCTTAAGGGTAAGGGTTTTGTTTCGTAATTTGTGATTTTATATTCTAAATTCATCTTGCATAGTTTCTTACACGTCCCATGTCTGTATCTTAATTTCCAGCGCAATTTTAAAATTTTTGCATTGTGTGTCGGTGGCGCGTCGGTAAAATTTTTGGCTCCATTTTTCCCCTTACCATGGCTTCACATCTGCTAAATTCTGTTTCTGTGATAAATTGTTTGTACCGTCCTTCTAAATTACTTATTTTTATGAATTTTGGAACTTTGATAATATAATTGCATGTGTTAGCTGGTGTACGTAACATTGCGTTATTGATTCGGTGATCTTGTAATCTGTTAACGATAGAATGTGAAGCAAATATTTTACAGTTCGCGTGTTGCGTGTTTAAAGTTGCGTGTGTATAAAAAGTGAGGCTCATCTGTTTAAAATAAAATAATAAAACAAAAAAGTCAAGAGGAGCATATATATTAAAAATTCATTTTGTGCATCGTACGCTCGTCGTGGTACGCATAGTGGTAGTATTAATAATAATTTTGCTTCACCGTTGCCATGTTTGTTTATCTAGTTACGCAATGAATTTGGGGGGGGGAGTGTTTCAAAATGACTAATTTAAGTAAAAGTTTCAGCTACCACCAGCTGTGCCAGTATCTTCAACTATATAGGTTTAATGTGCCTCCAATATGGACCAGTAGGACTTGGATGTTGTTGGATCAGCTATATGTGTGTTACCAGATTTTGGAAAGTTGCACCATTTTGTGGTAAAAAGAAAAAAAAACAAAAACCTGTAAGTATGTGAAGATTGTGCCAAAGTGTGAACAATTGAAAAAGTTTCACAAATCAGACAGGTATGCAAAATTTTTATTGTTTCACTGACTAATGCTTAATTAAGCTTTGCTTTTTAGGAATAATGTGCGCTATGTATGTCTCTGCTAAATTGAAAGTTTATCACCATTTTGTGTAACTCAAGTTTTTAATTCTGTTTTGGGCATTGGAAATTGTTTGGTTTGTTATGCTATACTGCAGTGTATGTGTTTGATGTGTACTGTGTGCTTAATTTTGTTTGATTTTCAGGAATGTTATGTGACAGTATTGTTTTGGTAATGATGTGCATTGTTCTGCTGCATTCGTTTGGTTTGGGTTTTATTATGATGCTGTGATCTTTTTCTTTGCAGAAAATTGTTGCATGAATTGTGTGTGTGTGTTTATGAGGTTATGTGAGTAGTATATGGACGATTTGCCTCGGTGGAAGTGCCAAAGAATAACCCCGATGGTGGTAGTGCGAGAGATGAGATGAGTTAATGTCAGCCTCGGTGGAAGTGCCGAAGAGTAACCCCGATGGTTGAAGTGTGAATATTTGAGTTTTCAGGAGGGCTAACATGTACCTGGAAATTCGATGTGATGAGTTGAGAAATATTTTGCTTATTGGTGTTGCTGAAACGTGCCCAGTATAGCGTGTGTGATGTATTCACACAAGAGAGTAAATGCAATGAAGTGAATGCAATGAGAATAATTTTTTTTGTGTTTATGCAACAAGTTTAGTACCATATTATATAACGAGTTTTAATATCAATGTATTTTCCAGCTTAATTTTGATTCGGTAGATGTGGATGCAACAGTATAATGCTATGTTATTTGTCATTCCTGAAATGTTAATGTGATTTCTTTAGTTTATGCCTATGTCAGGTATTTTTGATTTTGCAGCTAGTTGAATGAGACACGTCAGTGAAGATATCTTATTTTCTCAGTAATTACTGTGTATGACGATGAGAACTAAGATGATGATGATGATCATAATGAGGTGGATAAGATAGCAATGTGGAGGCGGATTTATGTTATTGACAGTAAAGCATAAGTTTTTGTAGTTGAAAGTATGTAATGAGGTGTAGTTTGACGCATGTAATGTGGGTTTATTTTTTAGGTATGTAGCAATGCTCATAGTAGTTTTGGGTAGTTATTTAAGTGAGTGTTGTGTATTATTTGGTCCATGGTCAGTATGAATGTTTTCATTTCATTATCATGTATGAATGTATTATAAGTGCACTTATTCCTTTTCTTCATTAGTTGCACCAGCTGGTTAAATATAATATTGGGATCCCAAATAATTTACTATATCTGTGTTGTGTTATTTTGTGTAAACAATGGATGTAAGTGATATAATATTTATGTATTCTGGCCCTTTCATGTTTACTTACTTGGATTCTAAAGCAGTTTTTGTCAAATTTTGGATGGTAACCCCTTGAAAAATTCAGTTATGTCAATGTGTAGTCATTTTTTTCTTCTTTGCTCAGTACTAAAATTGTCTGTTTGTAAACTTTGGCCAACTTTGTCGCATTTTCAATTCACATTAGTGTAAATGACATACTACTTGCTTCTTTTATGTATGATGATCTTCTGGGAGCACACGTTCTATTCATTTGTGATTCATGTTATAGTGATTTTGCTGGTTCCGGAGCTCGGGTGTCCAGAGGAGTAACCCCGCTCTACAGACACGCCAGAGGTTGCAGATACACCAAAGGAGAGCTGTCTTTCGTCCACCACACTGCAGTGGCATAAGGAGCCACTATCTCGGGGGGCAGTCTAAGTCAGCGATTGCTCCCCACATCTTCAGCGACTTGCAAAACAAGAAAGATTATGCAGCTGAAATTTCGTCGTTGTGGGTAATGTGGAAATGACACCCACAAACAGTTACGTCGAGACTTGGTGCAGTGTAGTGCGTATGTAACAGTGACAGTACGGTGTAGTGTGCGTGTACGGGGTACTTATAACTAGGCAATACGTCTTGAGATAAATCATCGGTGGCCCTCGAGACTCCATAATGTTTGAATTAGCTTCACATGTTCACAATATTTTTTTAACTTCTTCATTAAGAGACATTTCTGCTCCATTCTCACTTTCTGAATACCCAGATATTGTTTGCTGTAATCTAATTTTGTAAAGTATGTCATATTTTTTTCTTTCTCTGTAATTCTTTGTCTACACAAAAACAACAAAAATCCTTCTTGTTTCGACGGGAACGTCGATCTGGGTGGCCAGGGGGAGATGTGACATTTGTAATATTATTGGCATTATTGCTTACGTGACCCGGCGGCCCAGATCGGATATGTTTGCAAGAGCAGAGGGGATGGAAAACCGGTTTCTAGTGTAGCGTGCTGACGCCGAGTTGGCGTGGGTTTTATCAGTCGAGTCGAGGTTCTGCTAGCAATCAGGTTTGTGTGCAACTTGTCCATGCATACAGCATGGCGTCCCCACCGACAGGCAAGGAGGGATTGTAATTCCTTTTTATTATAATAAATAGTAACCATCCAGTTCGGATTAATATGAATTTCTATAGTAGATAGATCCTTCCTTTATCCACATAATGAATTAGAGATATTGCTAGGGACATTTAGGTATATTTTCATAATTTCGTTGAGCTATCCCCCGTCGTACCTCGCATAATGTGTGATAGAATATTCGATCTGTTCACCGTACCTGTTGCTCTACCCCCCATTGAGCTAGAATAAGTAAAGAGGTTACGACAATATTTACGGTTTTTATAAACTAGGACCCGAACCCATAACCATAGTTACTAAGATATATACCCAAAAAGTACCTAGAAATGTGTATTTAATACATTTTAATTGAATTATTTATCTAAATTAGTTCTAGAGATATTAAATGTAGACATAAATTAAATTGAGTCAGTATTCGAAGCCAAAACAGTAAGGTCATAAGTATTTATAATATTAATACAGTATGTTAAGCACGTTAATATACGCTATGTAATAGGCTCTGACATCAGCGAGCATTCTATAAAACATGTCAATATTTGCTACCCATGAGCTCAAAGCAGAAGATGGAACGGACGCCACACCATAAAATATATGGCAAATCTTTCAGAAATGGCTTTTGCTAAGAAAAAACTGTCGTCGTTGTCGTTTCTAAAATTCCTCATATGGTCTAACACCTTCAGGAGATATCTCATTCCATCAAGTGAAGGCTGGACTCATTTCTAAGCTGCAGGCACCCAGGGGGCGGAATCCGTTGCAGCCAATGGTAAGGTGATGATGGCGGTGGAATAAGAGCACCTACAGCTTTTACCGTGGACTCCGAACTTCGTTGGGCCTTGGGGATAGTTCACATCAGCAAGTCAGAGGTGAAGGTATGGATAGGGCTGAGCCTGAATTCGAACCCCGGACCCTCAGTACTGGAGCTGGTAACGAAGCCATTGCGCCACCCGGTCAGCCATTAATAAAAAAAATATGGGAAAAGAAACGTTACTTGGTATAAGTTATATTTTAACAAGAGCTATGCTCTCCCCGAAGTATCTTTTACACTTTCCAAATTACACGAAATTTAATGAGAATGAATATGACTTTTGCAATGTTGATGGAAAATTCAGTGCGTTAAATTCACTTCTGGTGTCGATATTAATTGTGATTTTTAATCAAAATAATTAGAGCCATTTACGAAGGAATAAAAGTATTGCAACATTTCGCATTGCAGCCTTAAAATATCTATGATATAAATACGCAATTTTTGTATCTACCCAAACCTTTATTTTTCTCACACGTACAGAATTTCTGTTTCAACAATATATTTATCGGAGAGGTATAAAGTAGCCTTCTGGTGAAATCGACCTCCGAACACATAGATACACACGTACACTTCCTCCAAGCACCCTAACCTGCTCGAAGACCTACAAACATCTCCGAACACATACACACACGCACAATACTTCAAACACTTACTCTAAGCACCCGAAGCTGTACGAAGACCTACGAACACCTCCGAACACACAGATACACACGTACACTTCCTTCAAGTACACGATCCTGCACGAGGACCTGCGCTAATCTCCGAACACCTGTTAAAACACGTATTGAAATATAAGAGTTTAGACGCTTAATCACCGTTTTGTTATATAATTATGTATACAATTGATCTAAAATATTCGTGCCCTCTCTATATATAGGGTGACCTAGGGCACTGGACTTCATTCTGCTAATTATTCCCGAGGTGTCAACATTGTGTTCTCCTCCCGAAAATAATCGGCTTTCTAAGGTGTTATCAAGGTGAAGAGGTCTACATTTCCTTGAAGACGGATTAATACGTTATTACATCAAGAGTAAAGACGAATAACTCCGCATATAAGGATATCATTCCTAGTGCGTTGGGATATTCTTGCGTTAAATGTGGAAAGAAATTTCACGAGGTTATGATAAGAGAAGACATGAGATGGGGTGCAAGCGACTCTTCAAGTGTAAACATTGCAGCATAATCTTCAATGACAACTATAAGGGCCAGCGACACGTAGATTTATGTGAAATACACATACCTGAGAAGAAAAGCATATTAAAACATACTAAACAAGCTATTATCTACAATTGAGGACTGTGGCGTGAAAGAATATGAAACTTGATTTGACGGACGCTTTAAATCCTATTTTACACTATGTACATCACCTAAGGATCTGAATATGTACCTGCACGGGGCAAAACAACGAATAATTATGACTGTAGATAAGGAGCTTGATATTCACAAGAGTGTGAAAATCAACCTGTTGGCTGAGTGTCGATTTGTTAACAGTATCGGAGAAACATGTGATAAAGCATTTAAAACGCGGAATCAACCTGTGTTTCTAGAAACGGATCTGGAATCTATGATGGAAATGAAATTTAAGAAATTGGGTACTGAAATGCAGGAATCACAGCTTAAGGGTAGGAACTGGGCCCTGCTTGCTGTGGAAGGAGTTCTACTTCGTATCCACAAGTATAACCCGTTACGAGGAAGTAGTTCCATACACAACCGCCATCTGTTAAAACAAGAAAAGCCTGCATAAACATCCAGAACTATACGAAAAAAAAATGCTTCATGTGTTCTGTATTATCCAAATTTGTTAGCACGCGTTACCAAATACGAGCAACTTCAGAATAAGTACGACCACAGCTGTGTTTCTTACCCTACACCACTTTCTCAAATATCTAAGTTTGAGAAGCTTAACAGTATGTCTATCAACGTATTCGGGTTGGAGGAGAAGCAAGAAGTGTATTGAATAAAGGTTGCTTAGACTGAACTGCCTCAACACCGTGATCTGCGATTATTTAGTGACAGTAGTGGAAAACATCACTACGTATACATTAAGAATTTTGAAAAACTTATTCGAAGTGAGAAAGCTAAATGTAATGGGCGTGTGTATACCTGTAAGTGCTGTTTTACACATTTTGATGATCGATATGGACGAAGTGGACTGGAAAAACTACAACAACATGCATCCATTTGTAATCAACATCGTATTGCAAGGGTAGTTATGCCTACCAAGTAAAATCAATTGCACAATTTAAAATTTTTGAAACGATGTCAAAACTACCTTACGTCATCTACGCAGTCTTTGAAAGCATCCTCGCTCCATGTCATATGTGTATTCCCAATCCTGAAACTTGATATACAACTGGTCTTCCTAAGCATACCTATGTATATCGTGGTGTTGATGCTGCTCAGAAGTTTATGGTATACTTGTCAGCCCTTGCAAAGAAAATTCGTAGTATATACAAATCTGCCATGCCTCTGAAACTTAAAGATCAACAGCAGAAGGATTTCAACTCCTGTGCAGTATGCTACTTGTGTGGAAAACCTTTTACTAAAGAAAACTACAAAGTACGTGACCATGATCACATCAGTGGTGAATATAGTGGAAGTCTACATAATAAATGTAATTTAGCCTGCAAAACACCTAAATATATTCCCGTCTTCATGCATAACCGCTGTGGGTATGACTCGCACCAAATTGTTAAGGAGTTGAGATGTACAAGCGAGCGGGTTGAGGTAATTCCTAGCTCTGAAGAAGCTACATATCATTCTCCAAGTATCTAGGAGATGTAAAACTTCGGCTGGTGGATAGCTTTCGGTTCCTCAGTGCAACCTTGGATAAGCTGGTGAAAATCTGACATCATATCTGGAAACAATAAAGTACTTCGGAGAAGACAAGTTGAAGTTTACGACTCGTAAGAGAGTATTTCTTTTTGATTACGTCACGTCATGTGATGTTTTGAACGAAACCTGCTTGCCTTCTAAGGATTCCTTCTACAGTAGGTTAAATGAAGAAGAAATTAGTGATGTTGACTAAAATGATGCTAGAAATGTATGGGAGCTGTTTAGTGTGAGAAACCTGGTTGAGTATAGCGACCTGTACTTAACCTCAGATGTACTCCTTCTATCTGATCTTTTTAAGATCTATAGAGATCAAACCCTCAAAACACACAAAGTAAACCCCGCTCATTATTTCACCTCTCCTGGATTTACAAGGGGATGCCATGTTACTGAATACTGGCATTCAGCTGGAACTCTTACAGAATTATGATCAATTACTCTTGCTAGAATCCGGTATAAGTGGAGGTTTATGTCAAGTTGTCGAAGCAAACATCGCCCACATGGATAAGGATCATCCGTCGAGACCAACCCAATTTATTACGTATGAGGACGCAATAACCCATATGGTTGGACAACGTGCCACGCCCTCCCTTATGGGGGATTTGACTGGGTTTCGCCTGAAGAAATCGTAGTGACTTAGGACTACAAGAAGATCGTCCTCATTAATACATGTTAGAAGTTGATATCGAATATCCTGCAGAACCTCACGATCTACACAACAATCTACCTTTCCTGCCTTAGGGTATGAACCCCAAGGAATCATCTACAAAGAAACTGATACCCCATCTTGGACCTCGAAAGAAGTATGTAGTACATTACATGACTTTGAAGCAAGCTCTTAATCATGGGTTACGTTTGAGTAAAATCCATCGTGTGCCACAATTCCGACAGACTCAGTGGTTAAAACCTTATGTGGAATTTAACAATAGGCTACAACAGGCTGCAAATGATGTCGAGAAATACCTCTACAAACTGTTTAACAACGCCATGTTTGGAAAAAACTATGGAGAACCTGCGTAATCGTATGCATATATGACTTTTAACAACTGAGCAGACACTGGAAAAGTTGATCGCCAAGCCTACGTTTATCGACAGGACGACATACCCTGCTAATCTAGCTGATGTGCATAAGCCTCTCGTCAGATTGTATTCAACAAGCCTATATACATTGGTATGAGTGTGTTGGACATCTCCAAGACATTAATGTATCACTATCATTACGACGTGCTGTTGCCATATTATGGAGCTGAAAACCTGAAGCTTATGTATATGGATACTGATTCATTCATTCATTCATTCATTCATCGTGTGACAACTGAAGATGTGTGCAAGGACAAGTTGCGTTTTATTGAGCATCTTGATACAGGTGATTACCCTGTCAACCATATATGCCACTCTACTCAGAACAAAAAGATGCTGGGAAAATTTAAAGATGAGGCTAATAGCGAAAACATCTTACGTTTTGTTGGACTACGACCTAAGATGTATGCATTAGATATTCAAGGTTCGATGATAAAAAGTCAAAGGGATAAAACGTAGTGCTATTAAGCCGTACAATACATTTGACAGCTATACAGACTGTCTAAATATCCGAGAAGTCATAAGAACGCCCATGAATCTTATCTTGTCACGAGAGCATGCTGTTACCACCGTGCAAGTGAATAAAATCCCATTGACTACTTTTGATGATGAGATAGTTATTGCCGAGGTTGGAATAATTACATATGGGTATAGGCATTATCCTATTACAAACAGTGCTTAAAAGAATGTAACCTAAATCTCAAGATGAATTTTTCTCAGGGAGTCTACAATCTTAAAAAATTGAAGTTTACTCATGTGTGGTGTATACACCCAGCATACACCTGGTGAAGAAAGAAGATGGAAGGGGAGGCATTAACCCTGCCATTAGGAACAAATCCTAGTGCTAGTCTCAAGCCTAGATAAAGGGGAGATTCATCTACCCTTACTATCCTTGTCTAATGAAACAATGATTAAGTGATAAAGCTGCTACACTTAGATAAAACTTCAGACATATAAATTAACTAAGCTATGTAAAACATTATAATATCTCCACAATGTCGTCCTCCGTGGTGTGGTGGTAACCATGCTAGCCTCCAGTTCCCGAGGTCGCGGGTTCAAACCCGGCGAAGCACGATGGATTTTTTAGGGCGTAAACAATTTTTAACATGGCTTCCTTCGGAACGGAAGTAAAGCCGGTGGTCCCATGACGTAGACTCACGGCACGCAAAGAACCTCAAGCCTGATAAAGAGGCCTCTGAGGAATATTACCGGTCTTTCACCCCGAATTTGGAATGGGACGCTAAGGACCACAGCAGTTATAGAGCGTGTCCATTAATAAAACTCAATTTAATTTATCTCGTCAATCATGCAAATGGGTTAGTTTATACTACTTCTATATACGCTCACTTTAACCCTATACACTGTTTAACCCTCTCCATCTCGCATATTTACCGTTTAACATATAGAAAGTTTATTAGAATTAGAAAAAAAATCATAAAAGTGTAATATTGGGTAACAAATGTTTATAAAAGATTATTACTCTCTATATTGCCATAAATACCTGTGATACTATCTGAATTACATGTTAAAATGACTTAATTACCTGTGATACTACGCGAATATTGCAAAATTACTTTAAATAGCTGTGGTAGGAATCGCTTGTCGAAATTACCACGAACACACGCAATACTACATGGATTATCCTAAATATCGGCGATAGTAGCCTAGCATCTCTCCCCGTTTCCTTATATTTCCCATATAAACGCATACTCTACTCCTCAACCTCTGTCTAAACTAGCACCTCTCCTCGTATTCCCTACCTTTCTCATATAATGCGCATTGCCCCGCCTTCGACTCTGTCCGTTTTCCATATCTTCCCCCCACATAATCGTATACCCTACTCCTCAACCTCTGTCTAGCCTACTACCTCTCCTTATATTTCCTACCTCTATCATATAAAGGGCATTCCGTTCCTTCAGCCCCTGTTCTACCTCGGATCTCTCCTCGTTTCCCCTATCTCTCCCATATAAACGCATTTTCCTCCAATCTAGCTACTCCCATTGTTTTCCTCGTCTCTCCATATAAACGCATACTCTATCATTCAAACCCTTCTAGCCTAATACCTCTCCTCGGTATGCTATCTCTCCCATATAAAAACCATATTCTACCCTTCTTGCTCTGTCTTGTCTATCACCTTTCCTCGTATTCCCTATCTCTCCCGTATAAGCCCATATTCCCCCTCCTTCAGCAAATGTCTAGCCTATCATCTGTCCACGTTTTCCCTATCTTTCCCATATAAACGCATACTCTATATCTCAAACTCTGTCTAGCCTAACACTTCTTCTCGTATGCCTACCTCTCTCATATAAAGCGCATTCCCCTACTTCAACCCCAGTCTAGCCTAGCATCAGTCCTCGTATTCCCTATCTCTCCCATATAAACGCATTTTCCTCCTTGAAACTTCTCTCAATCTATCATCTACCCTCGTTTGTCCCTATCTCTCCCATATAAACGCAAAAGTGGCCCAGTTCTCTTATATATATGCTAATCATGGTAACCACCAGACCACAGAGGTAGTTCATAACCGCATCTTCTTCACAGTTTGTAGCGCCATATTAAGAACAAATGTTGACATTTATATCTGCACATTCTTGAAAACGATTCTTGAATTCGTCACAAGTATCCATATGTTTGCCATGCATACCGTAACAGGGTCTTATTTTGCACAGGTCAGATGTATGTGAATAAGGCTATGCATTTTTAAAATAAATATCCTATCATGCATGTTTGGTGTTTGCTTTTACACCAAACATTTATTCCTCAAGGCTTTTTTCAAATTAATTACAATGCCGAAAGAAATACACGCGAAATGGCTGGAAGGAACCGTTGGATTCTGACGGGATTACTTTCATTTTTTTCTATCTTTCTGTTTATTTTACGCTTACAATTTTCACACAATAGTGTACAAATTCCATCTCCTCTACAATCCATTTGCACATACAAAAATTTGAAAAAAATGAATTGATAACACTTATCTCACAAAGTAGGTACAATAGTTCTTATATTATTTTGACAGAGCCATGGTTCTTGAATTGTTAATTTACTTTTCTGAATGTATAGAAATGTCGGTTTTGTTGGTTGATAGCCAGTGTTGATTTAGTTTGTGTGTCAAAGCACTGATTCAAAGTTTTTGAAGTTCACTGCACTACACATTCACCGTATCCTGCTTTTTTCCCGACTTTATTAGGAACACTTAGTCGCAAAGAAAGGAAATGTTAAATTTAAAATTCTTCTTTACAAATGCCTTTTCTTAAATTGAGAGAACATCTAAGTTGGGGCCGATTAACAACAGTATGTCTCGTTTTTTCCGTTTTAGTCGGGTCCGGTGGTCTGTTAGAAAAGTCTGGAGACCTCGTACACTTGGAATGGGATCCTGCAGCATGTAATGGAGATACCCCATGACAAGCCATATTTGGGCAAACACATGACGTTGAACCTGTATATCGAGCTGTAATATAGCCCTATGAATGACATTGGGGTTCTCCGCCATAGTAATGCAGCGAATTTTATGTCTGATCCATTGCCAAGTGTCGGGAATACAGGTTGTGAACCGGTGATGGAGGCTATCAATATTGTGGCAACGGGTACAATATGGTGAATTGCAAATGTTATGTCGATATTGCTTTTCTGCTGTGGGTATTATGGTATTCAGGATCTTGTAGGCGGAGGCCTTCCAGTTCGTCGAAATCTCGGTGTATCGAAGACCCTCCAGACATTCTTCCAATGTATGTTAGGATATTTGTCCTCTATATTCGGAGTAGAGGAGCGTCTCAATAGAAGATGATGATACAGCTGCTTGGTAGTAGGAGATGGACTCCCAGAGAAATAACTCTGAGGTAATGTGGTAATGCATATTACCGTTCGGCGAAAAATGGCATGATGCATTGGATTCCCACAACTGGTCTGAAGTTGCCTATTGTCCTTTAGAAGGTCCCAGATCGAACAAAGTTTTAATTCAACAATGCTGAACACTTTTCAGATACTGCCATTAGTCCGAGACCCCCACTAGTGATGGGACGCCAGAGTTGAGACTTCTTCACCTCGTACATATGGCCACTCCACAAATAATAGGACACTGCTAACTCGATGCGTTGGAATATCTCTGTTGGAAGGGGTAGTACTTGTGCCAGATACCATAACTTGGACAATGCAAACAGGTTAAGAAACCAAACTCTCTGAAGAATATTGAGGTTTCTACTTTTGTGGCGGTGTAAAGTGTAGTGGATTTGATGGAGTAAAGATGTCCAGTTTAAAATTATCATTTCAATGATATTCAATACAATTTGGAGGCCGAGAACAGTAATGCGGTCCTTGATGGGTACGTCCGCCAAAGTTAACATCCGAGGCCATCTCCCAAAAGGTTGTAATGAGGATTTCTGATAATTAATCTTCGCAGAAGATACTTGCTCATAAAACCGTAATATGTGGGGAGCAAATACAACTGTTTACTATCACGCAGGAACAAGGTCATATCATCGGCATAAGTCTTCATAGTGAGTAAACCTGTCGACATAGCAGTGGAAAATACGTGTTTCATCATCCGAACCAACGGTTCAGTGCAAATGGTAAACAACAGCATAGACAAGGGGCATCGTTGACGTATACCACTCAAAATAGGAATAGTCCTACTGAAATATCCATTATGTGCAACCTGGAGTAGGCAGAGGTGTATGCTAATTTAACGGCAGTGAGGAGGCGGTCAGGAATATGCATGCGCTGTAAGACACCAAATAAGTAGTTATGATCAACATTATCAAATGCCGTCTCAAGGTCCAGTGACAAAAGAGCAGCATCTTCCTCAGGATGTTCCTCCATATAATATATATAACTGCATCACGTAGTTGTACCAAGTTATGGGTTAATTTTCTGCCCGGAATTCCACAGGTTTGTTCAGGACCAATCAATGCAGGCATCACTTGGCGCAATCTCTGCGCCAAAATTTTCGTAAAAATCTTAAAATCAGTATTCAGCAGCGTAATAGGCCTATAACTGGTAAAGTATCGGGGCCGAATACGTTTTGGAATTAAGATCACAATGCCTTCGTTGAATCCCGAAAAGTGGTCGCGCATATAAAAAATGGTATTCATCAACTGTAACAGACGGTCTTTAATAATGGGCCAAAATACTTTGTAGAAGGTATAGCTAATTCCATCTGGTCCTGGTGCAGATTTGTTACTCGCCTTAAAAATTGCCTCTCGAAGTTCATCCATAGTAATGGGTGCTTCCAAGTCATCTGGGTCTACATCAACTAAAGTTCGGTCAGTAGCTTTATAGAGGACGTCTTTAGAGGAATCAAGAGTAAGGCGTTGTCCATATTGCCTTCGAAAATGCTCCTCGGCCCCTCTGAGAATCTCAGAAGTAGTGTGCAGTGCAGTATCATCATTAGTGAGAATATCAGACATGAATTTACGTTGATGTCGGTTCTTCTCCGAAGCCACATGATACAAGGCAGCGCACTCATCATCTGTAATTGAGTATGCACGGGATCGCACCTGTATACCATCCATAATAGATTCTTGAATTTTGCTAATTCTTCGCCGAATCGCTGACATGAGCAGCTCCACATCATCGTAAGAACCTTTTGATGGCAGTGTGACATATTTCGACCCGACCACGATTTACCATGGAATTCCTGCTTCAGAAACAAAGAGCACCGGTACCACAGCAACATATAGTATTGTGGGGTGTGTTTCATCTAACAGACTCTACAACACATTCACTTCGTAGTCAATACTGCTGCAGGAAGGTATGAGGTAGCTTGATCCTGAAGACGCGGGTGCATTTAGCTGTCTATGTAAAACACAATTATGATGCTATGAAGTTCTGTAACAAAGAATAGAAACAGAAAAACAGCTTTAGCTTCACTCAACACTGTTAGGAAAGAACAAGTGATATCACCTCCTATTACATAAATAATAACGGCTTCTCTTGATTAAGGAAAGTTTCTTATAAAACTACATTTCTGGGACTATCAGGTCCAGGGGAATTAATTCAAGTGCCAGAAAGAATGACGAGTGCAGTCTATATAGATATTCTCGAAAAAACTTTGCTGCCATCCCCTTCATGCTCTTCCCAGAACAAGAAGAATATATATTTATGCACGACAATAGTGGTGTGCATAACGCAAATATCACCCTGGATTGGCTAACAAGGCATCCAGATATAATCAGCATTGACTGGCCTCCAAGATATCCTGATCTGAACCCAATTGAGCATGTATGGACCTTCATGGTAAAGTAATGGGAAGAACGCCGACCAGACAGTGTGCGAGTGAATCTGGTTGCTCACATGATACAGCTATGGCAACAGAATCAGCAGAACGCAAACCGATGTTCTGCACTGGTTGCAAACATGCACAAAAGAATAAACTATGTAATCGTAGCTGGGGCGATTGTACGAGGTTCTAAAACACAAGGTTTAATTTTTGTTTTCCATTCGTTGTTTCGTCAAGTTATTTGTTCCAGGAGAAATACATTATCTGTAAATCTGAAATGTTTCACAAATTAATTTATTTCTTCATATATGGTGTGACCTCATCTATGAAATAGCAGTTCTTTAGTTTAAATTTTAAGCACCATTATCCTTTGCTATCCCCTTCTTTTTGTTATTTATAATAAGTGAAGTAACTATATTTTAACTAGCAGTTTGAAGCTGGTTATCGAGACCCAGGAGAAAAAATAATAATAATTAATAATAATAATAATAATAATAATAATAATAATAATAATAATAATAATAATAATAATAATAATAATATAGGATAGAACATAGCGACGAAATTGTGCTGAATTCATATTAGGAATGGGTTTTGTAGGGAAGACAGGAAACAAAGTTTGTTGTCCTCCAAGGTATTTTACCTGCGTGGATGACAACAAGCCTACCGGAAGTTTCGCCTTTGTACTCTCGCTCGGACAGGGTTTACAACGGTTTCACAGCTTAGGTGGGTCAGGAAATATATGTGCCTTATCTGCGATCTAAGAATGTTCGTGGGAAGATTTTAAAAAAAACTCAAAATAAGCTGTAAGAAGCAGATGTGAAAGTTGTCAAGTGGGGGTAGCCAATAATAAAAATCATGAAACGAAATGATAGCCAATCGAAAGATCGCGTATACATCACATGATACGTTTGAACTTAAGACGGTACGAAACTTAAGAAAGGTGGGGGAAAATGCTAAGGTTTGGCGAAAGGCGTGAAGGAGGAAAGGAAACGCCGGGACATTCCGGTACAAACTAACCACGAGGACGGTCGACGAAACAAAATTAGAAGAAAATAATCAGAAAGTTTATAGTGTAAAAATGAAGTTATGAAAACTAGGCAATTCGAGGGCTAGTCGGAGAAACACATAAGTAGCGACTTCGAAAGTGATAAGAATAACTGTGGTTACGACGACGAAGGTGGCGGGTCGACCAGATAGGAATCTACGTAACCAAATAAAGAAATAATTCAAACTTCGCCGGCAGTGTTATTAATATCATCAAGGCAGTGTCACCACCCCTGGAAACAAGAACCTCAGCTCTACCAAAAACAAATTCCAAATCCCTGCCATCCAACCATCGAACCCGGGACTCTGAGTCCCCTGAAGCAACTGCCAGGAACAACACAGATGCGTCAGAGGTCAGCGTCAAGTTACAAGAATATACCTTATACTCCATAGAATTATACACAATTATATTTGCAGCTGTAAGTTTGCTTTTCTCAAGATGAGAATGTATCACTTTGTTGTTATTTTATGTATTAGCTTATTGTTGTGATCAGATGCACTGTATACAGCATTTAGAAGTTGGCTCCATTAAAATTATCATTCAACCTCCTCGCATTTTCTTCGAAATCATGTAGCTGCAAGAGAACTGTAAATTTGTTTATTGCTGCGTCTTACAAGGTGAAAAAGTTAGAATAAAGAATATGACCACATGTTGGAGTTCGTACCACGAACCCTCGGCACACTTGAAACAGCGTGCGCTTTATCAATGAGCTACGACAGCAGATGTTAGTGCCTCGCTTATATATAAAACATAGATGTTGGTTCTATTAAAATCATAACTCCACGTGTTTTCAGTTTTCTTGCCAATGCCATGTAGTTAATAGCTCAGCAGCAAGAGAATTGCAATTTGTTTTGCGATATTTAGTCTATGTTTCGCCATACTGGATTAATATAGCCATAGAAATCTTCGAATTGAGTGAGAGATTAAAATGGCGACCACGGCAGTATACATCTACGACCACGGTCGATTTAGTTTTCATACCCGCTACTCACGGAACGCCTGAATGATACTGATCCGCGAAAAGTGTACATTTACTTTCTTGAAAGATAGTAGTCAGTCACAGATGAGCATCGCTCTGGCATTAATGATGAGATCACTATCAGCAAAGGGGTGAAACAGTGAATAGTGCCCGGTACAGCGACATGTTTGAGAATGAGCTAAAGCCAGCAATACCGAACCGTCGCAGAGGACTTCTGTCTAAGGCGCTCTTATGCTTCACGACAATACCGCCACTGCAATACTTGTCATTCGGAGATTGAGATTTCAGGTCTTGCAGCATTCCCCATACAGCCCTGAACTCGCTCCTTGGGATTACCATGTGTTTGGACCCCTGAAGAAAGCTCCCAGAGGACCACGATTTTAAATTGATGGTGAGGTTAAAGTTGGTTGCACTACCGAAAACCTTTTATTCTGATGGAATACAAAGGCTGGCGCAAGGATGTGAAAATGTATCGAAGTAGTTGAAAATTGACATCTTGTTTGTAAATGAAGTTGAAATATATACTTCGCAAAAGTGAGTTTGCTGAATCGCCCTCGTATAATGCTTATAACTAACAAACCTTCATAGACTACTTTTACATTGCGAATGCAGTGTATAATCTAGTTTTGACGTCTCATATATTCCTGTATATGCCAACTACTGATTAGAAGCACATTAATCCCTTGCCCTAGGTTGAGGCATTCACAACCTAAAACGTAAAACCCTGAAGATTTTTCGAAATTACGTGTAAGTCTCTTTATGGTACTTGGTACCACACTCCCAAATAATTTGCATGCAGTAGTGATCTCAAGGAATTATGACCAAAGACCCGGACACAGCTTATGTGCAGTTCTCCCATACCGTAGCAATAGTTTCTTCTCGCTGTTACAGTTGCTTAGCTAAACATTTAACAGTATATCCCGCGTCCTTATTTTTGTCTAATTCAAATTAGGTAGATAAATCTCGGGAAATAAAATTTAACCAAGGAATGAATATCACGGGAGTTAGAAGGAACATAAAGGGAGCGTAAATTGAACTAATTTGAAGGTCCAGTGGTATTTATCTTATTTTCTGTTACGGAGGGGACTCGGCACCGACCCAGAGGGGATATTGTACCCAAGTCCCTCGTGGGGGCGTCCCCGAGAGGAGAAGGAGGCGGCGGGTCCAGGAGCAACGGTACAGCAATGACAGGATCTCCACCCGGCAGACGGACAGGAGGCCGGGGACCCCGCTCCACGCAGGGAGTCCAAATCCCCTTTACGGACACCCCGGCAACCAGGCGAAATCCGAGGAAAGGAGGGAGTTCACACAGAGCATCCTTTTCCCCTGCCACGCTGCACCGAAGCACCATAGTCAACACTTCCGACCCTCAAAGAGACCCACAGGATGAAAGATGAACGAAATTATGAATGAGATGAAATGGAGGGACAGGAAACACTGGGGCAGAAAGAAACTTTTCCAGCATTTGCCTGACGACCCGGGAAAACAAGGCCCTGTGGTGTGTAATTTTATAAGAATGGGATGACAGATGTGTTACGGCAGACGGGTAAGAAACGTTGGTACTCTTAAAATATATGACCTGTTTGACTTTCGGTTCCAATCGAAATTTCTGTCCTCCTGTAAAATAAGGGTTATTGAATTAAACTACAATCACCGTTTTTTATTCCTAACCACAGACACAATAAGAAAGTGATACCGTAATAATCAGGAATACATAAATAATTAAGAAAACAAATGATAGTATGATACAGAAATAATTGCAATAAATAACTCACGCATATTAAATCAGTGTATAATGTAATAAGCCTGAGTCGAAACATTTGTCCGGAGAAAAAGGTCATTATTAACAGCCGAGTTCAGAACGTGTTAACAAAGTTTCCTGGAATGCAGTCAGAAGTTGAGTTCAATAAGTTTGCAAAGTCACGCAAGCAGCAATTCTGTAAATTATAAAAAGGAAAGGTACGGCTTAGCAACAAGGTAAGAGACGCATCCGTAGGATTTTAAGATTGGCCCGCATAAGGAGGGACGTTGAGTGGGGTATTGATAAGAAAAGAGCCACATTCGTGCATACAATCGTGGCACTCCTGACTTCCGCGTCACTTACTCTCATGTGTAATTGTTAAGTTGTGTAGCGCACATAAACACGCCGTCGTTAGGATCTTCCGAGCAACATATGCGACTTACTCTCGTGTGTAATTGTTAAGTTGTGTAGCGCACATAAACACGCCGTCGTTAGGATCTTCCGAGCAACATATGCGACTTACTCTCGTGTGTAATTGTTAAGTTGTGTAGCGCACATAAACACGCCGTCGTTAGGATCTTCCGAGCAACATATGCGACTTACTCTCATGTGTAATTGTTAAGTTGTGTAGCGCACATAAACACGCCGTCGTTAGGATCTTCCGAGCAACATATGCGACTTACTCTCGTGTGTAATTGTTAAGTTGTGTAGCGCACATAAACACGCCGTCGTTAGGATCTTCCGAGCAACATATACGACTTACTCTCGTGTGTAATTGTTAAGTTGTGTAGCGCACATAAACACGCCGTCGTTAGGATCTTCCGAGCAACATATGCGACTTACTCTCGTGTGTAATTGTTAAGTTGTGTAGCGCACATAAACACGCCGTCGTTAGGATCTTCCGAGCAACATATGCGACTTACTCTCGTGTGTAATTGTTAAGTTGTGTAGCGCACATAAACACGCCGGCGTTAGGATCTTCCGAGCAACATATGCGACTTACTCTCGTGTGTAATTGTTAAGTTGTGTAGCGCACATAAACACGCCGGCGTTAGGATCTTCCGAGCAACATATGCGACTTACTCTCGTGTGTAATTGTTAAGTTGTGTAGCGCACATAAACACGCCGTCGTTAGGATCTTCCGAGCAACATATGCGACTTACTCTCGTGTGTAATTGTTAAGTTGTGTAGCGCACATAAACACGCCGTCGTTAGGATCTTCCGAGCAACATATGCGACTTACTCTCGTGTGTAATTGTTAAGTTGTGTAGCGCACATAAACACGCCGTCGTTAGGATCTTCCGAGCAACATATGCGACTTACTCTCGTGTGTAATTGTTAAGTTGTGTAGCGCACATAAACACGCCGGCGTTAGGATCTTCCGAGCAACATATGCGACTTACTCTCGTGTGTAATTGTTAAGTTGTGTAGCGCACATAAACACGCCGTCGTTAGGATCTTCCGAGCAACATATGCGACTTACTCTCGTGTGTAATTGTTAAGTTGTGTAGCGCACATAAACACGCCGTCGTTAGGATCTTCCGAGCAACATATGCGACTTACTCTCGTGTGTAATTGTTAAGTTGTGTAGCGCACATAAACACGCCGGCGTTAGGATCTTCCGAGCAACATATGCGACTTATGACAACTGACACTTTGCTTAATTATTGTTATAGAAGTAATTAATTCGTAAATTCTTCTCAAACTGAACGTTTTAGTCGACATTAAAATTTATCAGGTAACTAAACCGGTGTTATCCTTTCAAAATACTCTTACGCCTACCACTAGAGCAGCTGGTGCACGAGACAGCGCATAACGAGCTACGAGATGACATCATAGAGCAGGCAATTATGAGATAGCAGCATCGAGAACGGCTTTAAAACTAATGTGCATCAATGTTGTTTTCTAGATAGTTAATGCTTCCAAATGGAGAGAAAGTTTTTCTTCTATTAAACAATAGCTCACACACGCAATCTATGTGGCGTATACGGTAGAAATACTGTAAGCAAGTGAATGGCATGTGTAGACATGAGTAGGCAAATAAAGCGTTATGTGCTGCCTGGAGCAATGAAATCAAAATGTCATGAAAGGTGAGATAACAGCAATTGTTTTACCGTCCTCGATACCTATATTGCTGGATTAAAATAAAAAGGCTAATGACACCGGAATTCTAAAACCTGCAAGATTTTTCTACTGGTGGCAACATCTAAATCTCGGTTGGTGAAATACCAGGAGTTTTATCTCTATCCCAAAAACGGGATTTCTGTGTCACTCTTAGTGGTTAAGAAAATTTCCTGGAAGTATCTAGCTATCAACATATTAATGTGTTATAATTCTTAAATATATTAAAACCGTATAGAAGTAAAAACGTTATAAGCCTGGAAAGAGTAGGTGGGGAAGCCTTACAGAGAAACGAAGGAAGACATTTGGAGAAATGAATGTACAAAAATCCAAAATAAGAAATCCACAGAAATAACAAGGAAGCATAATTAAACTTATAAACAAATAAAAGATAAGCTTCAGAGTAGCGTACCACTTTCGACCAAAGTCACGAACCACAACATGTTGAAACCAGCGGATTTCCCTTTGATATAAGAAGTATGATAGGATGGTCAACACATTTCCTCTCCTGTCTTTTGTTCCCAGTGCGCGTGTGTTGAGTGGTCCAGAGGCGCCTAGAGACCAGAAAGGTACACCGTGGCTAATGGACCATTGGATCAATGCAACAGACAGAACACAGGGATGTCCCTCGAGATGCGAGGGAGGACCAGTGTTGCCAGCTTCGCCAGGTTCCCGCCATATACCGAGATTACTCAGGATCTCTCTAGATGTGGGGGAACTTATCAGCGCTTTCAATTACATGAAAACCTTTGGCAGATGTTGGAATTTCTACCGTGTAGTTGTTTCTCTAGACCGCCCTATATTTATTGTTATAGTTTACGTCTGCCACGACTTAAATACGATCACTGCACACATAAACGGTACAACTCGGGTACCGCATCCACAGACATTTTACAGTTCTGCACAAGTCAACTCAATCTAACCTGGCAAACTAAGCGTGCCATTAATAAGTAACAATATTAATTTCGATGATTATCTAGAGCGACAGAAACACATCAAAGGGAGATAAACCTTATAATAATATTTGTCAAAGCGTCTTCTATGAATGCTACCCCCTTCTGTTAATGTAAAAATCTACTCCAGCGTAGTTAAGAGTACTCGGTACTGAAAATGCTACTTCAAACCAATTTAGCTGCCATTTTCATAACAGATTCGCTTGGTGTAATTAGAGTAGAAAACCAATCTTCATGGTTCTATGTACCTCACTTTCCAAGAAAATAAGAATGAAAATCGAGTCACATGTGAAATTCGCCATATGTTGACAATTTTAAATGTTAAAATTTTTATTTTGAATATTATTCCTCAAATGCAATTATTTAAAATAAACGATTAAATTTTGTGTAATATTAAAAGTTTTTCTGCATAAATTAATAAGGTATGTAATACTTTTAATTTTCTAAATGCTAATGGATTAAATTATAAAAGTCATAAATATGAAACTATACTTGATATCAAGAAAAGCCTATTTAGATATATTCTTCCACCTTAAAAGAATGCATGCTGCGATTTTGGATGAAACTGATCTAAAATCTTGCATTTGTTGCAGTATCTCAGTGACTTGTGTTATCTTTATTTGTCGGGCGTTTCTTGTTTTATTATTTTTAAATTTGGGTTCTTTGTCCTCCGGCCAGCTATTGTAACTCACGAGCACGTATCTCTAAGCAGGGTGTGTAACGGAAAGGAGTTATTGCTAACAGATAACACTGATATAAACATCTGAAGCGTTTATTGCCGTCACGTTAAGTTTAAGTTAATAATTGGCATATTTAATTTTTCTAATGCCTGACTGAAACTGCTATATTTCTAAATGTAACAAATACAGTCGTTTTAGTTGCCGCACACCAATTACTGCGCATACTTTACATTTGCATCTAACTCTGCGACGTGTACCTCGTGAGAGATCCTTCAGAACTGTGTGAAACTTCCTTATGGCTACAGAATATATAATCTTTCATCTCGAATTGCCTAAACATTCTAATATAGCTCCTATTGGTGACCAAATTGCGCCAACTTTAGCGTCTCTTTTGGTCAGCCAATCACTACTACTGACATACATGCTCTAGGGAAGATATTACCTGCATTTCCGAAAAAGACACGCTACCCTGTGACCTCAATTCCGGCTTTCTCTTCTTGATGACAAACAACTCACCCTCTCGGTTTATTGTTACCCAACTTCTATTGTCAGTTTCAATTAGGCAATGCAAACTTATTTCCTAACAAGTCCTTATGGCTAACAAACATCTAAAAGCATGCATATATAATATTATTAATTTACACTATAATCACTCTGGCATTCACAGTATGTTGTGATATAAAATACTGCCTTACATCACGAGGAACATTTTCAGGTGGCAAAAATAAAAGAAGGGATAAAGTAAATAGGAAACTTCACGCCCTTTTTGCACATTCCTGTGCGTTAAATTTTAACGTCGTGTTTGGATATTTAAAAGACCAGAAAGGACACTCATTGTACAATGTCTTATTATTCTTTTCCATTAACATTTTTAAAAAAAGTTATTTCTTTTCTCGGAATTTTGTCGAAAATTCAGCTTCGAGTACCGTTAAAGCTAGCTTTCTTAAGCTACTCTATTCGCAAACAAAGGATAATTTTCTGAGGAATTTATTTATGCTTGCCACGGTTAAGTTTCTGAAAAAGAAAAAGGCATTTCTGAAGTCTAGAAGGTGAATAACTTTTAAAAATTCACTGCCATGACCGGGATTCGAAACCGAATCTTCAGTTCTCTGTGTCCCTGTTCAATCATGACGAGATACTCAAACGCGCATTGAACTCTCTTATCCGGTTCATATATTTTGAAGGCGAGATGTCCTTTCTTGGCGACTTGCAATACTGCCTGTCCTACTAGTTTACCTTCCGGGTTTTTGATTTATGTCTTATTATTCTTCTTTCACACTGACCATATGTAGTCTAGACATATTTTTTGAAGCTTACGTTTCAGCAAAAGCAAAAATTAAACAGTTCAATCGATAACGTTTTACACAAAATGCATACTTTTATAATAAAAATACACATTCTTAACTTTAACTCCGAATTATACAAGAACCTGCTTAGAACTTTAGTTTTTCGTTGTAGTTTTGTAACACTATGGATCATTTCACATTTGTTATATCTTGGCTTAAAATAATGCTTATTGAAACTATATCCTTAGGTTAATCCTTATATTTGATAACTTTTAAATAAACACATGTGTACTATAAAATGAAACACACCTTTGGTTCCTTTAAAACCTTTATTAACAGAAATCAGAGCGAATATATAACCACCACGTTTTAAGGTAATTTAGATACTTGTCTTCTCTCACA
The DNA here is from genome assembly GCA_030765065.1 of Deroplatys truncata. NCBI lineage: Eukaryota > Metazoa > Arthropoda > Insecta > Mantodea > Mantidae > Deroplatys > Deroplatys truncata. The sequence continues at coordinate 700,522,689 of CM060990.1, forward strand.
TCAATGAATTTTCAGCTAGTGGACAGTGCCGAAAACTAAATGTTTCATCTGATGATCAACGTAGTTAATTTTTACCTCAGCACCTTATCAGCATTCAAACATTCTGAGCAACGTCCAGCTCTCATGCCACAATATATTCACATATTTTATTTAAGGATGCGTCGCGGGTTATTTGCACATATGTATATGTGGATGAAGTGAACTTAACGTTAGCGAAGACGTTTCAGCCGTTGGCAACACTGATATGCCCAGCTGTAGAACCATTTGCTACTCCCAAGAGATACCACGCGACAATCCTTAGCAAAGCCAACACTTGGCAAATTCAAAAGAAAACAGTACGGGTGTTCGTTTCTCCCGATATTCCGGCGCTAACTTTTAAACGGGATATTTTATATATTGCTCTATTTAATATGTTTGTCAATCATTCACAAATTAAAGGACTTTATTTATAAATTCCTTCCATTTAATTGTTGTTTCAATACATTTGTCAATAAGAACTGGCCAAAAATGGTATAGCCTGCAGACAGTTTAATTTACTAGGGTCTAACATGTTTCATCGTATTAAGGACCTCAGATTTTAATGCAAATGTCTAGTGAAAAGTGCTACAAAAATCTACTGAATGCTATAGTATCCTTAACCACCTTTATCATGGTACTATGGCATCTTACCATAGTTCCGTCTTAGCTTCTCAGAGCACATGGAATCGAAACCCAGCAACGAGCTGCATAGATTATGCAGAGTGTTTAAAAAATAGAGGGCATAATTTCAGGTATACATTCCCATTTGTAGACAGTAAAAGGAGTACATTGGTTTCTGAGCTATGCCTTCAAAACAGCGATATTCACCGGAACGTATTCCTTACCGCAGATAGTTTTTTTTACAGAAGATGTTCAAAGTGCCCACCTCCTGCTTGAATACATCGACATCTCGTGACCGTGGGAACACGATCCCAAGTTCCAGGAGTACATATTGCTTGTTTCCTACCACTATTCGATTCTGAAGGGATTTCATATCAGGCACCGGAGACGAATACACCAACGCTTTTAAATGGCCCCACAAGTAGAAATCGACGAGGTTCAAATCAGGTGATCGTGGTGGCCAAGCAATTGGGCCACTTCTAATTATCCATCGATCAGGAAACCTTTTATCCAACTACCACGAGCGGTACGACTGAAATGTGCAAGAGCGCCATCATGCAAGAAATGAGCTTGTTGACGAATGCTCAGTGGAGTATCCTCATACACATGAGGTATGGCGTTTCCCAGGAAGTTTGTGTACGCCTGCCCTGCAAGTCTATTTACAAGTACATGGGATCCAACTAAGCGATCACCAATGATACCGGCCTACAAATTGAGAGTGAACCGCACTTGGTGATGAGATGCAACAATTGCATTTTGGTTTTCGTATGCCCATACATGTTGATTGTAGAAATATGTAATGTCATCTCGTGTGAACTGTGCTTCATCTGTAAATAATACTAAGACAGGAAAGTTCGGAATTGTAGCACACTGCTGCAGGAACCACTGACAGAACATTATTCGAGCAGGGTAATCTGCTGGTGACAGGGCCTGTGAACGTTGCAAATGATAGGGATACAACTGTTGTTATCGCAACAATCTCCATATAGACGTATGAGGAACATTCACTTGCAATGCTAGCCTCTGTGTACTGATAGAAGGAGTCGTGTGCATAGAGTCCAAAATCTCGTACTCTACATCTGAAGTTGTAGATCTTGGTCGTCCCCTTCCCAAACTAGGATATATGAGCGCACAGACAGCAATGGAGACGTTCAAAAGTCTTCCGATCTGGACATTTTCGCTTGGGTACCTCTCTTGGCACAAACGACGAGCCAGCGCAGCATTGCGTCTACCCTACCGTACATGAAGCACATTTCTGCCAGCTCCTGATTTGAGTAGGTACATGTCGCTCAGTCGAACGCCAAACACAACACTCAATGTACCCTTCACTTTGGAATGAGCTGTCAGAGTGTCCTGTTAATATCTCCTGTCACGGAAACTACTTGCGGGAAGAAAAACGTTCCGGTGAATATTGCTGTGTTGAATGCCATAACTCAGAAACCAATAATTTCCGGACACATTATGTAATGGACATATTTTAATTGTCTACATGTGAGCAATGCATACCTAAACCAATGCCTCGATTTTTGGAACATGCTGTATAGGTTGTACAAGATTGTCTCAAATGAGGCAAGCCACCTCAGCAAAAAGGAGGGTGTGACATCATCTAATGTAGCTCATGGTGACAGTGCATACATACCTTCAGGATAAATAGCATAATAGAATAAAACTGCGAGACTCCAAGTTTGTGCAGTAAAATATGTCTACTTCAACTTGTTAGAAATGATGCAGCGTGTTTTAAAACAAAACAGGAAGTTTGAGTGAGAAGCCATGGGCCAGAAGGCGAAAACGAAGTATACATGAAGTTTAACCATTGTTCTTTGAGATAACCTGACGAGTTTACTTAACTTATTGAATAATAAAGACACCATTTAAAGAGTAATATCATTTTATTGCTAGCTAAAGCAACATTATTGTTATTAATTTCCCTTTAGATTTAGCGACTGCTTATGCAGTTAGTTTTAATGAATAGGACGTTAAAACTGAAACACAAGATAAGATTCAGACCATAAAAGGTAGAAGCTTCAGTATTGGATGGCTTGACACATACTTCTCTGTCGAGCAGAAGATGTGAGTGTCAAATCGAGTTTTGCAGAGGAATGCACAAATTAGATTGAAAACCAAAATTTAAAAAGCTGCTAGTTATGCAAGAAGTAAAGGTTATACAAAACTTGTTATTTTGTATAAGGTATACGCTGGACAAAGGGGAGGGACACCTGGCGCAATGCGGCTACCAACTACCCACCAGGAGAAACAGATCAAAGAGACGCGCGGAGGTTCCTGAAAATTCCAGGCTCAAAGACCCATCCCACTACTGGAGCTGCCCAAGGAGAGTGATGAACGACCCATCAACCAATCAGCCCTCTAGTGTGAACGGGGAATACTTTTTCCTTTGAGCCAGTATCCGCGTCATATGTCCGACGCCACCATACGCCACGAAGCCTAGAACACCTGTAAGATGAAAGGAAACGGAATGAAAGGGAAATGATCGAAAGGATATCGGGCGGATGAGAAACCACCCTAGCATTCGTCCCGACCAGGGAAAACCACGAAAATCCAAGGTCAAATTGAGCGGTCGTTGAGAATCTAACTCGGATCTACCGAGTGGGAGGCTCACGCGTTACTGCGGATTCATCTCGATCGGTTCTTATTTTGTATTCTTTCTTTTATTCTCTACAACCATTTTAACTCGTAAGTATGCTGTCCACAAGCTCTAAAGGGTTTTTCTCAAGTTTTTCACCTTGGTAACATCTCTTCAGTAAGCAGTATCTGATATTAGTTTGATTCTGTCTTCCAAAGATGGACCACTGACGTTTATGTCAGGGATAAACTTAAGTACAAAGTGCACCAATAGCTGGAGTTAAGAGTTAACCAAAAAGGAGATGATTTTAATTTTTTATACCAAGGAAACTGTGAAAGACAAAACCGCATTGTGTATGTCGCTGGTTCGAAGAAAGTTTAAAGCTTTATAGTCTTTCAGGATGTATGCATTTAACAAGAACACCGTTTGTTGAATGAAACATGAAAAGGTGTCCATTTTTCCCAGAGTAAATAAATTGGTTCCTAGTTATAAAACTTTTGTGCCATATGCAAAATTGCTTATGACGAGAACGCTATTTGCTCCAACTATGTCATGTTACACTTCAGCACTGGATTCACATCAGACTGCAGTTCTCCTGTGCTCATCATTTTACCATTAACAACCAATATTGGTTTATGACAATGAATGGGACTTCTAAACCTGCTTTTAAAAACTTTGAGGTTTCCTCTTCCAGTAATGTGCACACTGCATTTCTGACTTTCAGGGTTGCTTAAAATAAAAATTTGAAATATCCTCCTTATTTCTGAGTAAACGTATATAAACAAACAAATCAAAATTGTTGCGTTTTTTTAAATAAAATGACCCAACTGTTCCTTAAGTTGAAGCATTCCTGGTTACAATTCATACAAGTACATATTATGTCCGTTGCTGTATATAGAATGTATCAATCAGGTACGCCCAACCTTCAGGACACATTATACATATGAAGAAGAGCAAAAGGTGTTATTTGGACATGGGTCCGAAAACGCTTTATTTCCACACTAGAACTCACTTTCTATAACATTTCACAGTACAGTAATCCTTTAAAACACACAGGAAACTCTTTCCTACATGAAGTGTTCAAATGCTCTCCGTTAGTATTGATACGTGCATCAACTTGCTGTCACATTGGCTTCAAGATACGTTGATGTATCCCTGGAGAATTGCGCATTGTTTCGCTGTCTTCCACGATATGGTCATGAAGACTCGCTGCATCTTGTATCGGAGTTCCATACATAACAGCTTTCAAACGCCCCACCAAATAAAAGTTTGGTGGGTTTAGGTTCGAAGGTCCGGAGGCCAGGGAATTGGTCCACCTCTATCGCGGAATCTATTACTTAGAAGACTACGGATATTGACACTGAAATGTGCATGAAGTATGTTTCTAGCAGAGCTGGTATTATCTAAGACAGCTTCGTAAGCGTCCATTGAGCCTGGGTGGAAGAACCCTAAGGAGCAGTCCCAACAATGCCAACACTAACATCCACAGAAAATCTTTGTTGATGACGTGAATCAAAAGTTGCTGAGGATTCACGTCAGCTCATACGTACTGATTGTGAAAATTTACAATCTGACCACATTGAAACGACGCTTCATCGTGAAACAGGGCTGACACATTGTTGAAATGAACCATTCACAGAAGCGTACCCATGCAGAAAAATCAGCCGCTGATGGTGCTTGCACAAGCTATAAATGGTATAGATACAGCAGGTTTTCCTGTAACATTCTCAAAACAGTCACGTGCTCAACATTACTTGTTGCACCTAATTGTCTTACGCTGGCATTACGGTTGTCACCTGTATTTGTGGCGTCATCGTCGTTCTAGCCCTCCGCTGGTCGCCAATAGTAGGCTTACACCTCCCATGCTCCCCAAGGCGACGATCAATTGCTTCAAACGCCTTCCTGTTCCACCGTTTCACGGTCATTACCATATGCTAATCTGCCAACTCCGCCCGCATTTGTGTATCGTTCCAATCCCTCGTACACAGTGATGAACACTACTAAACAGTTACGTGCTTGCCAAGTTCGTGATGAACCTAAACGTTGATTCTATGTGTAGTAAGGCAATGAAGTGAATGGCATGTCAACTTTACCTTCGTTCAAATCGAGCACATAATACTGGCGGTGAACTTAAGAGTTACAGCTTAACCAGACATAACAAAAAGGGCATTTTAAACATTTCATACAAATAATAGTTTCATGTGGAATGTTGGTACGTTCTGTTCCTGTTTCCCATGATTAATATAGATGAAAGAGTTGTAGAAAATGAGTTTTAGCATTGAAATAAAGCGTTTCAGGATCGATGCCCATATAACATAATTTCTTCTTCTATGTGCGAGGAATGTGTCCTTAAAATCTGGCCGTACCTTAGTGTTACATTCCGTATATGGTATTGATGCAGAAGGCTACGACTGAATACATACAAGCAAGAAAACTGTGAAATTTAATAACCTCTAAAAATCTGTGAACTACCGGAATCTTACAAGTTCAGTAAAGCAATAAACGTGCACAAAGTCTGGTGTCATTTAACGCTTTAAGTTACCCGAAATTTATCATTTAAAGTAAAGCAAACCTTCGGGAAAAACCTTAACTAACCAACTGTTGTCACGGAGATGGACGTCAGATAATGATTGGACTCTTTTCTCTTCAACACTTCCATCATTAACACATCTTCCTCCGTCGGATTCATCTCAAGGAGGCAGTTTCCGAGCGCATCATAAATTAATTGGTCGCTACATTAAGAGAAAATCCTGTGGGGAGAGCACGCCGCTTTATTCTGTGATTCGATGAGCCTTGCAATTGTAATGGGTTGAATCATTAAAATACTGCAGCGAAACAAAGAGCTGGGTGTTCTGTATGGGCGGAAACAAACGAGCTATATTCCACCCCTCGGCAAACGACGCCAGATGGCGACAAGTGCTTTGCCCAACTGTCAATAATTTATAGATATATTTAAAAGAATAGGCCATATTTAATCAGCGTCAAAGAGCGCAAGCAGGGTCGTATGTCCGCTTTCCTATGGAACTATAATTAACTATAAAAGGGCTGGTAAACGACCGACTCGTCGTAAGCATTTGTACAAATTGTGACACATACAGGAATGAATTAACTGTAGCCGCAGCGAAGCTCAAGAACATGGGTTCCTCAAGTATAGAATAAGGTTCAATGGTATTTATAGTGAAAAAGATTTTTGCTTATACATAAATAATATATGAAATGTCAAAGGAAATGAAGCCGCAATAACTTTAAGCCGCGACGTTTCAGAGAAAAAGAGACAGTGGAATGTTCGTAGTATAGTTGTGTAACATTTGCCATAAAGACTGCTTTGACAGGATTCTTTTCCTAAACGTTCATTCCTTTAGCTTGGTTAACTTAACGTAGGGTATTAGATTCTTAAACTTCGTCTTGGCTGATCTAGACAGATAACAGTTTCTTTCTTTATTCAATTTCCCTGTTAAACCACTGATTTCGCATTTCAGTAATTCATTTATTTGTCTGGTTTGCAGGTATTATGCAAAGAACTAGCAGGTAATTAATGATTTATTCTCCTCTTTCCTGCTTTAGAAATACTAAAGTGGACATTACATTTAACTAATAAGGACAAAAATACAAGCTTACATATTTATAAACGCAAGTTGGAGACAGTTTAGCTGCTTACTATAATTCCTGGCATTTTGTCACGCAATAAATGTTGTGTGGACCACGTTGGGCCTTTATAAGTAAAAAGGGTTATCTACATTACAGCAACCTACATGTAAATCTACGTAATTAACGTAATAAGTGTAAAACACGTAAAATGTTCACAAAATACTTTTCTCTTTGTTCTGTTCACACCTTACAGAATTATAGTTACTGCATGTGGTGGTCTTGAACTACTGTATCAGCTACGTTTATAACATAGTGTTAGGAGCCGTGAAGTAAGAAAATGTAATCAGAGGTGACCAACTGATTCGCCATGCTAAAAACAGAAATTGAGACATAAAGTCAGTCATACTGCACTGACAGCGATGCTGATCCAACCATTCCGTCCTCTTCAGAAACTAGACATATAAGCACAAGGTGTTATCGGAATAATCCAGAACCTTCTTAACAAGTTCCTTTTTTACCTACAACCTTGCATAATCAAGCGCCAGAGAAGAGAGGAATCGGAACCTTCTTTCCGCAAATTCAGAGGCATACATACAAGATGACTTGGGAATTGGGAGGTATACATACAAGCTGCCTTGGGAATTGGGAGGTATACATACAAGATGACTTGGAAATTGGGAGGTATACATACAAGCTGCCTTGGGAATTGGGAGGCATACATACAAGATGACTTGGGAATTGGGAGGTATACATACAAGCTGCCTTGGGAATTGAGAGGTATACATACAAGCTGCCTTGGGAATTGGGAGGTATACATACAAGATGACCTGAGAATTGGGAGGCATACATACAAGATGACTTGGGAATTGGGAGGTATACATACAAGCTGCCTTGGGAATTGGGAGGTATACATACAAGCTGCCTTGGGAATTGGGAGGTATACATACAAGCTGCCTTGGGAATTGGGAGGTATACATACAAGCTGCCTTGGGAATTGGGAGGTATACATACAAGCTGCCTTGGGAATTGGGAGGTATACATACAAGCTGCCTTGGGAATTGGGAGGTATACATACAAGCTGCGTTGGGAATTGGGAGGTATACATACAAGCTGCCTTGGGAATTGGGAGGTATACATACAAGCTGCCTTGGGAATTGGGAGGTATACATACAAGCTGCCTTGGGAATTGGGAGGTATACATACAAGCTGCCTTGGGAATTGGGAGGTATACATACAAGCTGACTTGGGAATTGGGAGGTATACATACAAGCTGCCTTGGGAATTGGGAGGTATACATACAACTGACTTGGGAATTGGGAGGTATACATACAAGCTGCCTTGGGAATTGGGAGGTATACATACAAGCTGCCTTGGGAATTGGGAGGTATACATACAACTGACTTGGGAATTGGGAGGTATACATACAAGCTGCCTTGGGAATTGGGAGGTATACATACAAGCTGCCTTGGGAATTGGGAGGTATACATACAAGCTGACTTGGGAATTGGGAGGTATACATACAAGATGACTTGAGAATTGGGAGGTATACATACAAGATGACTTGGGAATTGGGAGGTATACATACAAGATGACTTGAGAATTGGGAGGTATACATACAAGCTGACTTGGGAATTGGGAGGTATACATACAAGATGACTTGGGAATTGGGAGGTATACATACAAGATGACTTGGGAATTGGGAGGTATACATACAAGATGACTTGAGAATTGAGAGGTATAGATACAAGCTGACTTGAGAACTGAGAGGTATACATACAAGCTGACTTGAGAATTGAAAGGTATAGATACAAGCTGACTTGAGAACTGAGAGGTATACTTACAAGCTGACTTGAGAACTGAGAGGTATACTTACAAGCTGACTTGAGAATTGAGAGGCATACATACAAGCTGACTTGAGAACTGAGACGTATAGATACAAGATGACCTGAGAATTGGGAGGTATACATACAAGATGACTTGCGAATTGGGAGGTATACATACAAGCTGCCTTGGGAATTGGGAGGTATACATACAAGATGACTTGGGAATTGGGAGGTATACATACAAGATGACTTGAGAATTGAAAGGTATAGATACAAGCTGACTTGAGAACTGAGAGGTATACATACAAGCTGACTTGAGAATTGAGAGGTATACATACAAGCTGACTTGAGAACTGAGAGGTATAGATACAAGCTGACTTGAGAATTGAAAGGTATACTTACAAGCTGACTTGAGAATTGAAAGGTATAGATACAAGCTGACTTGAGAATTGAGAGGTATACATACAAGCTGACTTGAGAACTGAGAGGTATAGATACAAGCTGACTTGAAAACTGCGAGGTATAGATACAAGCTGACTTGAGAATTGAAAGGTATACTTACAAGCTGACTTGAGAACTGAGAGGTAAACTTACAAGCTGACTTAAAAATTGAGAGGTATACTTACAAGCTGAATTGAGAACTGAGAGGTATACTTACAAGCTGACTTGAGAATTGAAAGGTATAGATACAAGCTGACTTGAGAACTGAGAGGTATACTTACAAGCTGATTTGAGAACTGAGAGGTATACTTACAAGCTGACTTGAGAATTGAAAGTTATAGATACGAGCTGACTTGAGAACTGAGAGGTATAGATACAAGCTGACTTGAGAATTGAAAGGTATACATACAAGCTGACTTGAGAACTGAGAGGTATAGATACAAGCTGACTTGAGAACTGAGAGGTATAGATACAAGCTGACTTGAGAACTGAGAGGTATAGATACAAGCTGACTTGAGAACTGAGAGGTATAGATGCAAGCTGACTTGAGAATTGAGAGGTATAGATACAAGCTGACTTGAGAACTGAGAGGTATAGATACAAGCTGACTTGAGAACTGAGAGGTATACTTACAAGCTGACTTGAGAATTGAAAGGTATAGATACAAGCTGACTTGAGAATTGAGAGGTATACACACAAGCTGACTTGAGAATTGAGAGGTATACATACAAGCTGACTTGAGAACTGAGAGGTATAGATAGAAGCTGACTTGAGAACTGAGAGGTATACTTACAAGCTGACTTGAGATTTGAAAGGTATAGATACAAGCTGACTTGAGAACTGAGAGGTATACTTACAAGCTGACTTGAGAATTGAGAGGTATACTTACAAGCTCACTTGAGAATTGAAAGGTATAGATACAAGCTGACTTGAGAAATGAAAGGTATAGATACAAGCTGACTTGAGAACTGAGAGTTATACTTACAAGCTGACTTGAGAATTGAGAGGTATACTTACAAGCTGACTTGAGAATTGAAAGGTATAGATACAAGCTGACTTGAGAACTGAGAGCTATACTTAAAGCTGACTTGAAAACTGAGAGGTATACTTACAAGCTGACTAGAGAATTGAAAGGTATAGATACAAGCTGACTTGAGAATTGAAAGGTATAGATACAAGCTGAGTTGAGAATTGAAAGGTATATATACAAGCTGACATGAGAATTGAGAGGTATACATACAAGCTGACTTGAGAATTGAAAGGTATAGATACAAGCAGACTTGAGAATTGAAAGGTATAGATACAAGCTGAACTGAGAACTGAGAGGTATAGTTACAAGCTGACTTGAGAACTGAGAGGTATAGATACAAGCTGACTTGAGAATTGAAAGGTATAGATACAAGCTGACTTGAGAATTGAAAGGTATAGATACAAGCTGACTTGAGAATTGAAAGGTATAGATACAAGCTGACTTGAGAATTGAAAGGTATAGATACAAGCTGACTTGAGAACTGAGAGGTATACTTAAAAGCTGACTTGAGAACTGAGATTTATACATACAAGATGACTTGAGAATTGAGAGGTATACTTACAAGATGACTTGAGAACTGAGAGGTATACATACAAGCTGACTTGAGAACTGAGAGGTATACATACAAGATGACTTGAGAATTGAGAGGTATACACACAAGCTGCCTTGGGAATTGAGAGGTATACATAAAAGCTGACTTGAGAATTGAGAGGTAGATATACAAGCTGACTTGAGAATTGAAAGGTATACATACAAGCTGATTTGAGAATTGAGAGGTATACATACAAGATGCCTTGGGAATTGAGAGGTATACACACAAGCTGACGTGAGAATTGAGAGGTATACACACAAGCTGATTTGAGAATTGAGAGGTATACACACAAGCCGCCTTGGGAATTGAGAGGTATACACACAAGCTGACTTGAGAATTGAGAGGTACACATACAAGATGCCTTGGGAATTGAGAGGTATACACACAAGCCGCCTTGGGAATTGAGAGGTATACACACAAGCTGACTTGAGAATTGAGAGGTATACACACAAGCCGCCTTGGGAATTGAGAGGTATACACACAAGCTGACTTGAGAATTGAGAGGTACACATACAAGATGCCTTGGGAATTGAGAGGTATACACACAAGCTGACTTGAGAATTGAGAGGTATACACACAAGCTGACTTGAGAATTGAGAGGTATACACACAAGCTGATTTGAGAATTGAGAGGTATACACACAAGCTGATTTGAGAATTGAGAGGTATACACACAAGCTGATTTGAGAATTGAGAGGTATACATACAAGCTGCGTTAGGAATTGAGAGGTATACATACAAGCTGCCTTGAGAATTGAGAGGTATACACACAAGCTGACTTGGGAATTGAGAGGTATACATACAAGATGCCTTGGGAATTGAGAGGTATACATACAAGCTGATTTGAGAATTGAGAGGTATACACACAAGCTGACTTGGGAATTGAGAGGTACACATACAAGATGCCTTGGGAATTGAGAGGTATACACACAAGCTGACTTGGGAATTGAGAGGTATACACACAAGATGCCTTGGGAATTGAGAGGTATACACACAAGCTGACTTGGGAATTGAGAGGTATACACACAAGCCGCCTTGGGAATTGAGAGGTATACACACAAGATGCCTTGGGAATTGAGAGGTATACACACAAGCTGACTTGGGAATTGAGAGGTATAGATACAAGCTGCCGTAGGAATTGAGAGGTAGAGATGCAAGCTGCCTTAGGAATTGAGAGGTATAGATACAAGCTGCCTTAGGAATTGAGAGGTAGAGATGCAAGCTGCCTTAGGAATTGAGAGGTATAGATACAAGCTGCCTTGGGAATTGAGAGGTAGGTATACAAGCTGCCTTAGGAATTGAGAGGTATGGATACAAGCTGCCTTAGAAATTGAGAGGTATAGATACAAGCTGCCGTAGGAATTGAGAGGTATAGATACAAGCTGCCTTAGGAATTGAGAGGTATAGATACAAGCTGCCTTAGGAATTGAGAGGCATAGATACAAGCTGCCGTAGGAATTGAGAGGTATAGATACAAGCTGCCTTAGGAATTGAGAGGTATAGATACAAGCTGCCGTAGGAATTGAGAGGTAGAGATGCAAGCTGCCTTGGGAATTGTGAGGTAGAGATGCAAGCTGCCTTGGGAATTGAGAGGTAGATATACAAGCTGCCTTAGGAATTGAGAGGTATAGATACAAGCTGCCTTAGGAATTGAGAGGTATACATACAAGCTGCCTTAGGAATTGAGAGGTATACATACAAGCTGCCTTAGGAATTGAGAGGTATAGATACAAGCTGCCGTAGGAATTGAGAGGTATAGATACAAGCTGCCTTAGGAATTGAGAGGTATAGATACAAGCTGCCGTAGGAATTGAGAGGTATAGATACAAGCTGCCTTGGGAATTGAGAGGTAGAGATGCAAGCTGCCATGGGAATTGAGAGGTATACATACAAGCTGACTTGGGAATTGAGAGGTAGATATACAAGTTGCCTTGGGAATTGAGAGGTATACATACAAGCTGACTGGGGAATTGAGAGGTAGATATACAAGCTGCCTTGGGAATTGAGAGGTATACATACAAGCTGACTGGGGAATTGAGAGGTAGATATACAAGCTGCCTTGGGAATTGAGAAGTATACATACAAGCTGACTTGGGAATTGAGAGGTAGATATACAAGCTGCCTTGGGAATTGAGAGGTATATATACAAGCTGTCTTGGGAATTGAGAGGTATACATACAAGCTGACTTGGGAATTGAGAGGTAGATATAAGGGCTGCCTTAGGAATTGAGAGGTATAGATACAACCTGCCTTAGGAATTGAGAGATATAGATACAAGCTGCCTTAGGAATTGAGAGGTATAGATACAAGCTGCCTTAGGAATTGAGAGGTATAGATACAAGCTGCCGTAGGAATTGAGAGGTATAGATACAAGCTGCCTTAGGAATTGAGAGGTATAGATACAAGCTGCCGTAGGAATTGAGAGGTAGAGATGCAAGCTGCCTTGGGAAATGTGAGGTAGAGATGCAAGCTGCCTAGGGAATTGAGAGGTATATATACAAGCTGCCTTAGGAATTGAGAGGTATAGATACAAGCTGCCTTAGGAATTGAGAGGTATACATACAAGCTGCCTTAGGAATTGAGAGGTATACATACAAGCTGCCTTAGGAATTGAGAGGTATACACACAAGCTGCCTTAGGAATTGAGAGGTATAGATACAAGCTGCCGTAGGAATTGAGAGGTATAGATACAAGCTGCCTTAGGAATTGAGAGGTATAGATACAAGCTGCCGTAGGAATTGAGAGGTAGAGATGCAAGCTGCCTTGGGAATTGTGAGGTAGAGATGCTAGCTGCCTTGGGAATTGAGAGGTAGATATACAAGCTGCCTTAGGAATTGAGAGGTATAGATACAAGCTGCCTTAGGAATTAAGAGGTATACATACAAGCTGCCTTAGGAATTGAGAGGTATAGATACAAGCTGCCGTAGGAATTGAGAGGTACAGATGCAAGCTGCCATGGGAATTCTGAGGTAGAGATGCAAGCTGCCTTGGGAATTGAGAGGTAGATATACAAGCTGCCTTGGGAATTGAGAGGTATACATACAAGCTGACTGGGGAATTGAGAGGTAGATATACAAGCTGCCTTCGGTATTGAGAGGTATACATACAAGCTGACTTGGGAATTGAGAGGTAGATATACAAGCTGCCTTAGGAATTGAGAGGTATAGATAGATACAAGCTGCCTTAGGAATTGAGAGGTATAGATACAAGCTGCCTTAGGAATTGAGAGGTATAGATACAAGCTGCCTTAGGAATTGAGAGGTATAGATACAAGCTGCCTTAGGAATTAAGAGGTATAGATACAAGCTGCCGTAGGAATTGAGAGGTAGAGATGCAAGCTGCCTTGGGAATTGTGAGGTAGAGATGCAAGCTGCCTTGGGAATTGAGAGGTAGATATACAAGCTGCCTTAGGAATTGAGAGGTATAGATACAAGCTGCCTTAGGAATTGAGAGGTATACATACAAGCTGCCTTAGGAATTGAGAGGTATACATACAAGCTGCCGTAGGAATTGAGAGGTATAGATACAAGCTGCCGTAGGAATTGAGAGGTATAGATACAAGCTGCCGTAGGAATTGAGAGTTGGAGATGCATGCTGCCTTGGGAATTGAGAGGTAGAGATGCAAGCTGCCTTGGGAATTGAGAGGTGTACATACAAGCTGCCTTGGGAATTGAGAGGTAGATATACAAGCTGTCTTGGGAATTGAGAGGTAGATATACAAGCTGTCTTGGGAATTGAGAGGTAGATATACAAGCTAACTTGGGAATTGAGAGGTATACATACATGCTGACTTGGGAATTGAGAGGTAGATATACAAGCTGCCTTGGGAATTGAGAGGTAGATATACAAGCTGTCTTGGGAATTGAGAGGTATACATACAAGCTGACCTGGGAATTGAGAGGTAGATATACAAGCTGCCTTGGGAATTGAGAGGTATACATACAAGCTGACTTGGGAATTGAGAGGTAGATATGCAAGCTGCCTTGGGAATTGAGAGGTATACATACAAGCTGACTTGGGAATTGAGAGGTAGATATACAAGCTGCCTTGGGAATTGAGAGGTAGAGATACAAGCTGCGTTGGAATTGAGAAAAGCAAATGGACCATAATCACTATTTGCGCAGAAATATTTGCAAACCCATGAGGTTAAAATATATGCCCTAAGCTATGTTGCACTTCAATTTTTAATTGGAGAGGTATTTTTTTTAAAATAAAATACTTTTTGATTTAGTCCAGTCTGTATAAATTTTGATATCTGCAACCACTGCCTTCTTATTTTCGTTAGTATATATGATCTGCATTTAAACATAATTTTTCAAAATTGAATTTAAAATACCGAAGGAGGATAACAGAATAAAGTTGTTGATGTATAATTGTATAATTTGGTAATTACAAGATATTTATGGTGCTGTGTGAAATTAACATAACTTATTTGTTTATATTGGCACATTCAGTGCAAATTACAACTTATCCATTCAGCAGATGGAAGCTCAAAGACCAATTATTTAATGCCTTTGTATTATAGCATATACCAGTACCAATTGTAAGTAGCTGGTATCCAAAACGTTCGTGGTGACACGGAACCTGCGTCTACATATGTCCAGCATGAAAAAATTCATAGTGAATTCCTAATTTCTGAGAATTCCTGAAAAAATGTAATATAGAGATCGCTTTGAATTTTCATCGTATGCGTATGTATCAGGCGAGATAAATTCAGAGCTGGTTAGAAGATCTTCCTCAATTCTACAGCAGCAGAATGATAAGCCAAAGATCCACGGTTCAATTAAGTGTTTCTGATTAAAGCGATTTCTGCCGCGTTTAATGTTACAATACGAATAATTTTATTAATTTACGGAATATTTAAAAACACAGAAAAAGGACAGAGTAAGAACTGTCAATAATTTTTTGGACATTAAAGTCATTGCCCTCTTTCTAACCCAAGCAAGTGTGTTCATTGAAGAATCGGAGGGAGGTTTCGTGGCATCGACGGGATTAGACAACATCGACTACGTGATTACAGATATAACCATTACGAAGGCAAACATGGTGGGTTATGTGGTTAATCGCTTATCTGACCGAGTGATATTAAACCCAAGTGTCAGGGGCACGCTTTGGTCATGTAGTTAAGTCTCTACCTCCCCGATATCAAACTACCACTCACATTCTGACAGCGGAGTTTCGGGTGGTCATGTTACTTTTCTGCCACGGTGTTCCCCATTCGTTATGGGTTTGTGCTAACCCGCCTTAAAAAGAACAAGCGTGACGACTGGAAGAAAGAGAGCGATAATGTGATATATTCAGTTTTAGTTTTTTTTACTGGTGCTGCGGATTAGGGAAAACGATGATAAGTTCATATATTGGGAAGTAATTCTCATAATGGACTAAGCTTGGCGTCAGCAGGTGAATAGCTTCTACAGAAACGGAAAGACCAATGTCAAATGCTGAAATATGAATCTCCATTTCGTTTCGTATTAATCACGGCAACAATCCGTCTTAAGCGTGCAGTATTTTAATCCAGGGTTGACTGTTAGTAATTGCACTAAATAAAGGGTTAGGGAAGCGATTGGTGAGGTAGGGAAACCAACTCTGCGCTCTTCGTTTATCTTTATATTCAGAAATATATGGTGAAGTGTGCCTCTGGAATGTCAATGACGGATGATATATGGTAGCTTTCTATTCAAATGCAACTCTGCGAGTTTTCCAGCTGACAAATTTGCAAAATACTATGCTATATGGTCCTAGAAACTCACGAATCAACTGTGGTGAAGACACCAAACGCGGAGGGCTGTTCTTGTGCAAAACAACTAGACACTAAAGCGGCTCGGAATGTCGCAATTAGTTAAAAAATGCACAGCATTCAGTACGAGCGCTTAAAAGCGCCAAGTATCAGGAGCATTTCAACATTTCACTAATCTGTTCAAATACATCTATAAAGCGGGCACATTCGATAGTTGCATATCCTCATTATATATGTAAGTACGTGAAAGATGGCGGCTCTGATATCCGATATATGTCTATTCTTGTATTTAGAAAAGGATAAGTCGTCCCCCGTGGTGTAGTTCCCGAGGTTGCGGGGTCAAACCTGGCGGAGGGCGATGGAGGTCCTGTGTCGTAGATTTACGGCACGTAAAAGAACCTCAAGCCTGATAAAGAGGCCTCTGAGCAAAATTACCGGTCTATCACGCACAATATGGAGTGAGACGCTATGGACCACAGCAGTTAAAGAGCGTCCATAAATGAAACTAAACAAAAAAGGTCAGGATAGGACTATAAGTGGAAGGGGCTTAGCACCTGCACTTGCACAGATGTTTTGTGCCTAGGTTCCTGACGGAGCGCCCCCGGCAGGAGGGAGGGATGAGGCGAGAGGAGACAGAGGGCAGCCGGACCATGAGGCACGACACGCAGAGGCAGGGCCCCTACCGTTTACAGATTTGAACTTCCCGGGTGCTGGCTGCTGCAACCGGCCCCCTCACCCCTGTGAGCTTACACATCCTCTCTGGGGTCCGGGACGCGGACACCTCCCGCCGACACGTGCAACCCTAATAAAGACCAAGCAGATGAAGGGTGAAGTGAAATGAGAATGCAGATGAAGTGGACGGACAGAAAATTCGAGGGAATGCGGGCCAGAGGCGTTACCGCTCGGTATTCTTATATTTAGTAACGACATACAGGGCTCCCTTAATATTGGCATAGTTCACATGTAAGTGGCCAAACTGAACTACAACAAGAGCACGGACAAGGGAAGGTGCAACTATAAGTTCACCGATTTCCGTTATATGTTAGTAAGGTAAATCTAGGCAATAAATAACCGAATAGGTGTCATATGTATCATTAAATAAGAGGCACTTGCCTCCTATTTAATGAGAAACTGGTACTTAAAAGTTCCAGGGCAACCCGCGTTCAAGATGCACCCATTTTATTGATTTTTCTTCTCCCACCACGACTTGCAGTGCTTGGAAAAAAGACATTAATTTTAGATTAAAACCGTTAAAGCACAGGAATGAAAATGTGTGGCGTTACTATTGCATGCCAATGTTTCGGTATTTTGACATACCAAAACTTGTTTACAGAGGTCTTCACACGGAAGAACACTATAAAATGATCAAGGCAGATTTTTAAGATCTCCAAAGGGTTTACAGTATAAAACTCAAAACTGTTTGGCATCCACATGTGATTAGTTTGACAGGACTCTTGTGGATCGAGACATTATGATGCATGTGAGTAGATATAATATAGCGACTCTGGCGCACAGAGAGATGCCGAAAAACTGATAAGCTTCTTTGTTCTATGCCGACAAGCCCCGCCCCCTCTTTGTGCGCTACTATTTGCAGCCCTGGTCGCGTGCCGCTAGCCCCGCCCCCTCCCTTTGTGCGCTTACCTAATGCCGACTGGGTCTGTGCCGGCAGGTCCTCCCCCTCCCCCATGGTGCCTGGTCACGTGCCGGTGGCCCGCCCCCTCCCTCTCCCATACGCTGGGTGCGTACCCTCCCTCCCCTTTGTGTTCTGGTTGGTTCCCTGTGGATAGGTGGGAGAGTGTGTATTGTTCCTATACGGTGGATACATTCCCGTCCCCCCCATTGTGACTTGTCTAAATCTCTGCCGTGTGATTGGTTCCCCTGCGGATATGTGGGAGAGTGTGTATTGTTAGTATACGCTGGCGACGTCACCCTGCTCTCATAGCGTCCTGTCTAAATCCCGCCCCTGATGATGGGGGAATGTGATTCTCGATGCCTGCCGCACAACGGCAAATCGTTTGAGTACATAATTGTGTCAATCAATTAGATAATGTTCGTCCATGCATAAAACATTATTGAAAAAAAAATCGCCATTATATTACAACTAATGCAATTAAACGCTGCTCGTCAATCAATTAAGTATTTTTGATTGATTAATTGTATATGAATTGACTTGCGCACCTGCTTCTAAACCCCCATTTTTACATCTACTAATGTCCACAAATTACACTTCTAATGAAACGCGGCTAGTCGGTCGATGAAAACAATTAAGTATTTTTGATTGATTAATGTAATTGACTCGCGCGCAACTGTTCGCCGTCGTATATGTGTGGTAGCATGTGTATAATTATTACGAGTAATAACATTTATTTAATTCTACTTTTGAGGGAAAATATATTTTGGATTTATAAGAATATTACAACACTTAGATGAATCCATAGCTGAAAGGACAGAGTTGCCGTGACAGTCGTTATCGTGTGATAATTTTGCTGAAAACCCGCGCGCAACCATTCCTCAACGAAGCACATCACTCGAGTGAGCGGTCGTTTCAAGAACAGTGGAGAGCTAGCATTCACTTCCCCCTCCCTCGTTGTACAGAGCGCCTCTTGCAGACCGCGTGCCCCCTAGGTGAGAGAGCGGTAAGCTGTCTCTTCCGGTGGATGACGAAGATGCCGGAAGTAGACATTTTTAAAAAGTTTAACGAATGCACTGTGGCGGCCATGTTCACACCAAGGAAAGCTAGCATAAATCATTTGTTTATATTACAAAATCAGACTGTGATATAATATTCAAAAACATTCCAATCATTGAAGATTACCTACGTCAAGAAAAAAAGTTTGCGTGTGATGAGATAATTGTGCCAATCAATTAGGTAATGCGATATTGAAAAAAAGAAAGAAAGAAAAAGAAACAATGTTTATATACTGCTAATGTCAGGCCATCATGCCTCTAAAGGAGTGAAGTTATTAAAACGCTGATCGATGAATACAATTAAATATTTTTTTTTAATTAATGTAATTGACTTGCGCACCTAGAGCTATCTCACCCATTATTCACCTACCATGGATATCTCACTTCTAATGAAACGACGCAGTCTGTCGATAAAAAACAACTAAATTTTTTTATTAATTAATTGTATATGAATTGACTCGCGCACCTGGTTGTTCTCGTATATGCGTGATTATTACGCGGGTATAACTATTACGGCTAATAACGTTTGTTTAATTCTTCTTTTGAATGGAGGGTTTATAAAAATATTACATTGCTGAGATGAATTAAAAAGCAACCGAAAACGATATTGCAAATAGCTAGTATGAGACGTTAACACGAGAACCCTTTACGAAAAAAACAAGACGCATGCGACCGCTGTGCATCGTCTAATACAATGAAGCTTAAGAAGCGGTTAAACCAGGACGCCTGGGTTTTCCCCCCGGTACCTGCTCTTAATGGCTAGGGGTATCCATCACATCGGGGTACGCTCCAACTGATGTTAAAAATATAAGACCGCTATGCCTCTTCTCGCTCGAGAGAAGTAATAATTACCCTTCAAAACAGGCATACCTTTCTTAGTAGATATAAAAGTAACACGCACGAAGACCCCAAATATAAGTTTTATATTCGTTTTTAAATGTTCTTTCGAAAGACGTAGCGAACTTTGAGAAATTCAACGAATTATTCACTTGCGTACCCTGCTTGAAAGAAATATGCTGTACAACCCTGAAGAACGCATATGGCTTTCTCGGAAGAAATGCCTATAAAGACACACATTAGCGGACAATGACAGACGCTTCCACGTCATTAAACATCTTAAGAGGGTTTGAAGAATGAAAAACAGGGTCCTGTATAGAGCCATTAGTGGACAATGGCAGACGTTTCCCCTTCATTAAACACCCTAAGTGCTCTGAAAAACCACAGACCCTCTGGGTAAATAACTATTAGCGATACAATAGAATTTCTTAATGGCTTCCTCTGTGCAGAAATTCCATCACAAACCGTGGAAAACCAAGTCTAGTCATGTTTTAAGCTTACCACAAAAAATTTTTCCCCGATAATTAATATAAATTCTACATGAAGATTCTTAATGCTTAAGTTTCATAGCTCTTATTTCTTTCAATAAAATATTGAATATGACTCGAGCGTTAGGAATATGAAACGGTGAGAAGCATTATTATAACTATAATTAAACGTATACTGTTTAGATTCTGTACTTAAACATTCGATTGTATCTTTGTCATTATTTAAATACTCACATACAAGAATTGCATGCATGATATCAAAAATTAAACTGATTTTTTTTCGGTATGTTAAACAAAGAAATATGATTTGGCGAGAGTAATATGAAGAATAAAAAGTATTCAGAACGGTGAATATTACATACGTTATTAAAAATAAATAAGGCTCTCGCTGATCGATGAAAACAATTAAATATTTTTTATTAATTAATTGTATATGAATTGACTTGCGCATTTGCTTGCTGTCGTATGTGCGTGATTATTACGCGTGTATAACTATTACGACTAATAGCATTTGTTTAATTCTAAATAAATAATGAAATATGGAGCCTAGCCTAAACAATCCTCGTTACTCTTAATTTATTCCATTTAAAAAGATTGGCTTATTCTCTTAGTAAACATAGGACGAGAACGATTTTAAATACCTCATCCATTCGAGAGATATTTTTTGAATATTCCAGCATGTTAAATATAAACTTAATACACACACACAAAAATTCATTTCAAGTAATATTTTTGCGACATTAAGTATTTGCGAATGAGTTTTTACTTTCTCTACTACGTATAGTAAGTAGAGGAAGTGTTGTATTCCACCCAAAAAAATCGATACCGAGATTTCACCGGAAATACATGTTTTGAGACCCTCTGAATACGAAAAAAAGCATGGCTGTCTGCGAGTGTGCCTGTGAAGCATAACTCAGAAACGAAGAGACGGATAAAACACCAAACTTGGTATTTAGGTTCAGTATCTTCCAGAGATGCGACACGAAGGTTTTAAAGAAAATGCCTCACACCAGACTATCCTTTACATGGAACATTTTTTCGAAAATTTTAATTTTCTCAAAAATGACTCTAACGATATTGAATAAAATATTATATGTTTAAGATATTGTAATGAGAATTGAAATGTATATCTCGAATTTTCAGGGAATGCCTCCAAAAGTATTCTTCATTCTGAACGACTTTTGCAAAACTGGTAAACCATAAGAGATAGACAAAATTTTACTACACAAAAAATGGAGATCGCGTTAAAATACATAATTTATATCATATACATTCTTGTTGTTGAGTAAACCGTTTTCGAGATATTGCTTGTTATTCCCTTAAATTTTCCAATACTTATACTTTTTCTCAAATTCGTTATTCTTGTTTTTATGTCCTGGACATGCAAAGAGAATGGGATGCGCCACATAGCAACCAGCGTTAAAATATTTGACTATCGCTTAAAACCTACCATATTCCCCCTGCATCGACATGAAAATTACCAATAACATTGACATCTCGATATATCGATTAACATGAAGCATATGGGGAATAAGTGTTTGTAAAAATAGTTTGTACAAGAGTAGAGAAAGTCATGTGAGTGTAACACATCAGATTTTTTTTATATTGGTTTAAATTTTCAAATACTTTTAACTTTTCTCAAGTGGTAACTCGCTATTCGTTTTCCCCGTGGTAATGCATAGAGAATAGAATTCTAAAGCCATCACATAGCATCAGGTTTTTTTTAAACATCTGTGACGTGTCTATTCACAATCGAAAGGTCTCTGGTTCGAGGAAAATTATATCAACAAAAAAATACATTATTTTCACCCTGTGATTATTTTGGTAATGTAACAATAATTAACAATGAATTTTAGCGGTACATGTAAAAAGTAAAATATATTTTTTATTTCTAGCGTCATATGCAGAAACATTTCCCTTACGGCGAGGTGGCGTGATCGATGGATTTCCCCATAACAGGTTTAGGCTTGCTTACGAAATGCCACTGTGCGAGGCTAGCATTTCCCTCTCCTTCTTCTCGAATTTTTGGAGTAGCCAATCAAAATCGTTGTATTATATATCTTAAACTTTCACGCATACATTTTTTATATTGCAAAAGAACACTATAAAAAGGCTGCTTCATCGCGAATTCTTACAGTTTCCCCGCTGAAATCAACGAGCTAAGGCCTCTGCAAACTTTTCTCATTCAAAGTGAAATTTCGACGAACATCATGTCCGGTAAGTTGTAACAAAACACTTCATTTACTTTAAAAGTTAAATTATTACTCTGTACATTTAACTTATATTTGCGTTCTTGTTTTTAATGCATGGCATTTTATATGCGAATAGCTGAGCATTCTAAAACTTAATAGCTAGACAAGTGAATTTTATGAAATGTGAACAGTTTAGTTAAGTATTCATTTTAGGCAAGCTTATTCTACATTTAATAGCTAACTGCGCGAATTCTCAAAAAAATGTGAACAGTTTAGTTAAGTATTCATCTTGTTGAGTAATTATTATTCCGGATATTTAAATACGTGTTTTCACAAAGTGAATTATATTCCTTTCTAGAGAAAATACAATTATTTGAATACCTTATTAACGTTTTTGCTTTAGAATATTACAAAAAGTCTGTTCCGCGAATCATTCGCTCTAACAAAGTAAATATCTACATTATATTAAAACATTTAAATCGAAAAATACAGTACTTAATGAACTTCATTAGTGAATCAGAACCTCAATTATATTTACACATATTATCATTTTCAGAAAAAAAGTTAATAATTTAGTAACTTTCAAATAAATGAAATTTTGTTATGCAACACATTCTCTAATAAAGAATATGTTTTTTTTCTCTTCCTAATGCAGAAAGTTTGACATCTCAACTTAACACATTGGCTGAGGGTAGCATTTACCCAGCCGTTCAAAGACTACAAGATCTTCAGCCAGAGGAGCCTTATAATATAAAATCCTTAAGAAAAATTGATACGCGATACGGTGCTAGAGTCGTTGCACTTTTAGACAATAAGCAAGTGTTTCTATCGACAAGATATTCAACCCTAACAAGCCAACAGTTGGAGGAAATGCCAGGGAAGTTTCAAATGGTATATCATGGAGTAGTACCAGCCGGCAAGTTTAAGACATGTAGATTGTCTTTTCTTCCTATTAAGGTTTGTAGAAATAATTCAGCTATCCTTTCAAAGCTTCATTTAGAGTTACGTTCGTTGAGTTTATAAATTCACACTTCACTAGGATAACATTTGTCTAAACTATACATCAATATGTAAAAAATAACGCCCAGGATGTAGTCTGAGCGAGGATCTGCAGAAAGAAGTTTAATAGTCTATTCACTGATTCTTTACCTCAAAGCAGATACCTACAGCAAGTTTCAAATAATTTCCAGTAGGATAGCAGTTGTCAAAAGCATGCATCACTGTATTAAAAAAAATATGTGTAAATAATGTCTAGATTGTACTCTGTGTGATTTCGTGCAGAAAGAAGTTTAATACCCCTTGCAATGATTCTCCACATCGAAGTATATACCTACAACAAGCTGCAAATAATGTGAATGTGTGTTACAGGAATGCCCAGATGAATGTAAATGAAGAGGAAGAACGTGATAGCTTAAAACATCATAAACAGAAATGGATAGGAACATTCTCAACACCTCCCAGTGACCTCAATCAATGAAGAATTGCAGCAGCGTGGAACATGCATGGAAAAAACATTCGCGTGTGTAGACTATAACAATAATATATATAAATTATGTACTCATTATTACTGCTATACCCGCCCTATACCATTGATTTCATAAATAATTTCATAATTGTTTAAGGAGAATGCCTATCTTAAAAACATTGATGCTACATGAAATCTAAACAAAAAAAATTATTGAACTATTACTGAAAGAGACTTGAATAAATGGGAATCTAGAAGCCAGAACCATCTTAATATTGGACTGTATGATATGAGGTGTATAAAAAGATTAATAAAAAAATGAGACCTATGTAATATAAACAACATTTATTTTTTATAAACATTATCCTATTACATTCCTATACAAAAAACATACATATTTCCTAAAGACAAAGGTGATAGTCTAGACATTCAGTTATATAATCATATACATCACACAGAAAGAGACCTGCATTATCCATAAAAAAACTAAACATCTCAACAATGACTGGATGATGTATTTTATAAGTACAAGTTTTTGATATTTCAAAGTTCCTGTTAACGATGACTAATTGATTAACACAATTTCTCGATCCTGTCATGCTATAACTTTAGAAGCTTTCAGCTTACTTATAATCTCCTCAATCTCTTGTGTGTGACTATTATTACCAGCGTTCCTCGATGCAATTAGTAACCTCAATATATTTACTAGTCTATTTGGATTTTCAAGCGTAGATATCACTGAATCATCATCATATGAAGATTTCATATTCTCGCGACTTCCGCTGTATCCAGATTTTTCACCAACAGTAGTCTCCAGTGAAGGACAGAGGCTTGATCCGGTATAACATCCCCCTCTATACATCTTCGGATCTTCGAGTGTAGGAGAGAGAGTCGATCCAGTATAACATGTTGCTCTATGAAGCTTAAATCTTGACAAAGAACGATTCTTAAAAATCCGCGCGCATATACAGCATCTAATAACGCGTTTTCCTCCATGTGTAATGTATGAAAAATTGAGTTTCTCCTTCGTTAGTTGCAGAGATTTTCTCCGGCAGTAGCTCATGCTAAAACTAAAAGAAATTAAATGAATACGTGAATGCTAACGCTCGAAGGAATTAAAAGCGAATGAATGAATTCATAACACGCAACTATGTATATATCCAGGGTGAGGACGGCGGAGGGAATCGCGATCTATGCATAGCAGCGGGAAAGGCTGCTCTCTGGAAACATTCGTGGAAAAGGATGCTCTCTGATTACAACGACGCGTAAACAGAACATGGCGAATGCGAGCATGGAAAAAGGATGCTCTCTGGAAACATTCGTGGAAAAGGATGCTCTCAACAAAACATGGCGAGTGCGAGCATGGAAAAAGGATGCTCTCTGGAAACATTCGTGGAAAAGGATGCTCTCAACAGAACATGGCGAGTGCGAGCATGGAAAAAGGATGCTCTCTGGAAACATTCGTGGAAAAGGATGCTCTCAACAGAACATGGCGAATGCGAGCATGGAAAAAGGATGCTCTCTGGAAACATGCGTGGAAAAGGATGCTCTCAACAGAACATGGCGAGTGCGAGCATGGAAAAAGGATGCTCTCTGGAAACATTCGTGGAAAAGGATGCTCTCTGGAAACACTCCCCATTCCTTCCCTTTAGTATGTATGTTCTAGGGCTGGAGAATAAGAGTATATTTAAGAAACAGTAAAAATACAAAGTAGGATTTTAAATAAAAAATAGTCCTGATTCTACAATGATAAAACTTTAGTCTTTATTATTAAGCCTTCATACATTACACCAAAATCCCTTTTTTTATCAAACCAATGAGTATCTGCAAAACCACCCCGCTTTAAAAGAACTTTCTTTCAGTGTTTACGTATAACCTTTTCTATTAAATATAGGATAGTTAGTCAGTTTGTTACATAGCGTGATCAGTTTGTTACATAGCGCGATCAGGTTGTTACATAGCGTGATCAGTTTGTTACATAGCGCGATCAGTTAGTTACATAGCGCGATCAGGTTGTTACATAGCGTGATCACTTTGTTACATAGCGCGAACAGGTTGTTACATAGCGTGATGAGTTTGTTAGATAGCGCGATCAGGTTGTTACATAGCGTGATCAGTTTGTTACATAGCACGAACAGGTTGTTACATAGCGTGATGAGTTTGTTACATAGCGCGATCAGGTTGTTACATAGCGCGATCAGGTTGTTACATAGCGTGATGTGTTTGTTACATAGCGCGATCAGGTTGTTACATAGCGTGATCGGTTTGTTACATAGCGCGATCAGGTTGTTACATAGCGTGATCAGTTTGTTACATAGCGCGATCAGGTTGTTACATAGCGTGATCACTTTGTTACATAGCGCGAACAGGTTGTTACATAGCGTGATGAGTTTGTTACATAGCGCGATCAGGTTGTTACATAGCGTGATCAGTTTGTTACATAGCGCGAACATGTTGTTAAATAGCGTGATGAGTTTGTTACATAGCGCGATCAGGTTGTTACATAGCGTGATCAGTTTGTTACATAGCGCGATCAGGTTGTTACATAGCGTGATCAGTTTGTTACATAGCGCGATCAGGTTGTTACATAGCGTGATGTGTTTGTTACATAGCGCGATCAGGTTGTTACATAGCGTGATCGGTTTGTTACATAGCGCGATCAGGTTGTTACATAGCGTGATCAGTTTGTTACATAGCGCGATCAGGTTGTTACATAGCGTGATCACTTTGTTACATAGCGCGAACAGGTTGTTACATAGCGTGATGAGTTTGTTACATAGCGCGATCAGGTTGTTACATAGCGTGATCAGTTTGTTACATAGCGCGAACATGTTGTTAAATAGCGTGATGAGTTTGTTACATAGCGCGATCAGGTTGTTACATAGCGTGATCAGTTTGTTACATAGCGCGATCAGGTTGTTACATAGCGTGATCAGTTTGTTACATAGCGCGGTCAGGTTGTTACATAGCGTGATCACTTTGTTACATAGCGCGAACAGGTTGTTACATAGCGTGATGAGTTTGTTACATAGCGCGATCAGGTTGTTACATAGCGTGGTCAGTTTGTTACATAGCGCGATCAGGTTGTTACATAGCGTGATCAGTTTGTTACATAGCGCGATCAGGTTGTTACATAGCGTGATGAGTTTGTTACATAGCGCGATCAGGTTGTTACATAGCGTGATCACTTTGTTACATAGCGCGGACAGGTTGTTACATAGCGTAATGAGTTTGTTACATAGCGCGATCAGGTTGTTACATAGCGTGGTCAGTTTGTTACATAGCGCGATCAGGTTGTTACATAGCGTGATCAGTTTGTTACATAGCGCGATCAGGTTGCTACATAGCGTGATGAGTTTGTTACATAGCGCGATCAGGTTGTTACATAGCGTGATCACTTTGTTACATAGCGCAATCAGGTTGTTACATAGCGTGATCAGTTTGTTACATATCGCGATCAGGTTGTTACATAGCGTGATCAGTTTGTTACATAGCGCGAACAGGTTGTTACATAGCGTGATGAGTTTGTTACATAGCGCGATCAGGTTGTTACATAGCGTGGTCAGTTTGTTACATAGCGCGATCAGGTTGTTACATAGCGTGATCAGTTTGTTACATAGCGCGATCAGGTTGCTACATAGCGTGATGAGTTTGTTACATAGCGCGATCAGGTTGTTACATAGTGTGATCACTTTGTTACATAGCGCGATCAGGTTGTTACATAGCGTGATCAGTTTGTTACATAGCGCGATCAGGTTGCTACATAGCGTGATGAGTTTGTTACATAGCGCGATCAGGTTGTTACATAGTGTGATCACTTTGTTACATAGCGCAATCAGGTTGTTACATAGCGTGATCAGTTTGTTACATATCGCGATCAGGTTGTTACATAGCGTGATCAGTTTGTTACATAGCGCGATCAGGTTGTTACATAGAGTGATGCAAGTTGTACAGATCTATACAGACCGCCAAACTTTAATTCAGAGTAACAGATCGTTGACATGAAGATGGTAGAGGCAGTCCACTAAATGGAACAATTCAGGAGCTGGAAACGCTAGGGACACACAGCGTAATGCAAGTTGTGCAAATCTATACAGAGCACCAAACTTTAATTGAGGAGGTAAAAATTCATTGAAATGTAGATGACAGAGACGCCTCACGATGTTGAACAGCCCGAAATAGAGAAATGTTAGGGACAATCCGTTGTGCGAATAATGAGTGTTTCCAGAGAGCATCCTTTTCCACGAATGTTTCCAGAGAGCATCCTTTTTTCCATGCTCGCACTCGCCATGTTCTGTTGAGAGCATCCTTTTCCACGAATGTTTCCAGAGAGCATCCCTTTTCCATTCTCGCATTCGCCATGTTCTGTTGAGAGCATCCTTTTCCACGAATGTTTCCAGAGAGCATCCTTTTTCCATGCTCGCACTCGCCATGTTCTGTTGAGAGCATCCTTTTCCACGAATGTTTCCAGAGAGCATCCTTTTTCCATGCTCGCATTCGCCCTGCTCTGTTGAGAGCATCCTTTTCCCCGAATGTTTCCAGAGAGCATCCTTTTTCTATGCTCGCACTCGCCATGTTCTGTTGAGAGCATCCTTTTCCACGAATGTTTCCAGAGAGCATCCTTTTTCCATGCTCGCACTCGCCATGTTCTGTTGAGAGCATCCTTTTCCACGAATGTTTCCAGAGAGCATCCTTTTTCCATGCTCGCATTCGCCATGTTCTGTTTACGCGTCGTTGTAATCAGAGAGCATCCTTTTCCACGAATGTTTCCAGAGAGCAATCTTTCCCGCTGCTATGCATAGATCGCGATTCCCTCCGCCGTCCTCACCCTGGATATATACATAGTTGCGTGTTATGAATTCATTCATTCGCTTTTAATTCCTTCGAGCGTTAGCATTCACGTATTCATTTAATTTCTTTTAGTTTTAGCATGAGCTACTGCCGGAGAAAATCTCTGCAACTAACGAAGGAGAAACTCAATTTTTCATACATTACACATGGAGGAAAACGCGTTATTAGATGCTGTATATGCGCGCGGATTTTTAAGAATCGTTCTTTGTCAAGATTTAAGCTTCATAGAGCAACATGTTATACTGGATCGACTCTCTCTCCTACACTCGAAGATCCGAAGATGTATAGAGGGGGATGTTATACCGGATCAAGCCTCTGTCCTTCACTGGAGACTACTGTTGGTGAAAAATCTGGATACAGCGGAAGTCGCGAGAATATGAAATCTTCATATGATGATGATTCAGTGATATCTACGCTTGAAAATCCAAATAGACTAGTAAATATATTGAGGTTACTAATTGCATCGAGGAACGCTGGTAATAATAGTCACACACAAGAGATTGAGGAGATTATAAGTAAGCTGAAAGCTTCTAAAGTTATAGCATGACAGGATCGAGAAATTGTGTTAATCAATTAGTCATCGTTAACAGGAACTTTGAAATATCAAAAACTTGTACTTATAAAATACATCATCAAGTCATTGTTGAGATGTTAAGTTTTTTTATGGATAATGCAGGTCTCTTTCTGTGTGATGTATATGATTATATAACTGAATGTCTAGACTATCACCTTTGTCTTTAGAAAATATGTATGTTTTTTGTATAGTAATGTAATAGGATAATGTTTATAAAAAATAAATGTTGTTTATATTACATAGGTCTCATTTTTTTATTAATCTTTTTATACACCTCATATCATACAGTCCAATATAAAGATGGTTCTGGCTTCTAGATTCCCATTTATTCAAGTCTCTTTCAGTAATAGTTCAATAATTTTTTTTTGTTTAGATTTCATGTAGCATCAATGTTTTTAAGATAGGCATTCTCCTTAAACAATTATGAAATTATTTATGAAATCAATGGTATAGGGCGGGTATAGCAGTAATAATGAGTACATAATTTATATATATTATTGTTATAGTCTACACACGCGAATGTTTTTTCCATGCATGTTCCACGCTGCTGCAATTCTTCATTGATTGAGGTCACTGGGAGGTGTTGAGAATGTTCCTATCCATTTCTGTTTATGATGTTTTAAGCTATCTCGTTCTTCCTCTTCATTTACATTCATCTGGGCATTCCTGTAACACACATTCACATTATTTGCAGCTTGTTGTAGGTATATACTTCGATGTGGAGAATCATTGCAAGGGGTATTAAACTTCTTTCTGCACGAAATCACACAGAGTACAATCTAGACATTATTTACACATATTTTTTTTAATACAGTGATGCATGCTTTTGACAACTGCTATCCTACTGGAAATTATTTGAAACTTGCTGTAGGTATCTGCTTTGAGGTAAAGAATCAGTGAATAGACTATTAAACTTCTTTCTGCAGATCCTCGCTCAGACTACATCCTGGGCGTTATTTTTTACATATTGATGTATACTTTAGACAAATGTTATCCTAGTGAAGTGTGAATTTATAAAATCAACGAATGTAACTCTAAATGAAGCTTTGAAAGGATAGCTGAATTATTTCTAGAAACCTTAATAGGAAGAAAAGACAATTTACATGTCTTAAACTTGCCGGCTGGTACTACTCCATGATATACCATTTGAAACTTCCCTGGCATTTCCTCCAACTGTTGGCTTGTTAGGGTTGAATATCTTGTCGATAGAAACACTTGCTTATTGTCTAAAAGTGCAACGACTCTAGCACCGTATCGCGTATCAATTTTTCTTAAGGATTTTATATTATAAGGCTCCTCTGGCTGAAGATCTTGTAGTCTTTGAACGGCTGGGTAAATGCTACCCTCAGCCAATGTGTTAAGTTGAGATGTCAAACTTTCTGCATTAGGAAGAGAAAAAAAACATATTCTTTATTAGAGAATGTGTTGCATAACAAAATTTCATTTATTTGAAAGTTACTAAATTATTAACTTTTTTTCTGAAAATGATAATATGTGTAAATATAATTGAGGTTCTGATTCACTAATGAAGTTCATTAAGTACTGTATTTTTCGATTTAAATGTTTTAATATAATGTAGATATTTACTTTGTTAGAGCGAATGATTCGCGCAACAGACTTTTTGTAATATTCTAAAGCAAAAACGTTAATAAGGTATTCAAATAATTGTATTTTCTCTAGAAAGGAATATAATTCACTTTGTGAAAACACGTATTTAAATATCCGGAATAATAATTACTCTACAGGATGAATACTTAACAAAACTGTTCACATTTTTTTGAGAATTCGCGCAGTTAGCTATTAAATGTAGAATAAGCTTGCCTAAAATGAATACTTAACTAAACTGTTCACATTTCAGAAAATTCACTTGTCTAGCTATTAACTTTTAAAATGCTCAGCTATTCGCATATAAAATGCCATGCATTAAAAACAAGAACGCAAATATAAGTTAAATGTACAGAGTAATAATTTAACTTTTAAAGTAAATGAAGTGTTTTGTTACAACTTACCAGACATGATGTTCGTTGAAATTTCACTTTGAATGTGAAAAGTTTGCAGAGGCCTTAGCTCGTTGATTTCAGCGGGGAAACTGTAGGAATTCGCGATGAAGCAGCCTTTTTTATAGTGTTCTTTTGCAATATAAAAAATGTATGCGTGAAAGTTTAAGATATATAATACAACGATTTTGATTGGCTACTCCAAAAATTCGAGAAGGAGAGGGAAATGCTAGCTTCGCACAGTGGCATTTCGTAAGCAAGCCTAAACCTGTTATGGGGAAATCCATCGATCACGCCACCTCGCCGTAAGGGAAACGTTTCTGCATATGACGCTAGAAATAAAAAATATATTTTACTTTTTACATGTACCGCTAAAATTCATTGTTAATTATTGTTACATTACCAAAATAATCACAGGGTGAAAATAATGTAATTTTTCTGTTGATATAATTTTCCTCGAACCAGAGACCTTTCGATTGTGAATAGACACGTCACAGATGTTTAAAAAAAACCTGATGCTATTTGATGGCTTTAGAATTCTATTCTCTATGCATTACCACGGGGAAAACGAATAGCGAGTTACCACTTGAGAAAAGTTAAAAGTATTTGAAAATTTAAACCAATATCAAAAAAATCTGATGTGTTACACTCACATGACTTTCTCTACTCATGTACAAACTATTTTTACAAACACTTATTCCCCATATGCTTCATGTTAATCGATATATCGAGATGTCAATGTCATTGGTAATTTTCATGTCGATGCAGGGGGAATATGGTAGGTTTTAAGCGATAGTCAAATATTTTAACGCTGGTTGCTATGTGGCGCATCCCATTCTCTTTGCATGTCCAGGACATAAAAACAAGAATAACGAATTTGAGAAAAAGTATAAGTATTGGAAAATTTAAGGGAATAACAAGCAATATCTCGAAAACGGTTTACTCAACAACAAGAATGTATATGATATAAATTATGTATTTTAACGCGATCTCCATTTTTTATGTAGTAAAATTTTGTCTATCTCTTATGGTTTACCAGTTTTGCAAAAGTCGTTCAGAATGAAGAATACTTTTGGAGGCATTCCCTGAAAATTCGAGATATACATTTCAATTCTCATTACAATATCTTAAACATATAATATTTTATTCAATATCGTTAGTCATTTTTGAGAAAATTAAAATTTTCGAAAAAATGTTCCATGTAAAGGATAGTCTGGTGTGAGGCATTTTCTTTAAAACCTTCGTGTCGCATCTCTGGAAGATACTGAACCTAAATACCAAGTTTGGTGTTTTATCCGTCTCTTCGTTTCTGAGTTATGCTTCACAGGCACACTCGCAGACAGCCATGCTTTTTTTCGTATTCAGAGGGTCTCAAAACATGTATTTCCGGTGAAATCTCGGTATCGATTTTTTTGGGTGGAATACAACACTTCCTCTACTTACTATACGTAGTAGAGAAAGTAAAAACTCATTCGCAAATACTTAATGTCGCAAAAATATTACTTGAAATGAATTTTTGTGTGTGTGTGTGTGTATTAAGTTTATATTTAACATGCTGAAATATTCAAAAAATATCTCTCGAATGGATGAGGTATTTAAAATCGTTCTCGTCCTATGTTTACTAAGAGAATAAGCCAATCTTTTTAAATGGAATAAATTAAGAGTAACGAGGATTGTTTAGGCTAGGCTCCATATTTCATTATTTATTTAGAATTAAACAAATGCTATTAGTCGTAATAGTTATACACGCGTAATAATCACGCACATACGACAGCAAGCAAATGCGCAAGTCAATTCATATACAATTAATTAATAAAAAATATTTAATTGTTTTCATCGATCAGCGAGAGCCTTATTTATTTTTAATAACGTATGTAATATTCACCGTTCTGAATACTTTTTATTCTTCATATTACTCTCGCCAAATCATATTTCTTTGTTTAACATACCGAAAAAAAATCAGTTTAATTTTTGATATCATGCATGCAATTCTTGTATGTGAGTATTTAAATAATGACAAAGATACAATCGAATGTTTAAGTACAGAATCTATACAGTATACATTTAATTATAATTATAATAGTGCTTCTCACCGTTTCATATTCCTAACGCTCGAGTCATATTCAATATTTTATTGAAAGAAATAAGAGCTATGAAACTTAATCATTAAGAATCTTCATGTAGAATTTATATTAATTATCGGGGAAACATTTTTTGTGGTAAGCTTAAAACATGACTAGACTTGGTTTTCCACGGTTTGTGATGGAATTTCTGCACAGAGGAAGCCATTAAGAAATTCTATTGTATCGCTAATAGTTATTTACCCAGAGGGTCTGTGGTTTTTCAGAGCACTTAGGATGTTTAATGAAGGGGAAACGTCTGCCATAGTCCACTAATGGCTCTATACAGGACCCTGTTTTTCATTCTTCAAACCCTCTTAAGATGTTTAATGACGTGGAAGCGTCTGTCATTGTCCGCTAATGTGTGTCTTTATAGGCATTTCTTCCGAGAAAGCCATATGCGTTCTTCAGGGTTGTACAGCATATTTCTTTCAAGCAGGGTACGCAAGTGAATAATTCGTTGAATTTCTCAAAGTTCGCTACGTCTTTAGAAAGAACATTTAAAAACGAATATAAAATTTATATTTGGGGTCTTCGTGCGTGTTACTTTTATATCTACTAAGAAAGGTATGCCTGTTTTGAAGGGTAATTATTACTTCTCTCGAGCGGGAAGAGGCATAGCGGTCTTATATTTTTAACATCAGTTGGAGCGTACCCCGATGTGATGGATACCCCTAGCCATTAAGAGCAGGTACCGGGGGGAAAACCCAGGCGTCCTGGTTTAACCGCTTCTTAAGCTTCATTGTATTAGACGATGCACAGCGGTCGCATGCGTCTTGTTTTTTCGTAAAGGGTTCTCGTGTTAACGTCTCATACTAGCTATTTGCAATATCGTTTTCGGTTGCTTTTTAATTCATCTAAGCAATGTAATATTTTTATAAACCCTCCATTCAAAAGAAGAATTAAACAAACGTTATTAGCCGTAATAGTTATACCCGCGTAATAATCACGCATATACGAGAACAACCAGGTGCGCGAGTCAATTCATATACAATTAATTAATAAAAAAACTTAGTTGTTTTTAATCGACAGACTGCGTCGTTTCATTAGAAGTGAGATATCCATGGTAGGTGAATAATGGGTGAGATAGCTCTAGGTGCGCAAGTCAATTACATTAATTAAAAAAAATATTTAATTGTATTCATCGATCAGCGTTTTAATAACTTCACTCCTTTAGAGGCATGATGGCCTGACATTAGCAGTATATAAACATTGTTTCTTTTTTTTTCTTTCTTTTTTTCAATATCGCATTACCTAATTGATTGGCACAATTATCTCATCACACGCAAACTTTTTTTCTTGGCGTAGGTAATCTTCAATGATTGGAATGTTTTTGAATATTATATCACAGTCTGATTTTGTAATATAAACAAATGATTTATGCTAGCTTTCCTTGGTGTGAACATGGCCGCCACAGTGCATTCGTTAAACTTTTTAAAAATGTCTACTTCCGGCATCTTCGTCATCCACCGGAAGAGACAGCTTACCGCTCTCTCACCTAGGGGGCACGCGGTCTGCAAGAGGCGCTCTGTACAACGAGGGAGGGGGAAGTGAATGCTAGCTCTCCACTGTTCTTGAAACGACCGCTCACTCGAGTGATGTGCTTCGTTGAGGAATGGTTGCGCGCGGGTTTTCAGCGAAATTATCACACGATAACGACTGTCACGGCAACTCTGTCCTTTCAGCTATGGATTCATCTAAGTGTTGTAATATTCTTATAAATCCAAAATATATTTTCCCTCAAAAGTAGAATTAAATAAATGTTATTACTCGTAATAATTATACACATGCTACCACACATATACGACGGCGAACAGTTGCGCGCGAGTCAATTACATTAATCAATCAAAAATACTTAATTGTTTTCATCGACCGACTAGCCGCGTTTCATTAGAAGTGTAATTTGTGGACATTAGTAGATGTAAAAATGGGGGTTTAGAAGCAGGTGCGCAAGTCAATTCATATACAATTAATCATTCAAAAATACTTAATTGATTGACGAGCAGCGTTTAATTGCATTAGTAGTAATATGATGGCGATTTTTTTTCAATAATGTTTTATGCATGGACGAACATTATCTAATTGATTGACACAATTATGTACTCAAACGATTTGCCGTTGTGCGGCAGGCATCGAGAATCACATTCCCCCATCATCAGGGGCGGGATTTAGACAGGACGCTATGAGAGCAGGGTGACGTCGCCAGCGTATACTAACAATACACACTCTCCCACATATCCGCAGGGGAACCAATCACACGGCAGAGATTTAGACAAGTCACAATGGGGGGGACGGGAATGTATCCACCGTATAGGAACAATACACACTCTCCCACCTATCCACAGGGAACCAACCAGAACACAAAGGGGAGGGAGGGTACGCACCCAGCGTATGGAGGAGGGAGGGGGCGGGCCACCGGCACGTGACCAGGCACCATGGGGAGGGGGGAGGACCTGCCGGCACAGACCCAGTCGGCATTAGGTAAGCGCACAAAGGGAGGGGGCGGGGCTAGCGGCACGCGACCAGGGCGGCAAATAGTAGCGCACAAAGAGGGGGCGGGGCTTGTCGGCATAGAACAAAGAAGCTTATCAGTTTTTCGGCATCTCTCTGTGCGCCAGAGTCGCTATATTATACCTACTCATGTGTATCAAAAGCAACGATATCCAAGGATGATGAGAAAGCTCACTGTCATTGTATAAGTGGTAATCTCCCGGCCATTCGTCGCTATATATTTCATTTTTAGGAAATAGTGCAATATTTTTTTCTGCAGACATGTAGACAAATATCCCGTTCTACGTGAAAATGCGGCTTGATATATATATATATATATATATATATATATATATACATAACCTCCCCGTATCGATTATATGATCGCCCACCTCTGCTGTGCGTGCGTGGGCGTGAGGACGGCAGTCGGGTTGGAAGACAGGACCTTTGCGGGCTGCAGCGCCACAGAATTTATTTACTTATATACATTATTCAATATACTTTTGCAAAACAATGTGATTGTGATGGGATTCGTATTGTATTAACATTTCCTACTCATTTTCATTAGTATTGTTAGATATTGCGACCGGGACGCGAAGCAGCCTCCGACTGAGTGGTGTGGCGCGTCCCGGTTCGTCTACCTGGTGGTTTGGTGCGGTTAACGACCGGCTTTTCAGAACAATATCTGCGCAACAGATCATTATGTGCCACTTACCTGTAGTTTGGGTAATTACTACTTCAAAAGATTCCTTTCGGCAGGTCCTTGTAACCTTCCCTTGTAGAATGTTCCGCTTTGTATGCGAAGTCCATATAAGGGGCTACTCTGCCAGAGAGTTCAGATCAGTTGTGACGGATTAACTGTATTCAGTGTGTAAATGGTGACTTAAGTGCAACGTTTGTACGACGTTGACTATCTCAGTGATAAAGTGTGTTTAGCAGCGACTGGTGTTCTCACTTGCTACATTGGTGTCAGGAATGGGTTATAAAATTCACGATTTAGGAAATTCTTAAAAAACCATTGACCAAATCGGACAAAATGGAGGCGAAAATGAAATCCGGGATGGAGAAGATAGAGAGAAAAATGAAATTTGGAATGGAGAAAATGGACAATGGGAAGTGAAATAACAGTGAATTTCGCTATGGAGAAGATGAGGACAAAAATGAAGGGCGTAAAAGAAGTAATGAAGACCGAAATATCCAAGGTGAAGGCGCAACTATCGACCAAAATTGACGAACGATTGGCCGGTGCGGAGAAAGGCATGGAAGAATTCAGGGAAAGGAGAAAGACTTTGGCCAATGCGTGAACGCCCTGGAACATCTCGGTGAACATCTTAGCGTCCCGGAAGGAAGAGTTGACGGCAGCGCCAAGGAACTAAACGCCTTCTTGCAAGAAATTCTTAACCGAAGACTTAAGGACTTGAAGGTCGAGACGCCAAGACGGGATACATCTGCGCGCGTCAGGCGACATAAATACGACAGAACGCCAACTTTCGAAGTCCTCCGCCGACAATTCGTCACCGACGCCGCCTACAATCGATGGTCAACATGGGGGAAACCGCAGAGCTGATAGCCGGCCTCCAGGGACGGGCGGCAGAAGTTTTGAATGCGATTCCGACGTCGGTGGTACCTGGTGTCCGGGAAACATCGCTTGGCCGCAGCCTATTATAGTCAGCTCTAGTCAAGGCTGCAACAGCCAGGGGAGATGCTGTAGGAGTTCGCCCTGGTAGTTCAACAGCTGGTGAACATCTCGTCGAGTTATGTGTCCCAGGAAGCTGCCTACTTCTTTGTCGACGGGGTGGGTGACGCCAGATCCGACAGTGTCGATGCTCGGCGAATACAAGACCATCCACGAGGCATTAACGGCCGCCTTGAGGATGCCAAGGTAACAGCTGCCTTCACCTTGAAGACCAGAAGCATTCAATACGACGGGGATATATGATCAACCCAGGTGCGTCGAAGAAGATCTTTAAGTGTGTGTCCAGGCAGGACACCTAGTGAAAGGTTGTCCAGACGAAGTCGAGGAGCAGGCGGGAAACAAATAAGTACTGGCAAGGCAAAGGGGACGTCGGGGCCGTCAAAACTCTCGAGTGACGCTGCGTATTTTGGGCAGAAAAATGAATGACTGCCTCGTCGCGGACGGCTGGATACAAGGGAAACTGTGACCGTAATTAATCTTGGCGTCGCAAAGGACTTGCCGTTAAGGAAAGCGAATCGTCCCATCGGGCAATACCTTACCTGTGGAGAGGGAAGCCCTACTGGAGTTGACCCTCGGGTGGAACATTGTACTTCTGTGGGTGTTTGTCGTAGGGGTGGCTGTTCATTTTGCAACAATGTGTGATTTTCATACCTGTGTTGCAAATAATTTAGGAAATATTACTTAACTATATGAACAGCAATTATTGTTGTTATCAGGTACAACATGTTCTACTTACCAAATGTTTTGGCCTAATAGTGGTTGAAACTATGAAGCCCGGGACTTAAAGCACTTACAACATTGTAAGTCGCCATTGGGGTATGTCATCCCAATACAATTTGAGATCTCCTTGTGGTTTACCGGGAAAAATACGAATCAGCTGGAGAATTTAGTGTCGTGCCGGCATGTTGCCATGGTAGCTCAGTGCTTAGAGCAACCGGATGGAGACCGGGTGATCCGTGGTTCAAATCCTGGCTATGGCATTGAATTTTTCAGTCGTCTGATTCTACCTTTCCAACTTATCTGAGAACTTCAAAACTTTAAATATGTGAGTAAATCGCTTGAAACACTTCATGTTCCAAATCTTAATTTAAGGCTTCTTCCTTAGAAAACGGAAATGTAATGTTATACAGGTAAATAAAGACATAAAGAGCCAAATCTCGGAGTAGGATGAACTCTAAAACTTTTTGCTTTCATTATAAAATCCTTGCAGGAAATGAAGAGAAATGATAGAGCATATCTTCTTAAAAATTTACGAAACTTTTAGAAGAAAATTAAAGTTGAGAACTATTCTTCACAAGTCGATCCACAAATTTTCCGTTTTCCCATACCGAAAATATTTAAGGAAAAATAGTTTCATTACATTCTGGTATGTTTTAAACACTCCAGAATTTACAATACAAAAATATCAAACTTACAAGAGCGTCCTCTGTAGAAAATATATTGGTGTTAAGGAAAGTAGACGATAAAATCATTATCATTAAATAAGCGAGCAGTTTCCAGAGGCAGAGAGGGAACTCAGAAGGACACTATCAGACTACACAAAACGCTGGGAAGAATTTGCAGAAAGAGGTTGGAAAGGTTTCCGTCGTCACAATAACGATTAGGGCGTTGTGTGAATGGATCCTCTATGTTTTCGGAGCTAAGCTGGTCCCAAATTGGAGGGCCAGAATCACGAATCATTTCAATGCAAATTAGCCCGTGTCGGCCCAACGAACTGGCACACAGGTCAGTATTGGCGGGCAACATCATGCACAGAATCCCGCCACACGGCTTCTCTGCTGATAAACAAATAACTGAACGAATGTTCAGGTGTTCCATTATTTTGGTTAAAGGCTTCCAAACGTGAAATGTTACATAAAGGAAGAAAGTGTGAGTGATTTATATTCACTGATTTATATCCCTCATAGAAAGACGAAATATTTCGCTGCTGACCTTCTGTAGTGGTCCTCAGGTACGAACGTGAACCAAATAGAGCGAGACTATAAACGTAATATAAACTCGGAGTAAACGAGAGACAATTTTACAATCCTTAATATTTTATCTTCCTTCTCAATTCTCCACTTAGGAAGGAGACAGCGTTTAATTCAGCCCAGAAGTTCCATGTAATCAATTAAACAGCAACATATATTCTGAGAACACATATGACAAGATGACCTAATTATGCAGGAAATAACATGGCTTAGAAAATCTTGTTTTATATAGATGTAAAATTTAAGTTTCTATCGTATACAACCAATATAAATTACTTTGATTGTTAATTTCGAATACAATTACTTCCATTGCCACTTATCTACAATGGAAAAGAAGGATCTAAAACTTAGATACAGAGATTTTACAAGAAATACAGGTTTTAAGAAGTCTGAACGCAAAAGAATACTGTTACAAAACAGTCCTGCCCACGCACGTGCGAGCATGTGTGTGTTTGTGAGTAGCATAGCTCAAACACGAAGCGTTGGATAAATACCACCTATTACATAAGTCAGCATCTTCCAAGGATGCGACAGGAAGTTTTAAAGAATAAGAAGAAGAAATATATGCCAACTGTTGTTTATATTTATCATCTTCCCAGAAACAGCCGTAACAATTTTGATTGAAATTCCATATGTTTGAAATATTTGCATGTCTGATAAAAGGTACATCCGGATTTTCTGTCAATCGCCCGTAAAGTTCTCTTCATTCTGAAGGAATTCTGTAGAATGTTGTACAATAAACCACAGAGATACCTATGGATTATTATAAAACACTTTTATGAAATATTTGTGCTATTAATAGGGAGTTATCACTTTCAAAGACATAATCGGTTAATTATGGCATGCGTGCTATAATTGCTGCTTAGGAAATGACGTCACTACAAGTTCTATCGCCCATAGTAGAATGCCAACGTGCAAACACCACAATTACCTGATTCAAAGAATATTCATTAAGAAACAAAACGTAGTCAATCATTTATATTCAATAAAGCTTTAAGCTGACTTGAGGTCTGTCTTCCGCTGCTACTGTTCCAGTCTCGCCAGTAAATATATGCAAGGTTGCCACAAGGGGAATGAACGTCGTATATCTCAAGAATCGGAATATTGAACTCGAAACTGACAAGTGAAACCCGTAATACACACGAATTATAAATGTATCATGCATCTTTAAACAATTTTCATTTGAGAACGTAGGCACAGTTTGAACATCAGAGACTTTATTACAAATACTTTTCATGTTGCTCCAAAACACCGATATATGCAAAGAATTATATATTATCGATGAAACATCTAATTTTTAAATAATTCTTTTCTTGCCAAACTTGGGCCTATAGGAGAGAAAGTCGATACGCGGGTATTTTAATTTTCGATCTACTTTCACTAAAAAAATCCCAGCTCGACCTGTAAGATCGATGTGACAATAGCCCATTGCGAGACTATGTTAGTTGTTGATCGTGTGCACTCGTCGACAATTGTAAAAGAATATCCCTAAAAGTCGGCAAGTCTTTCGGACCTAAGCACCAGTGCTGCTTCTTTATAAGTTTAATTCTCCTTCCCTTTTAATGAAGTGGTTTCCGGTCTGTTTCGAAAGGCACGAACTTGACAAGCAGTTGAGCTTTCTCTAATGTTTTCATATCTCGCTGATCTGACAGAAAATGGCACCTAAAACTCCAGCATAACAACGTACTTAAATCTGCACAAATTTATTGTATGTGTGTACTGCTAAGTATTCCTGCTGAACACGATATCTTAGTCGAATTTTTTTTCTTGTTTTTATTTTAAAGCAATCTAGTAGCGCTTTCCTAATTATACACCGTTTGATGAAAAGTCATCCAGTTTAAATCACCGCCTTACTAGTAAAATTAATTGTGAGAAAGGAACAAGTCGCGGTTGCAACAGCGTATTAATAGCGCTATTCTGCAAAGCAGACCATGTTTTACGACAAGCACGCATCCTGTATCACCAGCCACATTTTAGGTGTAGACATGGCAAGAGTGTCTATAGGAGACCAGGTCCCTGGATATGAGTAAACGTAGGCGTCTTTGAAGCTTACCTTCTTCCTTTATGTAACATGGATCACCAGAGACAAAGTTTAGTTCATCTAACAAGCTTATTTTATTTGCGTCAAAACCTAACATGTGGAAATGCCGCTGCGTGATATATCCATCACTCATAGCGCGTAGCTATCTCGATTGCGAGTTGAACATTAACCGGTGTCTCGAACTGACTAACCCTAGAAGTTATACCGAGGTATATTGTCACAACTTTTGCATGGTACTAGAGAAACTGCGATAACAATGGCTAAGAAAATGCTGTATTTTTTAAACCTAGTCGCGGGTTAATGCACTAACCTCATGGCTGATGCACTAACTTTTAAGAAAGTTCATCGTAATCCTGGCAAAGCAGAGTGCCCTCCAGTAATAACAGGGCACTTTTCCTTCTCGTGTTGATTTTTCTGCCATAATTCCTGCCGAGAGCTGTATTCCATGAATGTCTCAAATAATCCATTTCATATTTCACCATCAGGTGCAGCCAGCCATCCGTTCATTTCCGAACAGCTAAAACATGAGGGGGAGGTTAAAAACGGGGGATGGAGCACCCATTTTAGCAAGCGGATGTAAAGTGGTGCCACTCCCGACAGATGGTGAGGGTGACGGCAAGGTTTTGTTTCCGCATCTCAGAAACGAGCCACGAGACTAAATATAATGTTTGTGACAGACAAAATTCCTGAGCTACTGCGCCATTTCTTGACATCTTTCATCGCTGAAAGTTTAGTCTCCCATTCCACCTGCAAGAATGAGGATAGTCGAAGCTAAAGTTTTCTTCGCTTTCGACTAAGAACAAAAGCTACTCTCGGAAAGATTAAAACTGCACGCTAGAACACGGTCGAAAAGTCTAATGCAGTTTAAGAGATTAATCTTAAAATTTATTTGTATTCACTTGAAGGTAAGGGCGAATACATTTATTTGTCTTTATATACATAAGGTAGAAGGGGCTAGAGAGAGAGAGAGAGAGAGAGAGAGAGCGCTCCCTTCCATGGATAAATCTTGGAGGTGAATTAAACAAAAAGTATTCTATTATTAATTTGCTGTATGACGGCTCCTGAGGATCTAAATTCAATGTTAATCATTCGTATGTTTCCGCTTACATTGCAAAAAAGGAGGACAACAATTAGAGAAAGTATGTTAGTCCAATAATGCTGCTACAAGGTTGTTCAAATAAAATGTTCTTATATTTTTCTTGTTTTGTTAGAAATTAATCTTAAAAGTATAATATATATATATATATATATATATATATATATATATATGAATGCTCTTGGAAACATTGAGCATTGGACGAGGGTGGAATACAATCTTTGTTCTGTATACGCCTGCAAGTCGTAGATATCGATCTTTCAAACTTGCGACTTGCACTGTGCAACGCAGTAACTTTACGTTATGTTATAGCATTAACAACTCCATAACTATGGACAGAACAATAAAATTATAATAGAATACCTCTTCATTTAACTAGTCTCTTAAAATATACGCATTCCAACTCTTACCATCTCGAATATATTAAATTGGACCCAATGTGCCTTGATAATACGCGACATCCTAATTCAATAAATACCTACCAGAGTAAAATTATAAATAATGTAAAGAAAAGCAAAAGTAAGTAAAAGAAACATTTAGGAGTAAAGCAAGGTATATACAGCTTTAACACGTCATAGCAAATAAAATAAAGAAAACACAACAGAAACACACTACAGCATTAACTGCCTCGCTTTAATCATAAACTTAACCTATATTCGCCAATGCCTTACAGAGGGCCCTTGCTCTCTAACCCACGTGTTAGAGGAGCACAGTGAAAACTTTTCTTTCCCCTTTTCCGTTCCTCCATAGCTCCCAAAATTAAAACAGAAACTGCTGG
The DNA here is from genome assembly GCA_030765065.1 of Deroplatys truncata. Classification (NCBI taxonomy): domain Eukaryota; kingdom Metazoa; phylum Arthropoda; class Insecta; order Mantodea; family Mantidae; genus Deroplatys; species Deroplatys truncata. The sequence goes on from CM060990.1 coordinate 700,566,402, forward strand.
CGTAACATGCAATTACGAAAGAAAGGGGATGGTTATCTGCCTCACTCTGCCGGAGACTTTTTTTTAAGATCGATATGATTTTAATTCAGAAAACAATAATACATATTGTAGGTTTTTGTAAGATAATGTTTCTGATGTAATCACCGCCCATTTTTGTAGTCACGATTTCTCGTCAAAAACAGCACACGTTCTCAAACTATATCCATGGTAATCTCAGTCTTCATCGAAAAGCTCTCCCCTTCCGTGGTCGTCATCTGCGTTCTGGGATGCACTTACTTAGTGGCCGTTGAAGCTTGTTTTACCTGCGTCGTCTCAGTCCACTGAAGCTGCGAATGCACGGAGGAACAAAAAGAACCTGCACTCCGCTAGCAGTCTTATCGTGAAGGTGGAGTATACGGCAGTGAGCTAGGGGATTTCTGGTAATAAGCCGTGCAAAACGGAGCGAAAATTCAGCACGGGGTTAGCCATTCCCTTTGGTGACGGAATCTGCCATACTGGACGGAAGGGAAGTCATTACATTTATTTAAACCAGTTACAGATCTCATTATTTGGAACATACTTATCTTTTAGTTTTGTGACTATTTTCTGCGGAGATATTTTAGGTTTTTCCAGAACATAAAATGCACACGCTGGCAACGTTGCGGAGACGACTGGTAGATATGAGCGGGGATGGCACTCTCACTTTCAAAACCAGAAGTAGCTCAGCGCGTAAACAGACTTCACTTTCGCTATATGGCACGTGGCTTTTGAGTGTAGCTAAACGTTTCGGTTAGTAACGTTCTAATTATTGCATCTGCATCTTCCAATGACACATTCTGTAACCTAAACTCAGAATCTACGGATGATCAGCTCGCTCAGCATTAAACTTAAGTTTTGCAATTGATGCTGCTAATTTAATGAACCAAAATATCTTTCTGACATGTAATCACAAAAAACCACATAGGTTGTTACAAAGTCTACTAAATGGTGCTTTTAATATGCATAGTAAAACAATAAACCAAATGATTCACAAGATTCACAGATATTCTTCAAAATACACACCTGAAAGCTTTACACCTTCGTAGCCAAATACGTCGTTTTCTAGCAAAGACACCTTCATTGTTGCGTATTTCCTCCGCAGCCAGATGAATACGTGGTCTCAAAGATTCGATGTCAGTAATGGATGATGTGTACACCCTGCTTTTCATATGTCCAGAGGATTCAGGTCTGCTTCTTTTATCACTGAACATGTGAGTTTGAATGCGTAGTACTCTAATAGTGACTCAACTTCTGGTGGAACTGATACAAACAGTCGGCAACCGCGAAACGCTTATTGGACGATGACTGTTAGTGTAGGCCAACAGCTACGAAGTTGTACTGTCATTTCGCCAAGCATTACACCACCTTTTCATCGTATTTGTTTGGATTAAGGGTCGTGAGGAAAACAAAACCACTAGTCTCCCACCTCCCAGTTCAAGTATGCTACTTTGTTCACGTCTAGGACCGAGTTCTGAACTGACCTACCTTGACCTAGCAACACTGCCTATGTCTCCAACGGTATTCGGAAAATGATTAATTATTTCAAAACCCTGTATAATATCACATAGTTACCGCCGAAACTAGGTCAGAAATAGGCTACTCCACCCATCTTACAAGTAACAAACATCTTCATACATTCTCCTGGAATGAACCATCTAATTTGGAAAAACAATTTTTTTTCTCGAAATCAGCTGCTCACAGAACAAAATGCTATTATATATTTTTGTTTGTAATACCTCTATGAAGTACATATTAGAAGGGATATAATATGTCCCCTTTCCATTCTGCACATTTGACCAGTATTCTGAAGAACGATTTGAACACACAAAGGAAATATTAAGAAATATGTTAAAATGAATCAGGGTTGCGGTTTTGCAATTCCTAGATTTTCACGTTCGACGTGTCCCACTGGGTGCCTTCACCTCATAAATGGGTGGAATGAGGTACCTCCCGTAGGTCTTAGGCCATATGGGGAGCGTTGGTAACGACGACGTTCGATGTGCTATTCAAAGGACTTATTGAAATGGTTTAGATTCATCTATTAAGCTTTTAAAGAAAATGTTCGACAGGAACGACATTTGAAGTGCTTTTCTTTAAACAACTAACGAACATACAAAAAATTAAAGTAAGACAGTTTTTTAATGTTTACAATTATTTCCCAATTTTAATAACTGCTGTGACTTGTTTCTTATTTTACATATTGTTTATTAGTGATCGTCTACGACATTGAATATAAAGACTATAAGCATAGTGGTTGAGTACTTGCATTACCATACTCTTCAACGTCGTTTTGAAGGTAAAGATATCATCCTGTGATAAAACCGATTCTTCATAACGTTCATTAAATTCACTGGTAAACATATTCTGTTAAAAGCTTTTAATTATTTTAGTAATAAAGAAATTCTATGGGAACACTCCATTTGAATACCCTAACATTTCTGCAATAAAATCATGTTTGATTTATATTTCCCAAATAACCCATAAATTAGTATAAATGCTCTGGAAAGTGTAATAAATAGCTTATTTTAGCGTTCGGTGACCAGTTCCAAACTGATTTATGTGTAAATACGAATTAAGTACCTTATAAACGAAATTGGTTAAATGGTGCTGCAGTCCAAAAAAGGAAAGAGCACTTTGTTTTCCTACGCACCAAATGGCTAATTTTCTTTTACGGCAAATGGCAATGCACACGCAGTTTGTTTTAGTGTGCATTCATTTGTTTTGCTGTAGCTGGCTGTCTCCTCACTACGCGCCGCCAAAACCGCCCAGCTCCCTAATTTAGTACACGAGTTTAACCTATCTACATCGAGAATATCTCAGAGAATTACTTTTGTGTTGTAGAAAAGGTTGATATTTCGACAACATGTTTATTGCCACCATTATCCAAAAAATTGATACATAAAACGAATTTTGCACTTAAGAAACCTACGAAATTCATTATTAATCTTTTTTCACAGATACTTCGCATATGTAAGCTGATAACTGGCAAATACATGCAACGTATTATTTACAAGAATTTGATGTAGCACACTATTTACGTCTTGCAATGTTTACTGATTTATAAAAATAGATAAAAATAGGTTCTTTGTGTTTATAACATCAATTGTATTGTGATCAACATTAAAACATATTATATTTCCATCTACGTGGTGGGTCGACTAACCCTCAGGGTCCCAATTCCAATCTTGCTAAGAGTGAATTGACTGGATAAGTTTCATTTTATGGGGTTCCCGCATCCTCTTATGACAAGATATACTCTCAGCTCATTTGAACATCATTCCACCCATTTCATTTCTGAATTGTCAAAAGCGATGTTAAAGATTTAAAATGTATTGGGGGTATTATGGCTCTTTCTACTAAGCGCGTTTAAATTTTGTCTAATGTTGCGTAGTTTTAAATATTAGACGCGTTAACTGTTATATTTTCCCAATAGGTTGTGTATACTTATTAACGACATGTAGCATAAATGTTTCATAATAACATAAGTGGAAAACTGAAGGTATTAATCACTGATCACATACCGTTAAAGATGGAATCCCAAAACACAAGTTTCTGCACTTATTGCTATCATATCGTTGTGCTCAATATGATACAAAGTAAGAAGAACTATGAATGGCAGTTAAGAGATAAGGCCATGGACAAACACGTAATTTAATAACCGAAATACACTCGCAGGCACACTGATGTGTGCGCATTACGCTCTGGACAACTATATGCTTGTATATAAGGTATACAGGGTGGACCATTTCAGCTGAGACTGTACAATATCTCCAAAACTAAGCGTTGTAGAAAGAATTGTCCTGAATAAAAGTTGCTTGATGTTATGGGGTAAATTAATTTCATTAGTCCTGTTTTATTGGAGGACGTTATGATGATAATTTTAGGGTCAATTTAATTTTTAAAAGGGGAACCTACAACTAGGGTTAAATTAAATTGACCCTAAAACAACTATCACAACGTCCTGCAAATAAAACACAACTAATGGCACTTATTTTCCCCATAATATCAAGCAACTTTTATTCAGGACATTTCTTTCTAGAACGCTTAGTTTTGGAGATATTATGAAGTCTCAACTTAAATTGTTCATCCTGTCTACTGCGACTTTGCCCAATTTTTCAACTGTCACTTCTTTCGGAGTAACTTCGCTGGTTTTATTTAGTTCAACTTCACCGGGACTTCACTTAGCTCACCCTGTCACCTCACTAATGTGAACTAGTTTAATTTCCCCTGTTACTTCATTTTTTCAAGACGTAGCGGCGTAACGAAATACACACGATGCAGCCTCTTGTTCCGATGGTTCACTCGAACACAAGACGTCTCCAGTCTCTCCTGCAGTACACGTCACAAACTCGCTAGGAGGACAGCACTTTTCGTCGCTCCAGAGGCTCACTCGCTCTCGTTTATATATCCAATGGAATCTCCCATAGAGCATTCTAGAACTATCTGGAGGCGAGGGGGGAAGAAACTTGAAGAGGATTCAGCCGATAGCGCCTCTGGTGTTTACGCAGGGTAAGAGCTTTGTTTATCTCTGTTTACCTCCGACGACATGTCGGCGTCACAATATACCTACATCTTTTAAATCGGATGGAAAAGAGAAATTCTTGCTTCACGCCATGAAATTAATCCGGATCCTCAAGACTGTAGGCAAGTTCTATGCCTACCATGTCTCTTATTCCTTAAAAATGTATAAGTATATTGATTGTATTTCGGAGTAATATGGGCTCTTCATTTTTTCTTAATATTTCATTGAATACGTTATACAGTATCCAATTCCCAATTTAAATATATTCTAAATTTGGAATTTCTGACGTGGAAGCTTTGGCCATGTTTTCTAGCCAAGCGGTAACTTTCCGGACTATTTAGATAAATTAATTTAAATGAAACCCTTTAATACATTAAACGGGCTTTGGATCAATAACCAAATTTCGTGAAACCGGCCATTAAACTTGCATTCTGCTTTGAGAAGTCTAATTTCCATTGGTTCATTACTTTAGGAACATTCTCGACCATAGCAGAATCTTGCTTCCGCCTGTATCGGAAACATTAGGATGAAAACGTACATACTGGAAAAGTAATTATTATGAGGATTATATTATTATTGTTGTTATTTATAGTGTTATAGCCGGCGGTGTCAGTGATACTAGCACATTCTTACAACAATTAATGCGAGCGTTAACAGAACCTTGTTTACATTTTGGATACTCAAGTTGAGAAATGACAGTGTAAACATACGGACTCTGATCTATTTCAAATTAGTTTGAAATGGATGACATGAAAGCGCTGCTTACAAGTTCAATTTTTGAATTTTCTCTTTCTTCCAATGAACTGCAAAACCTTCAATACCTCTCCTATCCTTTTACAGAGACAAACAAATAATGCACTCCAATTTCTGGGGAAGCAATTACTAGAAAGTCATTCAGGCAACGTGAATAATGGTTACCATCCGCAAATATTTCTGAAGCTATTCATTGCATCATACGTTTCACCTTTTGTGACCTTGAAAAAGACTCATTCACTCATTTACGCTGTATAAAAGCGTTCCGAGCAGCCCATCGAATCCATTGAAATGGGCCAAACATTCACAGGCTACCTCATAAAGAGGTTGGAGTTTTTCAGTATTCATACCGTCACCAAAATGGGCTTTGCTGCTTTTAAAGGTTTGCTTTACTATCCTCTTTGGCCCAAAGAAATACAGCTATTTGGCTGATATTAGTTGCGATACACAAGCAGAAACCCATTTTGCATTATAAGCCTGAACGGGCACATAATTTGTTTAAAACAGTTGTATATTCAGTAATTAATTCAATCAATACGTTATTTGTAGCGACATTTTCCCTGTATCTAATTAAATGCAATGTTCCACGCTACCCATAGAATCAGTCAAGGAGCGTGTATTTCGAACGTTTACACATATTTTCTTGATGTGTTGAGAAAGTCCGTCTGAACAAAAACGCAACTCCAACACATTTACAAAATTGCGATATAAATCGATGCTGACTAAAATTGTGAATAATCATTTTAAATCACAATGAATGGGCATGTACAGTCTCATATAATAATGACACATTCTTTGCTTTTCCATGGTAGCAGCATAGTTGCCCAAAGTAATCGAATGCGGATTTTGGAACATGTTTGAGAATTCAGAAGTGTGTCTTTAATGCTGAAACTCATTTACACAATTATTTGGAGGGTCTGGGTTAACATTTGCTTTCAAAAAATATCGCGACTGACTATAAGGCATTTTCCTTTTGGAACATTTGAATTTCTGTAGTACTCGATAACATGGGTTCTTCGCAGAAGCAACGGTTTTAGTAATTGTGCTCGTATGCTTTTGTTCAAGGAAAATTGCTCTTTTTCCCATATAATAACCTCATGATTTACATTTTAAAAATGATTTGTGGTGAAATAAATTAATCACAAAAAAATGCTCTGCTCTGTAGCCTCACTTATTGTATGCAGCAAATAGACACAAATTCTCGACAAACGTTCTCTCAGAGGATGATGAGGTCACATGCTTCCGGACCAACACATGTTCCTTATAAAAAATATAGATCCATAGGATCAAAGCTCAACATCATCCTCATATCAACGACTACTTCCGATTTTGAGACTGTCTGTAAGTTTCCCCGTGGTCTACGGCTGCCTGTGATTCCCGCGATCGCAGGTTCAACCCCGGCGGAGTGCGGTGGATTTTTTCCGGCGTAAAATCCTTAGCATGGCATCCTTCGCAAGGGGAGTAAAGCCGGGGGTCCCGTGTCGTATATTTACGGCGCGTAAAAGGACCTTAACCCTGATAAAGAGGCCTTTGCTTTCACACCCAACATAGAATGGGGCGCTAAGGACCACAGCAGTTAAAGAGCGTCAGCAGGATATATAAGGGGCAGCGAGAACACTTTTTTGCGTTTATATATATGAAAGGATAGGGAAAACGTGGAGAAATGCTAGGCTAGAGAGAGGCTGAAGGAGGGGGAATGTGCTTTATACGAGAGAGGTAGGGAATATGAGGTGGGAGGGGTGCTAGACTAGCCAGCGGTTGAGGAGTAGAGTCTGCGTTTATATGTGAAGGATAGGGCAAACGTGGAGAAATGCTAGGCTAGAGAGAGGCTGAAGGAGGGGGAATGTGCTTTATACGAGAGAGGTAGGGAATATGAGGTGGGAGGGGTGCTAGACTAGCCAGAGGTTGAGGAGTAGAGTATGCGTTATACGGAAGAGATAGGAAACCGTGGAGAGGTGTTAGCGTAGACAGAGGTATAGGAGTAGAGTATGCATTTATATAGGAAAGATAGGGAAAACGTGGAGAGATGCTAGGCTGGACAGAGGCTGAAGGAGGGGGAATGCGCTTTATACGAGAGAGGTAGGGAATATGAGGTGGGAGGGGTGCTAGACTAGCCAGAGTTTGAGGAGTAGAGTATGCGTTATATGGAAGAGATAGGAAACCGTGGAGAGATGTTGGGCTAGACAGAGGTTGAGGAGTAGAGTATGCGTTATATGGAAGAGATAGGAAACCGTGGAGAGATGTTACGCTAGACAGAGGTTGAGGAGTAGAGTATGCGTTATATGGAAGAGATAGGAAACCGTGGAGAGATGTTGGGCTAGACAGAGGTTGAGGAGTAGAGTATGCGTTATATGGAAGAGATAGGAAACCGTGGAGAGATGTTACGCTAGACAGAGGTTGAGGAGTAGAGTATGCGTTATATGGAAGAGATAGGAAACCGTGGAGAGATGTTGGGCTAGACAGAGGTTGAGGAGTAGAGTATGCGTTATATGGAAAAGATAGGAAACCGTGGAGAGATGTTACGCTAGACAGAGGTTGAGGAGTAGAGTATGCGTTATATGGAAGAGATAGGAAACCGTGGAGAGATGTTACGCTAGACAGAGTTTGAGGAGTAGAGTATGCGTTATACGGAAGAGATAGGAAACCGTGGAGAGGTGTTAGGCTAGACAGAGGTTGAAGAGTAGAGTATGCATTGATATGGGAAAGATAGGGAAAACGTGAAGAGATGCTAGGCTAGACAGAGGCTGAAGGAGGGGGAATGCGCTTTATACGAGAGAGGTAGGGAATATGAGGTGGGAGGGGTGCTAGACTAGCCAGAGTTTGAGGAGTAGAGTATGCGTTATACGGAAGAGATAGGAAACCGTGGAGAGATGTTGGGCTAGACAGAGGTTGAGGAGTAAAGTATGCGTTATATGGAAGAGATAGGAAACCGTGGAGAGATGTTACGCTAGACAGAGGTTGAAGAGTAGAGTAGGCATTTATATGGGAAAGATAGGGAAAACGTGGAGAGATGCTAGGCTGGACAGAGGCTGAAGGAGAGGGAATGCGCTTTATACGAGAGAGGTAGGGACTAAGTGGTGAAATGCTAGAGTAGGCAGCGTTAAAGGTAGAATGTGATTTATATGAGAGATAGGAAACTGAGGAGATGCATTAGTCTAGAAAGGGTTGAATGGTAGAGTATGCGTCTATATGGGAGAGATAGGGAATACGATGATAGGTGTTAGGGAAGTTAGTGTTGATGCACGTGTAATGCCCAGTCCTCTCCAGGGTAGTACCATCACGCATTCAGCACACGAGCAGATTCCATGGAGGTGACTGCAGCATAGTTGTGCACGATTTCACAGGTAATTCAGACACTAACAGGGGTATTTAGGTTAATTCAGGTAGTATCACAAGTAGACAAATTCCAGAATTTAGTGTAGCATGGTTTCGTATTTCACAGCAGGTAATATTAAGGATAAGTCGAATAGTATCATAGACAGATATCAAGAGTTGGGTGTAGCATGGTTCCGTTTGAAATCACCGGTAACTCAGCTAGTATCGTTGGTATTTAGGGTAATCTGAGTAGCATCACAGGTGTTGGCGATAATTTAGATCAACGGTTTATATCACAGCTATTTAATGTAATTTCAAGGGATTCAGCTAGTATCAAAGGTATTTGAGTCATCCTAACAAGCAATGCAGTTAGTATCATTGATATTTCGGATAAACCGGTTAGCATCATAGTAGCAATTCCTACCAGGGCTATTTAAGTTAATTTTCATATGACTCGGCTACTATGACAGGTATTTAAGTCATTTTAACAGGTAATTCAGATAGTATCACAGGTATGCATGGTAATACAGGGAGTAATTATATTATAAAAATATCTTATCCAATGTTTCAACACTTTTATATACCTTTTTTTTAAATCTTATAAACTTTTATAAGTTAAACAGTTAGTGTGTTAGACGGAGAGGGATAAACAGTGTACAGGATTACAGTGAAGGTATATAGAAGTAGTATAAGCTGGTCCATCCGTATGGTTGAGGAGATATTATAATGTTTTAGTCAGCTTTATTGTTTATATGGATGCAGTTATATCTAAGTGTAGCAGCTTTATCATTTAATCATTGCTTCATTAGATAAGGACTGTAAGGGTAGACGTCTCTCCCCTTTATCTAGACTTGAGACTAGCACTAGGATTTGCACCTAATGGCAGAGTTAACACCCACCTTTCATCTTCTTCTTCCCTCTTCACCAGGTGTATGCTAGGTGTATACACAATACATGAGTAAACTTCAATTTGTTAAGATTGGAGACTCGCGAGGAAATATTCATCTTCAGATCCAGGTTACATTCTTTTAAACGCTGTTTCTAATATGATAACGTCCATAGGCATATGTAGTTATTCCATCCTCAGCAATTACTCTTTTATCATCAAAAGGAGTTAATGTGATTTTATTCACTTGCACGGTGGTAACAGCGTGCTCTCGTGATAGGATTATATTCATGTGCGTTCTCATGATTTCACGGGTTTTAAGACAGTGTGTGTAGCTGTCAAATGTAATGTACTGCCTAATAGTTCTAAGTTTTATATCCTTAATTTTTTTATCATCGAGCCTTAGATATCTAATGCATACATCTTAGGTCGTAGTTCTACAAAGCGTAGGATGATTTTGGTTTTGGCCTCATCTTTAAATTTTCCAAGCACCTTTTTGTTCTGAGTAGAGTGGCATATATGGTTGAAAGGGTAATCAGCTGTATCCAGATGCTCAAGAAAAGGTAGCTTGCCCTGGCACACATCTTCAGTTGTCACTCGATGAATGAATGAATTAATGAATGAATGGGTGTCGATATACGCAAGCTTCAGGTTTTCAGCTCCATAATACGGTAACAGCACATCATAGTGATAGTGGTACATTAATGTTTTGGAGATGTCCAACACACTCATTCCAATCTATATGGGCTTGTTGATTACGATCTGTCTCGAGGCCATATGTAAACAAGCTGCAAATGATTTCGGGAAGGATCTCTACAACCTCTTTAACAACGCCACATTTGGAAAAACTATGTAGACCTGCGTAATCGTATGTATATATGACTGGTGACGAATGAGAGGACTCTGGAGCAGTTGGTCACTAAACCTACGTTTATACAATATATGCTGCTAATCTAGCTGCTATACATATGGCCTCGAGACAGATCATAATCAACAAGCCCATATAGATTGGAATGAGTGTGTTGGACATCTCCAAAACATTAATGTACCACTATCACTATGATGTGCTGTTACCGTATTATGGAGCTGAAAACCTGAAGCTTGCGTATATCGACACCCATTCATTCATTAATTCATTCATTCATCGAGTGACAACTGAAGATGTGTGCCAGGGCAAGCTACCTTTTCTTGAGCATCTGGATACAGCTGATTACCCTTTCAACCATATATGCCACTCTACTCAGAACAAAAAGGTGCTTGGAAAATTTAAAGATGAGGCCAAAACCAAAATCATCCTACGCTTTGTAGAACTACGACCTAAGATGTATGCATTAGATATCTAAGGCTCGATGATAAAAAAATTAAGGATATAAAACTTAGAACTATTAGGCAGTACATTACATTTGACAGCTACACACTGTCTTAAAACCCGTGAAATCATGAGAACGCACATGAATATAATCCTATCACGAGAGCACGCTGTTACCACCGTGCAAGTGAATAAAATCACATTAACTCCTTTTGATGATAAAAGAGTAATTGCTGAGGATGGAATAACTACATATGCCTATGGACGTTATCATATTAGAAACAGCGTTTAAAAGAATGTAACCTGGATCTGAAGATGAATATTTCCTCGCGAGTCTCCAATCTTAAGAAATTGAAGTTTACTCATGTATTGTGTATACACCTAGCATACACCTGGTGAAGAGGGAAGAAGAAGATGAAAGGTGGGTGTTAACTCTGCCATTAGGTGCAAATCCTAGTGCTAGTCTCAAGTCTAGATAAAGGGGAGAGACGTCTACCCTTACAGTCCTTATCTAATGAAGCAATGATTAAATGATAAAGCTGCTACACTTAGATATAACTGCATCCATATAAACAATAAAGCTGACTAAAACATTATAATATCTCCTCAACCATACGGATGGACCAGCTTATACTACTTCTATATACCTTCACTGTAATCCTGTACACTGTTTATCCCTCTCCGTCTAACACACTAACTGTTTAACTTATAAAAGTTTATAAGATTTAAAAAAAAGGTATATAAAAGTGTTGAAACATTGGATAAGATATTTGTATAATATAATTACTCCCTGTATTACCATGCATACCTGTGATACTATCTGAATTACCTGTTAAAATGACTTAAATACCTGTCATAGTAGCCGAGTCATATGAAAATTAACTTAAATAGCCCTGGTAGGAATTGCTACTATGATGCTAACCGGTTTATCCGAAATATCAATGATACTAACTGCATTGCTTGTTAGGATGACTCAAATACCTTTGATACTAGCTGAATCCCTTGAAATTACATTAAATAGCTGTGATATAAACCGTTGATCTAAATTATCGCCAATACCTGTGATGCTACTCAGATTACCCTAAATACCAACGATACTAGCTGAGTTACCGGTGATTTCAAACGGAACCATGCTACACCCAACTCTTGATATCTGTCTATGATACTATTCGACTTATCCTTAATATTACCTGCTGTGAAATACGAAACCATGCTACACTAAATTCTGGAATTTGTCTACTTGTGATACTACCTGAATTAACCTAAATACCCCTGTTAGTGTCTGAATTACCTGTGAAATCGTGCACAACTATGCTGCAGTCACCTCCATGGAATCTGCTCGTGTGCTGAATGCGTGATGGTACTACCCTGGAGAGGACTGGGCATTACACGTGCATCAACACTAACTTCCCTAACACCTATCATCGTATTCCCTATCTCTCCCATATAGACGCATACTCTACCATTCAACCCTTTCTAGACTAATGCATCTCCTCAGTTTCCTATCTCTCATATAAATCACATTCTACCTTTAACGCTGCCTACTCTAGCATTTCACCACTTAGTCCCTACCTCTCTCGTATAAAGCGCATTCCCTCTCCTTCAGCCTCTGTCCAGCCTAGCATCTCTCCACGTTTTCCCTATCTTTCCCATATAAATGCCTACTCTACTCTTCAACCTCTGTCTAGCGTAACATCTCTCCACGGTTTCCTATCTCTTCTATATAACGTATACTCTACTCCTCAACCTCTGTCTAGCCCAACATCTCTCCACGGTTTCCTATCTCTTCCATATAACGCATACTCTACTCCTCAAACTCTGGCTAGTCTAGCACCCCTCCCACCTCATATTCCCTACCTCTCTCGTATAAAGCGCATTACCCCTCCTTCAGCCTCTGTCTAGCCTAGTATCTCTCCACGTTTTCCCTATCTTTCCTATATAAATGCCTACTCTACTCCTCTACCTCTGTCTAGCCTAACACCTCTCCACGGTTTCCTATCTCTTCCGTATAACGCATACTCTACTTCTCAACCTCTGGCTAGTCTAGCACCCCTCCCACCTCATATTCCCTACCTCTCTCATATAAAGCGCATCCCCCTCCTTCAGCCTCTCTCTAGCCTAGCATTTCTCCACGTTTGCCCTATCCTTCACATATAAACGCAGACTCTACTCCTCAACCGCTGGCTAGTCTAGTACCCCTCCCTCGCGTATTCCCTACCTCTCTCGTATAAAACTCACCCCCTTTCTTCAGCATCGGTATAGCCTAACGCCTCTCCACGTATTCCCTACCTCTCACGTATAAACACATTTCCGTCTGCTACAACTCTCTCCTAGCATAGGAACTGTCTCCTTTTCCCCCGTCTCTCCATATAAACGCATACCCTAGCATTCAAACCCTCCTAGCCTAATATGTCTCCTCGGTTTGCTATCTTTCCTATATAAAAGCCATAGCCTACCCTTCAAGCGCTATCAGTCTAGCATCTTCCTCGTATTCCCTATCGCTCCCATATATAAGACATACCCTACTCTACAACTCTGTCTAGCCTAACACCTCTCCTCGTTTTGCTATACCTCTCATATAAACCATACTCTACCCCTCAAGCTCTGTCTAGCCTAACACCTCTCCACGGCTTCCTATCTCTTCCACATAAACGCATACTCTACTCCTCAACCTCCGTCTAGCTTAGCACTTCACCTCATATTCCCTACCTCTCTCATATGAGGCGCATTCTCCCTCCTTCTGTCTCTGTCTAGCCGAGCATTTCTCCTTGGTTTCTTATCTAACCCATATAAAACACATTCTACCTTTAACACCTGTCTATCCTAGGCTCTCTCCCCGTTTTACTATCCCCCATGAGTTCCCATGTTTAGGAAAATCCTTAGCTAGGGTGAGTAAAGTGGAGATATGACGATCTAATTCACACAGATGTTCCACGATAGGTAGGTGTACTGCTGTTACGTACACTGAGTTTTATTTAGGGAATGAACCGTTGCAATAAAATGATACTGATGGACAATTCGCTACAGAGTTACAGAATTACAAAATACTGAGGTAGATATATAACTGTATGACATCGACTGCTGCTTTTCATGAGATAGAATTTTATTTTAAGGACGCCGTAAAAATGTTATGGTTCGTAAATAGATGTCCACACGCAGTAGTAGGTTACGCTTCATTGTATGATAAAGACCATACTAACTAAGCGGCCACACATAGTTCCGCATTACAGCATAGCGCACAAAATGATGAGACATTAAATGTCTTTCTAGTCCTTTAAAGGTTCCGAAAAAAATAAATATCTCTGGTTATGATGACTTAGAGCAGCCGGTTCTGTGAACACGCCCTTGATTCCGAAAGGACCGCTAGAGATAGGGGATCTGGTCATGGAACTACCCCCATTCGGTGGACTACTTCGAAATCACGGCTATAAAATTCGGGAGTTATTTAATGCAAACTCTAAGGAAGATTATTTTGTCCATCATATTTTATATAATTTTCAAGGTTTTTGGACTACCACAGTCACGTCCGCGGTGTGTATCTTATCTTGGGCATTAGAACAGAGCTGGACAGACCGGCTCTGGAGTTGAGGGACTTTCGCCTCAATACAGAGTGGAACCAGAGGATAAAATTCTAGCATCATTGTTGTTGTATACTTCATAGCTTTGGAATTATATTTTAATAACACCAATGCACAGCGTCACGTAATGTACATAAACCGCGTGTCTGAAGGTTCAGCAACTTTCAACTAAGGCAAGATAGGATTCCAGAAAAAGGTACTGGTAATACTACATAGTTAAAATTAATTTCACAGGAAATAATATTGTACAACAAGAATTTATTAGAAGAAATTGTTTGGAACCATTTGGGTAACAGAGAAGGCAGCTGCTACCCTCCTATTGTTGCGTGTTTTGCAGCAACTATTACATTTTAACTTATAACCATGAAGGCTTTCATACTGATAATGTGTATTACTTAGGTTTATTACGAAAAATTTAAGCTTGAAAGTGACGTACTTTAACCCTACCACTCTGCGCATTGGAGTCAATCCGTCTAGCTATGACTAGTGCAAACACAATGCCAGGCAAAGGACTTGGTCAGCCCGAGGCGCAGTTCTCCATCCACAAACTGACAAGTTTCCGATCTCCAACACTTTTCTACCAATTCTGGCAGAAGGCGGAAGTTAAACAACATCTGAGAAGAGTAAAGTAGCCTTCCTCCATGCTTATAAGATCTAAAAAAGAGACCAGCTTATTCTTAAACACCATTTGTATACTAAGACCGCGCGGCCGACGTAAGCGCCGGCACATGGGCGGGGCCTTCCACCGGCCGTCGGAACAATAGCCAGTGCAGAACAATGGGCGTACGGAACAATAGCTTCCATTGTGTACTGCTTCCCCGCTCCAAGATTCTTCTGGGCCATTTCGAGTAGTTCCGCTTCTAGAAAGTTGCGCTTCGTATGCGGGGTATATAAGGGGCTACTCTTGCCGGGAGCTCCGATGACTAAGAAGTTACGAAGTGAAAAGTTTAGTTGCGAGTTGTGATTCGACGGATCAGTTGTGTTGTGTTCCGAGTAAGTGCCAAAAATGACTTAAGTGTAACGTTTGTGCTACGCAAGTGTGTTTTGCATTTCTTACTGGTGTTGCCCTTTGTTACAATATTTTATATTTAATTAAAAATTTCTTTTGCTGTAAATTTAAAATGTTTGTTTTATCTGGTAATTTTATAGAAGAGAATATCCCTGGCGTTTATAAGTCTTTTCTGCTGTTTCAGCTAAACACTCATACATTATTAATTAATGCATAAGCTGTCTGGTTAATAATAGAGTGTCGTTTATTAACTAGCAATACGTTTACGCTCATCCTGATCTTAGCTTCGCCCATCATGTCCTCCAAACACGCAAAATTATAGTAATCATTGTCATTATCATTATCATCAACATCACCACAGTCAACTTCTGTTTAATTGGATACATACAAGAAATGGGAAAACAACGATTTTATTCGCATTATCTTATAAATTCCCATAAAGGAAATGGCAATTGCAATCTGTGCATTGTGTTCTGCAAAGCAAGTTCCTGTAATACGATTTCCCAACCATTACCACGGTTGATAGTCGAACTATTTTTGAGTAACTCCAAATTTTCTGAGGAAAAAAAAACGCTTTTTAGCGGATATTTCAGCTCAATTGTTTTTCTCTCAACCGCTGATGGCGCTACAGTTGTCTTCCACATAAGTAAACTTTGATAACTGTTTTTCCTGGTTGTTTTTAGGGGTCTACAGAGTTGCACCCTTCCAGGACACGTGTGTCTTCTTCAGCTTTGCGACACATGGCCTCAGCTGTTTAAGATGTCAACTAAATGTGCGGCAACCCTTTCCCTTCGAGAACTTGCACAAAATCTACTCTTCCCCAACAACTGCAAATTCCCACTAAATCTACACGAGAAACAAAACATGTCTACTTGCTGCCGTCGTGTAAATTATCTACTAAAAGTGCCGGGAACCCTCGACTCCAATTTACGGACTAAGAACGCCCTCTCTGTATTCTGGTTCCAAATTCTCAAGCCACTCATTTATCAGCTTTCTCGTCTTTTACCGAGACTCATGAGATTTAAGGGAGACTTACAACCTTATGGTACAACAACATGTGCAGGTTATTAACGTCCTCTGGTTGACAACGGTCATCCAAAGCTTTCCATCGTTGTTAACAATGGTGAACTCTGTAGCTCTGTCCTAACTTCCAATCACGTGATATATTGGAAGTTGTTGGCGTGGGTGCCTATCGTCATCTGCGCAAGTATTCGAGTGTTTGCTTCAAAAGCTGTGTAAGAGCTTAATGCTGTTGTGAGCGTGTAATTTGTGGCTTTTGATGCTTTGCATGGAATAAACATAACCGAAGTGAAGGGGTGTGTAGATGGGTAGAAGCAGCTGTGATTGTGGATATGCTACACAAACAGCAAAGACCATCGCACTCTTGCTCCAGCATCTGCAAATGCTATAGAGGCTAAGAGCTCACAAAAATGTCTCAGTTAATTGCTTCAATTGCCCAATATGGATATGACTCACAGTGTACAGATACTTTGCCTCTTCGTGTTGGCTCTCATTTTACACATACTATTACTTCAGTACAATAATCACAGTACAGAAATTTTAAATTCGTATTCTTATGAAAATGATAGTCTTAAATTCATGTTGAAACATATTACAGTATCCTTTTGTTTTCCTACTTCTTTGGGGAAACAATAAAATTGTGTAGTTCCCTTTAATATGCATGCTTTGATTCTAACGTGACTGAACTCTGATTTGTTATAATTTTAAACTGAAATCATATTGAAAAAGTAGAATCAGATGACTGAAAAATTCAATGGACATAGCCGGATCTGAACCACGGATCTCCCGGGTATGGCATTGAATTTTTCAGTCATCTGATTCTACCTTTCCAACCTTGCACAACACACGGCTTGTGTGGAAGAACAATTAATTCCATGAAATCGTTGTTATTCAAATGGGTTCATCTAACCATCATAAAAGCACATAACCTACATACACACAGTAAAACAGTACTTTTCTGGTAAGTTACGTTACGTGCACATCAATCTACCGTGAGACCAAAAATAGTATTTTAAAAATCGTCGTGTCTGTGCGTGCGCGCATGCGTGTGTATGTGCGCTCTCTCAACAATGGCCGAGCCAATTAATGGAGTAACAATTTTTAATATCAGCCTTATTGTTGGATTTTATGAAAAAATTTATGTAAGTTTTAATCAATAAATCATTTCTGCTAATTTTGTGATTTGTATAATTTGGATGGGATGAATATTTGAAGACTAAAAGCAGAAAAGGACATAAATGTCATTCCCATAAAACCTGTGTTAGGAATAATGATAAAAGTACCAAGCCATATAACACAAATAAGGATCAAAGTACACTCACATGATTTGAGTGCTGGGGCAATCATGAATAGCAA
Organism: Deroplatys truncata; assembly: GCA_030765065.1. NCBI lineage: Eukaryota > Metazoa > Arthropoda > Insecta > Mantodea > Mantidae > Deroplatys > Deroplatys truncata. The sequence goes on from CM060990.1 coordinate 700,584,168, forward strand.
GCGTTATATTATGTGCCGATAGTTTTAATGTGCCAGCGCTCCCAAGAGGCTATTTCGTATATCATAGGCTATGAAATAGTTGTTTGTAATTCAGTTTAATCATACAACTTGAAAGGTTATGGATACTGGTATACCCCCATTTTGTATCATGTCTGAAAATAATGGTAATAAGGCGGATGAAGAGCATCTGATGAAAATAAGAAGGAAAAGGTTTGAGCTAAACAACCGCCCAAATGTAAATGTGAATGTGTTTACAATGTATTGTGACAGTAGATTTAAAGTTAGAATTGAATGTGTAAGACAGAATACCCTTTAGTTGCTAATGTCATGGAGGGAAATAACTTCTGAGAAATTCCAGTGTACAACCAAACAAAACAAGTGGCATCCAAAGCAAAATGACTGATCTACTGTTTAAATGAAGCTGATGGGCTGAAAGGGAAATTAGAACACATACTTCTGCAACTCCTGTGAGAAGGAAAGAGGAAATATCTGAAGGCAATTATTATTCCTTTCCTTGCAGGAATATAGTACGTATGGGAACTTTCATCAACTACTGGCTGCAGAATGAAGCAATATTGGAGCAAACACTAAATTCACAGTAATGCATTGTTCAGCCTGTTGTTTTACCTTAACAATGTTTAGAAGCGTAGTTTCAGCAATTTTATAAAGAAACAAAAGAGAAAACCCATAATATCATTGTTACTAATACTGGCACTTGATTTTTTTACACTAATACCTCTGGTAGTCTGAATGGACAAAGCTTCAACACTTTACATATATTTAAATATAACACACTTCAAGCAAACAGATATTAGATTATGCTTTTGTTGTAATAGGATTTAGCGTGTTGCATAAAAAATAATGATGGGAAGATATCACTATTTCTCGATATTCGATACTCGATACTCATTTTATAAACAAACTGTAAAGGCGATAGCTTGTTCACTTGTTCTTATTAGTAGTTTTCTGTGTATAGACCCAATTTACCAATTTTGTACTGTATGCTAATTTCAATATTGTTCTTGTTTGACATTCTCCAATTGGCAGCAATTTATCCTGATAACGCCACATTTCCTATGGTTAGTCAGTAATAATAATAATAATAATAATAATAATAATAATAATAATAATAATAATAATAATAATAATAATAATATTTGTTTGCTTCGCTTTTTATGTTAACTATATTTTTGCTGAAAACTTTCTTTTAAGGACTTTGTATCCATATTATGGAAATTAGTGTATGGTATACCTGTAAGCTACGCTCGCGACCCGAGTTTGACTTGCGTAAACACGAACCAACAGATGGAAGGAAAGAGCTGTACTATCTCATGTCACAAGTTCTAATTTCTTTCTACTGGATTCACAGATTTTGGTCACCGGAGTAATGGCTGAGAGCGAGTCATCAAGCCAGGCTTTGCAGAAATTGATTTACTGCGTCAGCTAAACCGGCTTCATTCACAAATCAGTTACATGAGTACATCTACTTCTTCTCCCAATGTTTTGCATCTTTTTATTTCGACACAAGAGTCTATGAAATGTTTCATTCATTCACAAGAAACGCAGTCAAGGTCTATCAAGAACTATTAGTCCAGCAAACTTTGGGGACAGACAATAACGTGAAGTCTCGATCCCTTATCTAGCATCAAGTTACACCAAAACTTCAAACTTTAAGAGTATTGAAGGTTTATCTGAAAGTATTAGACATACTTCGGTACCACGGAGTATCCGGTTCCATCCCTAATAAAAAAGAAAGTGAAGTGGTTTGCTCAAGCTTTCAACCTAAATAAATGCACATTCCCCTGAAAATGGCAATTTTGCGTTATGAGGGAGTTAGAAGCATTATAATTCTGGGTGTTTTAATATAAGTGTTTGGTTACCACGGGAAGCAACAGATCCGATTACGTAAAAAGCAAGATGGAATTTTCATAAATTATCTCACAAAACTGAGAAATCTATGTTATCCTGTGGTTATTGTGGTGCAAATACCAACAATGCTGCATATTCACTAATGTCACATTGCCCCTCGTTCTGTAATTAAATGGATAAGATATTTGCTGAATGTACCTAAGTGAACGGCGTGAACAGCTCGCCAATTGCTGTTTCGGTTTATTTGCCGAGTTTTCCTCCAGGCATGCTATAAAGGTTATTCTCTTCCATTTTTTAAACTTAGATCTTTTATGATCTTTTTCCTGTGTTCTCAGTCAACCTAAGCAGATAAACGCTACTTTGTGTTTATTTCTATGTTTATGTAGTTTTCTTTCTTAGAGCACAATGCGTCTATAGGGATCACTGCCTTTTAAATTTGCAATAGCCATTACTGCAATAAAACAAAGGGATTGCCAATTAAAACTTTGTTTTTGAAGCAAACCAGAAGAAAATCGTAGTATTTTATATCAAAAAAACGAAATGCTTCACTTTCTTTTGTGCTACAAAGAACTTATCTATATAAACATTAAGAACTAAAAGGTAGGAAAAGCCATTAACACATATCTGAGGTCATATCAGATATTAATCCTATACTTTGGAAGCACTATAATTCTATACTATCTTAGCACGTGCCCAAAATTCTTATAAATGAAACCTTCCGTTTGGCCTTGGGAAACACAATGCTTAAATAGCGATACCCTGGCAAACGAACCGGTGTACTTCTGGGTATAACTCGCGCAAAACTTCTGGAATCGTGACCTTGATTGCCACCCCAGCTGCCGAGCCTAGGAATGGTTTATGTTCAGCTTAATCAACGAAAGCGATATAACACCTTTGCTTACTCACAGTGCGTAACCCATACAGTCTGCATAGAAAGTGTCTGCATCTGGTTGTAATTTTAAAGAGAGCTGCAGTATCTAAATAGTACTTACTTTATATTTGTTATATTTATAACCATGGCTCCTACGTTTTCAAAGTTGAGTGCTAAGTTGTTACACAGTCAAAGTAGGGAAATAACTGCAAATGTCCTCGACTTCATGAAGCAAGAAGCAGAGATGAAGGAAGAAAATATATGTTCGTCCGAGTTCCACAAAAGCCTTAAGAGAGTGAAAGAAAGAGTAGTCAAAGCAACTGGTGTTTCACCGAGTTCCGTTTTCAGAGTTCTCAAAGATAAGAGAAAAAAAACATATGGATGAAAGAATGCCATTTGACACGCCTGGGAAGAAACATAAGGTTCCTAAACGTATTACAGAAATAGACGATTTCGAATGCGTCATTCGGCGCACGATTCACAATTCCTATGTGGAAGAAAAAACTGTGCTAATAATAAGCAGATTGCTCATCCAGCTGAAACACAGCAGAAACTTTCAAGGTGGTGCTACAAATCTCAGAAAAATTATTAAAGATTTAGGGTTCAAGTGGAAGAAACCGAAATCAAATAGAAGAGTTCTAACAGAAAAGCAAAATAAATAAATAAATAAATAAAATGAAATAATAATAATAAAATAAAAAATAGAAATAAAAATAAAAAGTAAATGTTGTCATGATAGTTTAGTCGGTTAGAGCAACGGCACGGAAAGCCTAAGATCTGTGATTCAAATCCCGGCTATGGCATTTAATTTTTCAGTCTGATTCTACCTTTCCAAATGACTAATTTTATATGTACTTATATCAATGTGTACTTATATCAGTATCAATTTTCAAGATGGTGCTGCAAATTTCAGAAAAATACTATAATGTATGAAGATGAGTCATACATACACAGCAGTCATACAGCATCTAAAAGTTGGAGTGACGATAGCGAATTAGGTTTGCAGGCACCTGTTGCCAAAGGGCAAATACTTATTATCGTTCATGCTGTTGGAGAGATCGGCTTCGTTCCAAATGCCCTTCTTTTACAAGTCGCAACAAACAACAGGAGATTTTCATCAAGAAATGAATACAGAAAATTACATGAAGTGAATCACACCATGTTGATACCTAATATGCCTGTTGGGTCTGTTCTGGTCATCGACAATGCTTCACAATGCGTCAACACTCAAATTCACAAACCACCTACCTCAACTTCCTTGAAAGAAGAAATGAGAGCTTGGTTACTTAGACATAATATAGCTTTAGATGAAAGCATGAGTAAAACAAAGCTATATAACTTAATTAAAGCCAACAAACAGCTTCAGAAGTCATACATACTTGACCAGATAGTAATACAACATCGCCATAATGTACTTCGACTCCCATCGCATCACCCAGATCTAAACCCAATCGAATTAATCTGGGCTGATATCAAAAAATGGGTGGCATGCAGAAATATGACTTTTAAATTAAAATATGTGGAGCAGTTATAACGCCAGCAATTTGCTGAAATTGGAAGGCCAGAATGGGAAAATGTATGGCGACATGCTGAATAAATTAAGAATCATTATTCCGAAAAATACGGAATTGCAGAAAATCAAATAGAAATAATTCTCATCCAGGATAATAGTGCAGAAAGTAGTGACAGCAGTGATGACGGCAATAATGTGAGTGATTCCGCAGAGCAGGAAGGGTTGTTAGATGTGGAAGAATTGGAGGCAATGATTGACAGCGTTTTTTATATTAAGCGCTTTTTACAGGGTGGATTTTAATATACTGTATATAACTAAGTTTATCAGCGCAACGCAGTGCATAACCGGTGTGAATATTTGACGATGACTGTCCCACGCACTCCTGCAGCATGCAGATGACCGGTCACCACCTGATCTGGTAAGCAACTCGCATCATAGCTCTCATTAAGATTTTCACGTGTCTAGAACTGTTGCGCCAGTAATACAACGGTTGAGTGTTCTTGACTCTTCCACTTCATTTATTCGTCAGTAGAAACAGAACAGTAAGAAACAGAGATGTGCAAAATTTGTCTAAGATATATAGTTACTCAAAGACCGCAACATTTTCGTTTTGGAATGCTTCCTCGGTGCAGTATTCGTCTACATATTTAACCTTGGGAGCACAACAATTTTGGGGTCACTATCTGGATATATAACCAAGTTCAAATTCACGTTGGCACTATGAACATGCTTTTCCTTTATCTAAACATATTCCACGGATTGTTTATAGACAAAAATAATATTTTGAGGTTAATAATTTATGTCTAAACGCATTGAGTCTAAAGTTACACCAGAGCGATAGAGCAACGGCTTGGACTGGGCATTTACCGCAAAGTCTCTAACTCAAACTCGCACAATACAACAGGTCCTGAAGGTCACCACATTGATGGCGAACATATTCCTTGTACCTGGAAAAGATTTAGGTTTAGTCTAAGAAGTTCTTGTTTACTGAATGCCTGTATTTCTGTCCTCAACTTCGCGACTCATTTGCTCTACATGTAACGCCTGCTAATTTACGACGGAATTTTGTGCCAAGTTTACTTGCACATAGTATGCATCATGCAGCAAAACACGCAATTCTAAAGCATAATCAAATCATGATAAACCACTTATCAACGATAAACACATTATAATCTTGACGAGAGACAAACTTCCGCCCCACGGGTTCGCCACAGCTCAAAAGATAAACGCACGCGTCGTTTCTCTTGAGCATAAGAATGAACTATACTCTGCGCCAATCAAGAACGTTATTGACAGTTACTAACCACGTGGCGTAAAGCTTTAAATGAATGGGAGGGGATGAATACGTCACAGCGGTCGTCATAGCAACCATTAGAAGGACCAATTAGAACTAAGACGTTTCCATAGCAACGATAGACGCAAATGCCGTGTTGCGATATCGTAACACGTGATTGGCATGATGTGCCGGGCGAGCGACCGTTGCAGTAAACATGAACTTATCTTCTGCTGTCGGTGCAGTTATAAACAATGTCCGCCTTTTAGCCCCAGCTTGCTTATGTTTTTGTATCAGTTTAGAGATTACCTGCGCATTGAAAAGTTCTTTTGCATCGTCTTATTTGTATGGTATTTGCCTTGTGTTACGTGTGTTTGAGTCCGTGTATTTGTGCGTGCGTGTGTTGTGTGAGCATTTATAATTGTGTTAACACGTTTAATGGATATTTAATAATGCCCAAAAATAGTGACAAAGAAGCGCAGCAAAACGAAAACCTGAGCGCACTCGGGAACCGAATTAACTGTATTTGGTAAAAGCATCCCAATTAAAGGACAGGCGCGGGAAATAATATGCTCTGTGAGAGAATGTTTCGAAGAGGAGAAAATAATTCAGTGGCTTGTTCGCCGCAATGTACTGATGAAGGAGGGACTGAAGAAAAGTGAGCTACTGGAACTTGTGACAGCAAACTAACTATGTAGTCGATGGCATTGCTGCAAAATAGTTAGGCTTCCCCCTTATCATTTTCATTTTAACTCGATTGAATTAACTTGGGCCGACATAAAGGGTTATGTTGGGCGAAACAATAAAGGTTTCACTGTGTCGTCAGTAATAATGCTTACAGAAGAGGCACTAACAGCAGTAAAAGCTGAAAACTGGAAAAAAAAGCGGTGACACATACAAAGGGCGTAATAAGTGCAGTTTGGGAAAATGAAGGAGTTTTAGAAGAAACTATAGACCAGCTTGTCTTTTCCGTGGGGAATTCTAGCAGCTCTTCAGATGATGATGACGATGACGGTGGCAACATTGTCTATCAAACGAGCAGCAGCAGTGATACAAGTGATTCCATTAGAATAAGCATCAATATTTCACAGGTATGTCTCTTCTGTTAACGCAGATATATTCTTGCATGTTCTATCTTCTGCACGTAGATTCATTATTTTACAATTGTCTTCGTATACGAATATAAATAATACCCGCTCTACAATGCAGGCGCAACCCAGTTGCCTTCGACACAGTTCTAGCACGTTTCCAAGTGGTCGCGATGAGTGGCAACGTCGCCTCTCTCTCTCTCCGCGATATGTCAATCACCTTCTTGATTGGCGCCGAGTATAGTAAGCGTGGCAAAATGTCTCTCAATCCTGTGTCGCTGTTGGTCGGTGTAGCCTAACTGTAGATTCGCGATATCTCAAATAAGGACTTTCATTCTGAAGGATTAGTAACAGTTTAGTGTATAGTTATTTTTCTTAATAAATCTTTCTTTGCTACCAATAGCTTTAAAACTAAAATTTAGATTTCAAAAAACAGTTGCGCTAAAATACTATCTAACTAACTATTAAGTCTTGAAGAAATAGGAAAAGCTTGAAATTTCTAAAACAATAAAATTAATGTTTGAGACATCATGCCCACCTAAAACAAGGAAAAATAAAACCTTGTTTTCACAAACCATTGATTGTCAATCATAGGAAGGTTTCTGAGTTAAAAGTTATGTCTTACAGTTTAAAAGTATCCTTAAAGATACGTTAAGAGCAGAGAATAGGAAAATATGAAATTTTGTCTTGTAAATCAGCACCATTAGCCACAACACCAACTCCACCATCTCCACCGCCACTACTATCATCACCTCCACTAATACCACAACACCATCACCACCTCAACTACTACCAACTACACCTCCACTACCATTAACACCACCTCCACTACAACCAACAACACTACAATTTCCTCTACCACCGCATTCACTACCACAATCACCCTCACTATCATCACCAGCTCCACTACTTCCAACACTACCTCCACTAACAGATTCAACAACACAACCTCCACCACTACCAGCACCACCTCCACTACCAATATCACCATCCCACTACCACAAACACCACCACCACCTTCACTACTACAAATACCACTACCACCTCCACTATTATCAACACCACCTCCACTACTACCAACATCCCTCCACTATCACCAGAACCACCTCCACTATTATCAACACTACCTTCTACCTCCACTACTAACAGCATCACCACTTTCACTACCCCACAACCACATTCACCACACCACCTCCACTACCACCAGTACCACCTCTATTATCAACACTACCACTACCTCCACTACTAACAGCATCACCACCTTCACTACCACCACAACCACATTCAGCACAACACCTCCACTACCACCAGCACCACCTCTACTATTATCAGCACTACCACTACCTCCACTACAAACAGCATCACCACCTTCACTACCCCACAACCACATTCAGCACTAACACCTCCGCTACCACCAGCACCACCTCTATTATCAACACTACCACTACCTCCACTACAAACAGCATCACCACCTTCACTACCACCACAACCACATTCAGCACTAACACCTCCGCTACCACCAGCACCACCTCTATTATCAACACTACCACTACCTCCACTAATAACAGCATCACCACCTTCAGTGCCACCACAACCACATTCAGCACAACACCTCCACTACTACAGCACCATCTCCACTACTACCAGCACCACCTACAATACTACCAGCACCACCTCCACTATTACCAACACTACCACCACCTCCACTGCCAACACCATCACTTCCACTATGAGGCTGTCTTGCTCAGTAAGCCCAATGAGTAGCTCTTATCTGCAGGGTAACTAGGTCTACCACTTTGGAATGAAAACTACGATTTGCGTTGATTCATAGTTTATTGACGACTCAATTTACAGGCAAGAATGTTCTCGGAGCAAAGGCTAACTGAGAGCTTTACGGGAATAGTGGCGTAAACTTATTTTCCCGTTCACTAAACAAAAGCAAAACTCGCTCCCAATTATCACGGCGATATATAAAATACTTAAATGCTCCCGGAATATTAGTATCTTTAACTTATGCTCACATCTCGAACACGTGCTCGTGGGAGCGTCGATGAATATATGTCTACTCGCCGAAGTCAACAAAATACTAGAGAACGAGCTTCACGTTTCTCCTCAATTTATACAAATTTTTACCCACGCGCTACGGGGTTTACAGTTAGGCTCCAACCCAGCCAGTAGACGCTATACAGAGTTTGGCTCTCTTTTGTATAGGGGGTGATGACCTCGCCAAGGGTGTCCAAGAGCTTGATTTACCCCTTCCGAATTCACGGAAATCTGCAGTTAGCCTCGCTCAGAATCTAAATTATATTATAAGCAATGAAATACTGCTTCAACTACCACCACACACACTACCACAATCACCTTCACTACCATCACCACCTCCACTACTACTACCACCATCATCAACACCACCTCCACTACTGCCACGAACGCCACCTAGCCACTACTTCCAATACTACTACCACCAACACCAATACTACCACCTCCAAAATCGCCACCAACACCACCGCTACCTCCACTAGTACCTCAAATGCTACCACCATCACTACACCTCCACTACCAACACCACCACCATCTCCACTACTATCAACACCACCACCTCCACTACTACTAACACCACCACCTCCACAACTATCAACATTTCCACCTCCACTATCAACACTACCGCAATCTCACTACTACCAACACCACCGCTACCTCCACTAGTACCGCAAATGCCACCACTAACACCACCACTAACATTACCTTCACCGCCAACAAAAACAAGTCACAAAGGTTTCACCCTCTTCATTTTACTTTAGCTCCTTAACCATTGAGAACATTCAATTTTCCCGATCGTAACACAGAATGAGTAATGCATAGGTACATGTACATTATATGAAAGAGTTTTTAGGTTGGTGGCGGTTTTATTATAGCAAAAACTGTTTTGAATAACTTGTCGGTAAAGAATTCCGGGAAACATACATGAAGGATATCAGTATTCTTTTAATTTTTTCGATTTAGTTTCACTTCTACAATCCCAATTTATCAATAAGAGCCGAGAAAAAACAGTCGCAACAAATGTTAGAGAAGTGACAGTGGCTCATCCGAACAATGTGTCATGCATTAAAATAACAAGAACTGACCTGCAGTGAGAAAACCTCGCTTACCTGAAACAAACAAAAGAGGCGATGTTAGCATACACCACATCAGAGGCAAATCGTAACTTACCTAGATTTTTTAGATAAATACATTTTGCTGTAAATCCCGAAAGCCCATCCTCCATACACATGCCCTGGGGTAAAAATAAATATCAATAAACAAAGCTAACTGTTTCGGTGCACGGCACACACTGATATCTATCTTTATTTACGCGTCACAGTTGCCAACGTAAACGGATTACCTGCACAGTTCCATCCACATTTCGTTTACACCGATTCTCAGCATACCTGAAAATAAAAGTCTCTCAGGAACGAATATGCTCTGTGAAGTGATGATTTAAATCCGCAATCCACTTAGTTTAAAACAACGAAAAGCTTTCATGATGAATTAAACGCAAACGTAAAACTTATTCGTTAGTGGTGGTACTAATTCATGTCATATGATGTAGTGAAATGGTCATCATAAATTTATTGTTGAACAAGTTTTCAACTGAAAAAACTCAGGACGGAAACTATTGGTTCATAGTAAGAAGCAATGTCCGTTTCTTCACCGCACCACCAAGCAACGTTCTCTGTCGACAGTTCATGTGGAGTGTGATTCAAAGTTATTTGAGTATCGTGGAAGACTATAGATATGACACGTTATGTGCTTACAGGGAAGCTTCTAACGAGGATGGTATGCAGGCGCTGCTCGTCATATGTGTTCATGGGTTCAATGAACCCTCTTATAAAATTAAAGTGCAAAGTCAAGTTCTTCCCTTTTAGGTCAGTATAACATTAAAATAAATTAATACAATATAATTTTCTCATTTTCTTTAAATTGAGAGGAAATCTTGCTGGATAATTACGCGACGCGACGTACGCCTCATAGAACCCAGAGAAGCGGTGAGTTTGTGAGGGGGATGCGGATGAAAGGGGAAAGAGGCGAGAGAAGCGTCCTGCAATCCCTAGTTTGTCTTAGCGACAGCCCGAAGTCCAAGCGACGGTTCACGAAGCTTGACGAGTGTCTTCCGACCATGGCATTCAGCTGTTGACAACGAATGGATTCGAATTGGGAAGATGCATGAAATCTTTATGGCTTTATGCATAGTTTTCAGTTAAAATAAATATTTTTAAAGGTGTGTTAAATTGAAACAAAATGCAGTGCGTCTGTTTGTACCGTCGTAAGTACTACATTGGCTGTTACGAAAGAGTTAAGAAAATTAGCAGCGTAAAATTTCTTTTACAAAATGACTTTTCTAAACTTTCACTGGAAGACAAGTGTAAGATAAAAACGTTAGGCGGTCCAAAATCTCACCTTTCTTTAAGTCAAAAGCAAACCGTTAACGCCAAAGAATACACATGCTCGTTTAAAACTGAAATTTACGAAAGAAATCCATGGATTGCTGGGTGTAATATTACACATAGATTGTATTCTTTTCCCTGCTTAAGCTTTGCTAAAGGAAGAAGACTGTAGCTGGACGGAAACTGGAATAGCGGATTTAGGGCACTTGTGCCAGAACATTAAGAGACATGTGGGATCTCAGTTACATGTCAATTTTTGTATTGATCTCTCTGTGTTGGGCAAAAATGATACAAGGGAACAACTCAGCAATGCTTTTCATTGGAATATGAATTGCACAATAAACAAGAAAAAAATAGATATATGCGTGAAAAATTATTGACTCATTAAATTTTGTGGAGAGTACAGTTGGCTCAAAGAGCCCATGCTGAAACACGTATTCTAACAATCCTGGAGTGTTGAAAGGACTAATTAATTTCGCGTCAGCTCTGGATAATGTTGTTAAAGAAGACTTTAAAATGGCCTCCGGATTTGTAGGGATATCGAAGACAATTCAAAATGAATTGCTAGACAGCATATTATCTGTGAGTCGCGAAATCATTATGTCTAATGCAGATTTTGTTTCAATTATAGCTGAAGAGACGACATACGTACTTGTAAGGTTCGTTCTGACGAGTGGAGCGACTTTGGACTTTCTTAAATCCCTCCAATCATAACGCAACATCGTTAGCATAACGTATTTTGGATGCCTGAAACAAGTTGTAGGGGATAACAGTAACAAAGTAATTTCCCAAAGCTATAACGTGCCAGCGTTTTTAGTGGACGACATTCTGGTGTGCAGGGACCCTTGTCCTTATGCTTCTTTCGTACACTGATATGCTTAGCAATTGCATTTAATAATGTCCTAAGCAGCGAGTCAGAACAAAGCAGCCAGCATTTTCTTCGCAAATATTGTTAAGATACCAAGTTTTTTCGCTCATTCTCCGCAAAGAATTAAAATTCTTGACGAGGTTGTTGGCAGACGACTTCCACGTGGTTCAACAATTCTATGCAAGTCTCTGGTTACACTTTTTTTTTTAAATAAAGCTATGCCTCATATTGAAATGCTGTACAGAAGTAAACTGCAAATCCTTCTTCAATTGAGACTGTTGTAGTTTCATTTGTCAATAAAATAAAAAAATGAGATAGAAGGTAAGGGATACTGCGAATTTCATAGAAATTGCGAGTTTTACATGCTTGCTGAGTATAGGTTTTAACAAAATAAGGCATGGTATTTGTAGTTAAACAAAACAGGTTTTGGCATTATGCTTGTGAACATGCCACCACATAATTGTAATTCCTAAATACATCCTGCCTTGTTTTCTTCGTTTTATTTAACTAGCTGTACTACCACACAGTACAGACGTTCATTACATAAAATGTCACTTTTGTCCACTAAATGACAGTTTCCCTTTCTTGTCTGTAAATGAGGATTTTTAATATTACCTAAAAAGCCATTTTATTGTATGTTTTGTCTTTGAAATTCGGAATAAGGTGAGCACACAATATTCCAATATTTTCAGGAGAAAATAAGCAAGCAAGCTTTCTTAAACAAGGTGTATTTTTAGCAGTTGACATAAAAACATATAGCCACGAATTTATACAAACACCTGGTGTTTGACCTTGAGACAGTCTCAAGCCTCCTTGATAAATTTTTCAAAGTGTGCTTTTAGTTTATGATTGAAAAATGGTTTAACATTAAAATATCACACTCTTCATGATTTAACTTTGTTTCTCAAGCCTTCCACATGTATGTCTGAAAGCTGGATTTAGACGCAAAATTGAGACACATTAAAATCTCTTAATTATGAGGAGATTTGACGACTTTTGTTGCACGTGTTTACTTGGATTTTTTTTTAAGTATGGCCTTATCGGCAAAAATGGACCTCCTGTAATTGCTGAAGTCAAGATAAAATCTAGAATATAGTTTTGGAATTAGAAATGCGGTCATACTCCAATTTACACATTCTTTCCACAGAAAACCCTGGCACATCGTCTAGATCTTGAGGAGGAGTTAAATACAGAAGACAATACATGCAACTTTAATTAGGTTTTATGTCACCCGCATATTTGGACTATAATTTGTGTATTGAGGATTGTTTTGGATTGTTCTGTTCATCCGACATAATCCGTTCTATAGTTTTGTATGCACATTTAAACTACCCAGTGTTTAGAATCTTCAGTTAATAATTAATGCCTCAGGAAAGAAATTAAGAAAAGAAACATCATTTTAAAATGAAGCCCTTTACATAGTCACCGTAATTATTTAAGTCTATGCAATAAATAAGGATTCAGTTACTTTAATTTAAATATTTACAATAGTTTGGAATCCACCTCTAAGTTACTACAAGTTTTTTCAGCAGGCGTTATTGGTTTCCTAACTCTATTCTATAATCTGCCTTTCACTCCTACTTTGATCATACTTAGGAAGTAACTGAACTGATTCACATTCAGTCGGAAAATTTACGTACATTTCTGTTCATCTTTAATCAGATGTCTACGTATTAATGCGGTGCTGAAGCTTTCAAGTGCCTTTGTCGTAAACAGTGTATTAACTTTCTTCTTTTTAACATTTTCATCTGTTGGCAACAACAAAATAAGGTTATCTTCTGTTAAAAGAACATTTTGCGAGAAACTGCAGCTACGGAAACGTTGCCGTTGCCGCGCTCCCTAGGAAAAGGTGTGGCGTTCGTTGCCACGCCTCTAAGGAATCATACCTTAATTATGAGAGGAGAATTTAACCCTCTCACTGCTAATCGGCGCGACGTATACATCCATCGGAGCTCTGTCGTCTTTCCTGGTCATGTGAAGCTCAGTGTGGTTTCTTATTCCCTTGTGATGACCTCTATGTTCTGTAGATATACTATCTATCCCAGCGGTGTTCAAGCACAAGTAGGAATGGGAGGTTGAAATCACTTCCTTGCTCCCGTTGCGACAGGATGACGCATTTATCCGTGGTTACTGAGCTACAGTGGCGGCACTGCGGTGTCATTCTTACGTACAGGAAATCGAAAGCATACATGTTGACATTTTACTCGTGATTAACCCACATGATGTTTCTGAGGATGACTTCTTTGGCACGATTTACGTTTTACGAGGTCTTCAATATTTGGTGCAAAAGTTGAAGTGCACAGTCTCAAAAGATAAGCAAGATGATTGTCATTTATCTTCCTGCGATACTCACTTTTAATATAGGTAGTTCATTTTTGAAAATGTTTGTTCGCAGATGTAAGTGGATCCAAAGATTGATTGATTGATTTATATCCTGCAAGCGTGTATTGAATTTATCCAAATAATCAAATAGATCTGTTGAAAACGCCAGGTCAAACAATTATTCGTCTTGTGTCAATTCAAAAACTTAATTTCCCCGAAACAATAATATAAAACACAGTTATTATTTAAGACTGTTTAAAGAAACTACAAAAGCGTAAGATCATTACAATTGTTAGCATATAAATTGGAATGCTTACTTTGTTTTTCATAAATTCAGCAATCATGTGACGTTGTTGAAAGGAGCATCTTAACTGGCCACCTGAAATGACAATAGTACGGTAATTTTGAAAATTCCGTTCCCAGCTAATGCTAGAGATTTTGAAATTGTCCATGTGGAAGGCTACTTGATCTAACGAAACTTGCGCATTTTACAACTGACATGACGTTAATTAATGTAAGAGACTTGGCACATAAAGCCTCCCTGTGGATTATGCAGTGTATGGGTTAAAAGTCAGATTCAATATTGCTATGCTGCAAAAACTTACTCAGCCTGCCTCGTGCTTTCATAGAGGGCGCTCCGTCGGTCGCAGCACTCACGAGTTTGTTTGCAACATCATGGACAGCGTTGAAAATGTCTTTTACAGAAGTTGTGCTTTTAAGGGACACTATAACATTTAATTCATTATCAACCCCTCCTCAGAAAAACAATCAATTGCGCCTCGTCAGATCTGTCCGCCGGTTCATCCAGGGCTAGAGAAAAAATGTTAGTGATCTTATTTTCTCCTTTAATTGGTTTTCCAAATCACAACCAATTCTTCTATGCGCCTCGTCACTGTACCTCGAGAGAGACTGACTGATGCAAATAAATTTACTAAATTGATACTTAATTCCTTTGCACCAACTAGCAAGCATTGTTTGATAAATTCGCCTTCGCTAATGGCTTCACCTTTTTCCCAATAAGTTCCGCCGGTTTATAGGAAAACTGTACGATATGCTGAACATTAGGGTCGTAATGAATAGGTGCTTTCATTTCTTTCAGTTTTTGTGATCTAGCTTCACCTGGAATGTTAGTAGCACCCATCTACAGACCATTGAATTAATTAACTGAAGTGCAAAATCTACAAACAACGCTGATCATTACATACCTGAAAGAATGTGTTTACCATATTCTTATTCACAACCTATGAAAATGTCGCTTAATACGCACGATAAAGACTTCTTACAAATCAGGCACTTAACGTTATCGTCATCTCGAATATAAAAATATTCGTCCTCCCATTCAATGTGGAACGTATACCCTGTTGACATGGTAGGTACTACTACTACGTACCATCCGGTTCTGACTAAACTCTGTGAGGTTTAACTTGGCAGGTTTTCTACTGTCTTTGTCTCACACAGAGTGCTGTCCTTGTCTAGCAGAGCGGGTGGAACAGCAACCACTTCTTTCTTGCGATTTGTGGAAATTCCAGACCCGTAGAAGCTCGCATCCCTCCCGCTTCAATTGTATGCTGGCTGAAGGTTACAGTGGCGTATGAGCTGTGGGACTGGAGTTTGGTGTTTTGTGGCTTTACACGATACGCAAGATGTTTTCAGTGTTACAGCATATGGATATAATGTTGAATTATTTTCCAGTAGTTTTGGTTGTATTTGTATTGTTCCAAATTGGATCTCGAGGGAAAGTTCTAAAATCAGATGGTAGGGAAATGATAGTTAAAGTTCACAGTTTCTTCAGTGATGAATGTGACGCGTTGAAATGTGGAAAGCCGACTATTTCAGTGACAAGTATAGTTGAGAGAACTGCTGCTGCTACAGGTATTTCTGCTCGTTCCGTCCAGCGAATTTTAAAGAAACACAAAAATTCTGAAGCTAGTGGTGGTAGATTGCAAACTCCAGACAATAAGCGCTCGAATAGGAGATCGCAAAAAACGGAAATAGACTCATTCACGGCAGCTGCTATTAAGCGAACAATCTATTCGTTATATCGTAAGGACTTTCTGCCTAGTTTGCAGGACATATATGAGGCTTTAAAAGTTCAAGACCTACTGAAAGGAAGTGTGCGGTCGTTAAGAAAAATTCTTAAAAAGCTTAATTTCAGTTATAGCAAAAATTCGCAAGGAAGACGTTTTTTAATGGAACGAATGGATATTGTTTCTAAACGATTTTAGTTTTTAAGACGAATGAAGGAAATGAGGGCTACTGGTAGGTCTTTAGTGTACCTTGAGGAAACGTGGGTGAATATAAACCGTACGAGAAATAAGGTGTGGAAGTGTGACGGTGATGAAAATGATTTACTTCTTAAAACACCAATAGGCAAACGGCAGCGATTTATAGTTGTACATGCTGAATGTTCTACAGGGTTCACTCCTAATGCCTTGCTAAGGTTTAAGTCAAAATCCAGTAAAGACTACCATGAAGAAATGGATAACAATATTTTCAAGGATTGGTTTGTTAATAAATTGCTACTTAACATTCCTTCTAATAGTGTCATTGCTATGGACAATGCCCCTTATCATTCCATAAAAATTAATAAAGCACCCACTTCATCTTCACTCAAATCCCATATGCAGGAATGGCTCCGTAATAGAAATATTGAGCTTGATCCCCGAGCGACAAAACCAGTGCTATATGAGTTAATTAAATTGAAAAAAGACAATTTCAAAGTTTATGAAATAGATACACTAGCAGAAATGCATGGACATACCATAGTATGGTTGCCATCTTATCACTGTGATTTTAACGCTATAGAACTTATATGGGCGCAAGTCAAGAACGATGTTGCCAAACATAATATTTCATTTAAAAGTGGTGATGTAAAAGTGTTGTTTGATAATGCGATTACAAAAGTGACTCCAGACAACTGGAAAAGGGCGTGTGAGCATGTACAAAACACTGAACAGTTTTACTGGGAGAAAGACGGTCTGGTAGATGAAATTATGGAAATTCTTCATAAATTTAGAAGAATCGGAATTGGAAGATTCGTTTGAAGTCTCTGATGGTGAATCGGAGAATGAAGAGAGGAGGAGGGGCACCCCGCCACCGATGCGAGGTGGTGAGTATTCCTTTCTCTGTCTAAAAGGGACACTACTTAAACCTCACCTTGGTCACCGGTGGGGGGAAAATGACATGCGTAGGGGAAGCGAGCGCCTGCTGCAGGATTGAGCAGCCCTCATCTATCCCCTAAATGCGCAAAATCCTTAGCACGGCTTCCTTCGGGAGGGAAATAAAGTCGGTGGTCCCATGTCGTAGATTTGCGGCACGTTAAAGAACCTCAAGTCTGATAAAAGGCCTCTGAGCGAAATTTCCGGTCTTTCACACCCTATATAGTATGGGACGCTAAGAACCACATAAGATAAAGAGCGTCCATATATAAAACTGAATTTGTTATCCTCTAAATGAGATGTGTGCGCGATATAGCCCATTTATTGGCTTTTGTTTTGAATAGCTATACGATTTTAGATTTCAGAATTTATTTTTACAATAAACTTCCCCATGCTTAAGCGTAATTTGTGAAAATATTACTTATCTCCTTTAAGTATGCCGACAAGTCAGCTAGCTCTGCTTAATATTTACAAGACTCCCATCAGTTTTCTTGGAATACACGGCGGAACAAAAATCATGTGAGTCTCCATATTTTGATGAATACGATAGGTACAGCAGAGTCAGTCCCACGTGACCGAGGCAATATAACACTTATTTTTGCTTATTATTCTTGGCTGAACAAAGTCCATGTATTGTGAAATGGGTAGCTTTATTTAACACAGCTACCAGAGTCTATTAGCGTCCAAGGTTGGCCGTTTTGCCCCCGTGCCATCCTTTTGATGCTAGTACGCTACTGATAAAAGTCTGTGCTATTAAAGGGCAATTAAACGGTCTTCCTGTGCTGGGATATAACATGCCCGCTCGCAACCTATTTGGCCAAAAATAAATGGTGAAATAGTTTCCACTAGGGATGGGCGAGTACCACTTTTCTCCATACCTATCTATGTAATTATATTCTCGGTTGAACGTGAGTAGATGCTTCTCATCGCCAGGACTAACTTTTTGTTTCTATTGTTATAATTTAAGGTGCTGAATGAAACACTATTTTGTTTAAGTGGGCATTCTTTCATTTTACAATAACTAAGAACAAAATCATCGAAGATTTATTTCAAAATATTCGACTCAGTTCGATACCACCAAGTATCGAGAATATCGAAGTAACGGTGGTATTCGGGTCCCATTCCTGGTTTCCGCACTTTATAAAACCAAACCATAAGCTTATAGTACTTAAGTGCATTTTATTCTTCTAGTTTTTCCGTTTTTTAAATATTTTGATTGTTTTATGAAGTTATTTGAAAACTGTTCTATTGTTATTACGTGTGAAAAGGTCATTCTTCAAAGTGCCATTAACTTAATGATACAGAAACATTAAGTTAGATATACGTGTTCAATGTTTCTTTGTCCCAAAAAAGATGATTTGTTTAAATGGCCATATCTTCTAATAACTTAAAAAATTATGAATAAGTTGAAAATTATTCAAATTCGATGGAAAAGCCTATGCGGTGTGTTTTATTTCATTTCTATGTGTTTAAAATTTAATTAAATTTTCTGCCCAGAAAATTGCAGTCATTGTTTCTATAATCTCACAAGTCTAGCAGAGTATATTTTAAGAAAAGAAAAGATAATGTGAATTACTCCAGCAAATAACAGCTTCTCCCATTGCGAAGCATTGCTTAATTAGAAATATCGGCCATATTCAAATACGAATTGTTAGGACACACCTTACTTAGAATACATTACTGAGTTTTCTGCACCTGTGATTATGCAATTCTTAATCTCTAATACCAGTTTCATTTATTAAACCTTGAAAAGAAAGACAAAAAGAAATATGCTCAGTGTGAACTGAAACATTTTGAATGCATAAAAATGAATGTACGTGTGCAAATTTGCATTCTATATTTCCGCATAGTATATTAGCAAAAATTACTAAAAATTTACTGATCACTTTTCTTCATTTAGAATTGTAGACTTCAGTTCCTGATTCCTCAGCACTTGTATCCTTCTCCTTTGCATACGGACCCAGCAGTCCTTGAAATTCAGATTATTTTTTCTGGCAAAACCAAAAGTGAAGGAATGCTGGCTTTAGTTGTTTTCAGGGGAATTTCATTTGCATAAAGTCTGCTCAAACTTATAATTCAGTTTCATTATCAATGTCTATTTTTCGATATCTTGATTACTTACTCGCTGTGGTTATATTTGATCCGTATTCTATAATTGTGTACAATGTAACTTTCCATCTTTCTTGAGCTTTAGCCACTGATAGAAGAGGTAACATTTATATGTAAAATATTGCCTTAAAATCCTTCATCATAATTTTGTTGTACACTGATACTTTTAGATGAGTTCTCTATTACACTTATCCAGTCATCAGGTGTATACACGTTGTCTTGTTTTCCTTTGCTTAGCTCATTCTGGTAGTATCGATTATCAAAGTTTCCATATTTGCATTCCATTCTCAACCACAGAAGGTTACCACACGCAATCTTTCATTTCCGGATGTCCTTTTTCCATTAATTTGGCCGCAATTTTTTCCTAGACGCGGGGATATCATAATCAGAAAATTTACTCGCCTTTACAATAGAAAGAACACTCATAAAGCTGTTAAATATTTCATTATAACTCAGAAATCGCACAAAACACAGAATAATGTTGACAGCTTTACCAATTGCGCTTCTGTGGCTTTGGGCTGTTATGATCCTCAGCCCAGCAACTGCTGCTACCTGTGTGGCTTCCGGAACAGCATAGGTGCATGGAGCTGCTCAAAGATACACTAAGAACCCGTAAATGTAAAATTAATATAATATGCTGCTATAATGGACTTAAGGGCTTCTATTATGCAGTTAAAATTCTGGGACAAAATATAGAAAGAAAGCAAGCATTTGCGTTTTATTAGCCATACAAACACTAGAAATTCTAAATAGATTTTGAAAATATGGTGCTAAAAGTTTTCGAATAGATTATTTATTTTTGGCAAAAACTTCAATGTGGTTGTCGAAATTTCACCTGTATATGGCCTTAATAGCTTGTGCAAATACAACTTATATCTGGTTCAATTATTCACCGAGCAGTTTACATCTGTACAAAATTACAGTGAGTCGCAATGCCTTTGTTTTCCTCCTCCAGGAAGTTCATTATTGACCTCAATCTTTATTATACGTTCATCACATAATACAGTGACCTCCACAGCTTCTGCTTGCTCATTTAGTTATAACTGCATGGCTAAGATTTATCTTATAGTGTGGCAAAGTGCATACAATACAGTTCATCGCAGTTTTCTCTTCCTCAAGGAGATGCATCTGCTTAACATACAGCTAAGAAATATCTTATGCGTTAAAACGACATCTTCTTCAGTCTACTATAGTTGTTTATCGCTCGGCCAAGATTTACTTTTTTACTGTATCACAATGTACACACTACGGTTATATCCACATTTCTGTTTCTCAATGAGCAACAACTGTTTATCGCATGGTAAGCTTTTATTTTACGCTTGTACTGCAGTGTATACAACACAGAAGTCTTCACAACTCCCATTTCTCAATGTACAACAGCTGCTTATCACCTGGGAAGTCTTTATTTTACGCTTGTACTGCAGTGAATACCCCTAAAACACAGAAGTCTTCACGACTCCCATTGCTCAATGACCAACGGCTGTTTATAACAAGAAAAATGTATTTTACACTGTACTGTAGTGCACACAAAGCAGCAGTCTCCACAAATTTCGCTTGTGCAATGACCTGCAATTGTTTTTCTCCTATAAACACCGTGAATTTTTACTGTGTCATGGCGTATGCAGTAATCTTTACAATTTTTGCTTGCTCAATGGTCTGCAAATGTTTTTCACATAGCCAACGTTTGTTTCACACTGGACATTAGTGCACATAGCAGATAATCTCCACAATTTCCGCTTGCTCACACAGCTACAGCTGTTTTTCACACAGTGAATGTTTATTGCATACTAAGCCATAATACATACAGGTGGTAATCTCCACAAGCTTAGCTTGCTCACACAGCTACAGCTGTTTTTCACACAGTGAATGTTTATTGCATACTGAGCCATAATACATACAGGTGGTAATCTCCACAAGCTTAGCTTGCTCACACAGTGAATGTTAATTGCGCACTAAGGCATAATCCATACAGATGGTAATCTCCACAATTTCAGCTTGCTCACACAGCTACAGCTGTTTTTCACACAGTGAATGTTTATTGCATACTGAGCCATAATACATACAGGTGGTAATCTCCACAATTTCAGCTTGCTCACACAGCTACAGCTGTTTTTCACACAGTGAATGTTTATTGCATACTGAGCCATAATACATACAGGTGGTAATCTCCACAAGCTTAGCTTGCTCACACAGTGAATGTTAATTGCGCACTAAGGCATAATCCATACAGATGGTAATCTCCACAATTTCAGCTTGCTCACACAGCTACAGCTGTTTTTCACACAGTGAATGTTTATTGCATACTGAGCCATAATACATACAGGTGGTAATCTCCACAATTTCAGCTTGCTCACACAGCTACAGCTGTTTTTCACACAGTGAATGTTTATTGCATACTGAGCCATAATACATACAGGTGGTAATCTCCACAAGCTTAGCTTGCTCACACAGTGAATGTTAATTGCGCACTAAGGCATAATCCATACAGATGGTAATCTCCACAATTTCAGCTTGCTCACACAGCTACAGCTGTTTTTCACACAGTGAATGTTAATTGCGCACTAAGGCATAATGCATACAGTTGGTAATCTCCACAATTTCAGCTTGCTCACACAGCTACAGCTGTTTTTCACACAGTGAATGTTTATTGCATACTGAGCCATAATACATACAGGTGGTAATCTCCACCAGCTTAGCTTGCTCACACAGCTACAGCTGTTTTTCACACAGTGAATGTTTATTGCGCACTCAACAATAATGCATACAGACAGTAATATACACAATATTAGCTTGCTCACACAGCTACAGCTGTTTTTTCACACAGTGAATGTTTATTGCGCACTCAACAATAATGCATACAGACAGTAATATACACAATATTAGCTTGCTCATTGAGCTAGAGCTGTTCCTCCAATCCCTAGGGTTTGATTTATAGCATTTCAGGGTGAAATTAATTAAGATAAATTCCGATATTGCGCCATTCAAATAACGTTTTCTTGCAGTTTTCCTGCACTTTTAGCTACATCCCAATGTTCTGTAGCAGTGATTTGTAATATATGGACCAACCTACAGTTTGCTATGTTGATTTACCTCAGTTGTTCATTTTTATAGTTGCCTTCACCGGGACAGAGGAGGCGGCATTTTAATCGTCCTTGGAATATTACCTTCTTGCACTACAGATCTGTTACTTACTTATACGATGTGTCTTACGGAATATGAGCCCGAAGCAGTATCACCTAATTTCTTACTCATAAATACACAGATCACGTAAGATGAAAATTGCCTACATTGGAAATTTAAGCATAATCTTGGCTCAAAATGTGATTGCTTAGAAGCACCTTATTCTGGTAAACCCATACCAGATTATGTGGTGCTAATATGAGACGAATGCAGCTCAGACACAGTGAGCATGCTCACGGAAGAGCATGCACCTGAACAGCTTTCCCCGTGGGTTTACATGCAGCTTTCCAAGAGAGAAAACAAGAATTACATCATAGCGTTTGCTGATATCTCTTGTCAATCTCTATGCCACAATTATTGTGATCGGATATTTATGACCACGGCTCTAAATTTTGCTGGAGGCACCTTGTGGTATGCTTGAGAAGAACAGCAGACTGTAAGCATTGGGATGTACGGTGAAAAAAGAACACCATGTCCAGAATTCTTAACGAAACCAAAGGGGTAAGAACAATGGTTACATGTTTCCCTTTGAGCACAATCGTACGGAAGAATCTCCTATGCCGGGTGCTCCAAATTCAAGGCTTCACGGTATCTAGATCAGGTTCATCCTTGTGTGGCGGTGTTATTGTAAAACAGCTACACAGCGTGAGCCGAAACAAAATCAAGAATCTTCCAAACAGAATGGAAATACTCCTTTAATCTGATAATTCCTCATAGACCGGTAGATGTATGTAGGAATAATTAACAAATACACAACTAATTATACAATAGAAACCAAGAGTTGGCAGAGTTTAATTTTCTTTCGCTAGTACGATTAGCTGCCAAAATTAAAAATACACCCATCGAAAAATATACGTACCCCCAGGTTGGCTTGAAAAAGATATAACGAAGAGTCCATCATCATTTATGTGATTTGTTGCAACCCAAGCATTCTGAGGTCATGCGATAGTTTGTCGACATTATGCTGCTATACACACATCATTTCTAGCCGGTTTGCTAACCATGCAAGCACTTGTGCATAAACGAGGCAAATGTTGGTTTGTGGGGCAAATAAAGGCACTATAATGTCAAAACACTTTGTTTAACTACCAAAAACAGCCATTCTGCTCCAAAGTGCTTGTGACTGCATGACAGTTTAACCTTGCAATAGCTTTATCGGCCGATCGAAATCAGGAAAACCCCAAGAGGATTTGTTTTCGAGGAGTATAGGAATTTAAGTAAAAATAGTGGTGGATGTTTCTCGGCACAGCGGATAGAAAAGTTGTGAACACAGGACTCTGAGCTCACCCGCACAACTAGAGAAACAATCGGTTTGGAAGGGCAAGGAGACTGAAGTGGGGCCGGCGAGCTACACATTCAGCATAGGTTGCTTAAGGCACAAATTTATGTTTCCGTTGCTGATACATCTCAGATGTTCATCTTTAAAGGACCTCTAACTTAAGTCTCCTACGCATTTATCCCATATAGAGCGCAAAATATTTGCTTGATTAGAGGAATAAATTGCGTATATATTGTCCTTGTAACAAGCATCGGTAACTCTGTATTCTCTAATCTATTAAATAGACTGCGGCCGTAGTGGCAGAGGTGTTCCATCCCAGTATCTGAACGAGATTTTTCTCCGTTTGCGAGGTCTGTTGTGAGATGCATTGGGCCACACGAGGACTTTATAAATAATGGAGAATTAGATTCAAGGGTACAAAAATGACTGTTGGCCGAATCACCGCATGTGCAACTTATCAAAGTGAGAGGCACTGAGTACAAATGTATTCGCGAACTCCGGGTGTCACTCCACACTGATATCCAGCAATTGCAGTGGTCGTGCAGTATAGTCTTGCACCAGTGCCTATCTTAAATCACTGAATAAAATCGCCACCGTGTTGTCAATGATAGATTGGCGCTCATACATTTCAGGGCAAATTATTAACTAGCAAAATCACCGGACTTCCATTTGCAACTCAGCATAATCCAAGGTCGCGCATCTCTATACTTCTTTCTGAGTAATCAAATCTTCCTCTGAAGCAGTGAATATTTTGCAGCACGACTTATGAATGTGCAGAACCATTTTTCTTTGCAAGCCTTATTTATATAATAATTTTGCATCTTTCTACCGCTTATTACAAAGTAAAATGTCATAGAGATACTCCTGAAATGTTTGATATGGCAGGATCGTTACTAGGAACTAAACACGAAAGGAAAACGTCTGGATGAAAAATAGGGTAAGTATTGCTAAATGGGATAAAAGTTTAATGAACTCAAAATGCTTATCTTAATTACAAAATTTATACATGCTTAACGTCTTGTATAAATTTGAGTAATTAATGAATAGTAATAATAATTAGCCTGAAAAAATATGTTTACTTATTTTACCTTGAGTACAGTTGTGCAGTTTGTTCAGTAGATGCATACTTTATTCGCCCTTTGATGCCTGGGCGAATCGGATCACCGGTTTTGTCCTGAGTAAAACCGGTAAAGAGTTATACAGAGTAAAATATTGGTAAAATTAACCTTAAGAATTTCAAAAGCATCTAGAGATTTTAATGCAACGCTTTATTTATTCTACAAATGAGTGCTTTTTGTTTCACTGATACATATTTAATGTATTCTTGGAACTCCAGCCACGCATTTCTAACGTAAGGTTTACTTTGCGAAACATTCTGCAAAATTCTAAGGTTCTTTCTTAGAGATATGAAATGTTGTTTCCAGAATCCGGTATGCAGTCGCATCGCACTCTTGCGTCTCCTGTGTGCTTACATTGTTTAACTCCCCAACAGGATTTTCTTATCGCGGTTACACCAAAACAATGCGCAACATAACATTTCCTTAAACAAATTCCTCCTGCCTCGCCACAGCAACACTATTATTAGTGCTTTGTTACTTCAGTGGCATATCCTGGTCGCTTTCGAAACATCGTTAAAGCATTAAATTGGGAACTGGTTTCGCTCACCCCTCATGAAATGGTTTTGAGCCGTTCCTTAGTTCAGAAATTGACACTTTAATGCATACTTATTCCTCTGCAAGGAACTATGATGATTTACTGAACTTGATAACACCGTGTTACAATATACTGTAATGATTGATACATGAACATAGCCGCTGTTAACCAGTTTCCCTGGGCATTATTATTGCTATCCATAGCCAGAGTACATCAATATTCTTATTCTTTGGGGTACCTTACTTACCCCAATATCTACAGTGTTTATGTTATAGAAGACTGGCACTCAGAATCTACTTCGAGCCCCGAGGTCGCGGGTTCAAAACCGGCAGAGGGCGATGAATTTTTTCAGGCGTAAAAATCCTTAGTATGGCTTCCTTCGGAAGGAAAGTAAAGCCGGTGAGTAGAAATAAAAAGCCGATTTAAGAGCAAAGGAACATGCCGTCCACTGATAAGGGTAATTACATGTGTTTTAACACATGTAAACATATGTAACCGCTAATGACCGCCGCTAATGTCACGTCTAATGGATATGTGTGGTAATACATATGTAAACATATGTAACCCGCCAATGACCGCCGGAGATGCCGACAGGTGATAAGATATAATCGACATCGTTTGTTCTGTGTTGCAGCCTCCCGCCGGCTCCCTTTGAGGTCTTAGATACCGCCTGGTCTCGTGTCGCTACGCCCCGTCACCTCTCTTTTTGTGATCTTACCTAATTGTCTTGAGATGTGCGGTAGGGAATGATTTTCCCGATGCCTGCCGCCCCTCGGCAAATCAATTAGGTAACATTCGTCAAACATTATTCAATTAAGTTTTTTTGATTAATTAATTGTATATGAATTGACTCGAGCGCAAGTGGTCGTCTTCGTATAAGTAGCAAGCTCACGAGAACAGTCTGTCATGTAATAAAAACCCCGCAACCTACTTCTGTCTGAGGATAACGGAAATGTCCATTAGCTGACAATGTTAGACGCTTTCACCACATTAATAGACTTTAAGATTGCATCCCGGATCTGTATACAGTCATTAGCGGACAATGTCAGTAATTGTTTTCCTAAGTGCTCTGAAAAATCCCCACACACTCAATGTTAATACCTTTTAGCTCGTAGAATTTCCATCACAAACTGTGGAAAAACCCTAGTCTAGACAATTTTTTTCCCTGATAATTAATGATTAAGTTTCATAGCTCTTATTTCTTTCAATAAAATATTGCGAATAAAGTATTCAGATTGACGGAAAGAAATATTACATACGGTATTAAAAATAAGTAAGCGTGGTGAATACTACATATGTTATTAAAAATAAAATAAATACAGATAACATTATAGTTAAATATTATAAATGTTATTAAAAAACAAATGATTCGGTTAACATTATAGTTGAACACTATATATGTTATTAAAAAATAAATACGGTTAACATTATAGGTGAATATTACATACGTTATTAAAAATAAAAAATGGCCTCGCTGATCAATGAATACAATTAAATATTTTTTATTAATTAATTGTATATGAATTGACTTGCGCATTTTGGTTATTGCGCTGTGTCTCCCTAACGTTTCCAGATCCAGGATCGTTCCAGCTAGTTGCGCGCTTCTGACATCTACCTTCAAAAGTAAAGTTGCGCGCTTCTACCATCTTCATTCTAAAGTAGAACAATGAGATAAAAACTAATCAATTCTTTGGAACGCGCCGCGTCATGAGGGTATTGTTCCAAGTTATCCGGGATGCCTGGGGTCGAATCCTAGGAGTGATTACAAATTCAGCTTCTAATAACTCAGAGACTAATTACGATAAAGACGTCAAATAAAGTTTATTACATTAATGTCATTAGGTAGTTTCTTGTGAATGTATATTTGGGTACCTGGTGTTCTGGGTTCAATCCTTAATTTTTAAATCACCATTATCTCAGAAACTAAGAGAGGTAGAGGAGTGGACCAAAGCATGATTGATAAGTTCTATACTGGGTGATTAATGCTGTATATAATTGCCAATCGGTTGTGATTGATTCGATTCCCCATCTTTTAATGACTTCCTTAATTTTCCTCTGTACACTAGAATATATCAATTAGATCGATGATGTACCTGCATACAGCTTTGTTTAACATGTTGAGCTAATATCATAAATTATTTTGTTCCTGGTGTTCTGGGTTCGAATACCGATTCAATGAAATTTACTTACAAATTTAATAACTTGTAATCTAATTTAGATAGACATGTCAAGGTAAACGCAAACAGAGTATCTAGCCCTTAAATATCGTTATCATGACAAATATTACTTTGAAGTACTCAGGTCGAATCCCGAAGAGATGATTTCATATATCTTCATGCCTATGGATCATATCAGGTTCAAATAAACATTAAATGCTTGATGCTGATGTGGGGAGCTAAAATACATTTATTAAAAGTATTACCGGGTTCGATTTAGAAGCTTAGAATCCGTGTAACTATGGACAAATTGCTTTTCTCGTGATTGTAGTGAAATGTAATGGTCTTTCTGTGAGAAGATGGAAAGGAAGAATTGAAAAGGGAATTAAAACATGAGATAATGTAGTATATACATACATTTAACTAAATAAGGAGGAAAATCTTCTACGTTACCTTTTAAGCTTTTACTTTAAGTATTGTGATAATACAGCTGGAATTAACCTTGGTACAATAGGTGATGGTGGTAGGCTTTGAATTTGAAATATATGTCTGAATGAGCGTGTGAGAATGCTTCTCTTGCTGGTGTGACAGCATAAGCAGGTAGTTATGAGACGAGTTTAAACGTGTTTGATGCTGTCAGACATCCTGTCTCTAGGTGTGACGTCATAAACATACTGCTTCTGGGCGTGAGGTTATATGGCTGAGATTAATACACGTTGAGCGGTCATATACAGCTGGTTATGAAGCGAGTTTATGATTGATCTAAAAGGTTCGTGCTCCCTCTATAAATATGTTATAGGGGAAAGGATGCTCTCCTGAAACATTAGTCATCTAGACAACTATTGTTCACGGAGCCAGTAGACGTCTGGTTGAATGGGACAGACCTCAGGTTCAAATCTTTAAGGGTACGGACCCCCGCCTTTTGCCTCTCATGTCTCCTAAACCATCCTAACAGCGTAACATTACGTTATAACGCCACGTAAGCAGATTAACGACGGTCAGTCGCTCAGATCTTTGATTTTTTGTGGTTTGCCCTGGTCTGCAGGCGAATGCCTGAGCACCGTATGCTACCACGTTTTTCATGTTATATCATTCTATCTTAACCTACGTGCTTCTAAGATACTCTGACTGGATTACCGTCGGCCACTCGCTCAGACCTTTGACTTTTTCGTAGTTTTCCCTGGTCCGCATGCGAATGTCTGCTCAAAAAGATACTTGTCCCTTCCTCGGTTGGCGGCTAAGGAGTATGGTATACGATTATATGAGGAATATATGGAAAAACGGAGACAGACGGTATTATAGACAGAAGTTGGTCCACTTTTGCGTTTATATGGGAAAGGATAGGGAAAACGAGGGTAGATGCGACGGTTCAAGGAGGCAAATGCATTTATAAGGGAGAGATAGGGAATACCAGGGCTGATGCTAGGCTAGTCAGATGCTAAAGGAGGAAGGGATATGCTTTATACGAGAGAGATAGGGAATACAAGGAAAGATGCTATACTAAACAGCACTTGAAGGGTAGAATAAGAGCGATATAGCGAACCGAGGAGAGGTATTAGGATAGGAGTTTTGAATGATAGAGTATACGTCTATATGGGAAAAGATAGGGAAAACGAAGGTAGGTGCTAGGTTGAGAGAGTCTTCAAGGAGGAAAATGCATTTATATGAGAGCGGTAGGGCATACGAGGAGAGCTGCTACTCTAGACATGGTTTGAGGAGTAGAGTATACGTTTATATGGGAGAAATATGGAAAACGGGAGAGATACAAGGATAGACAGGGTTGAAGGAGGAGGAATGTAGGTTTATACGGTAATATAGAGAGTAATTCGATTATAAAACTTTTCTCATCCAGCGTTACAACACTTTTATATACTTATTTTCTAAACCTTACAAACTTTATATATGTTAAACAGTAGTGCGCGAGACGGAGAGGGACAAACTGTATATCGGTTTACAGTGAAGTATACGTCCTAACCTATTCCCACCTTGTTTGTTCTGGATCTTCTCATTCCTATCATCATCTAACGTAACCACGTAACAACACGTAACACGACGTAACATAACAGCATGACGAGACGTCATACTAAGTAACTTAACCACGCAACATCACGTGACATCTCGTAACCAGAAACGTCACGCGACGTAACAACACGTAGCAACTATGTAACCAAGTAACAAAATAAAGAACTACACTCTATGTGAAGAGTCGCTCACTTTGTAGGACTACAGGCGATTATGAAAATGAAGACAATATAACACAGAAATACCATAAATGTCAAGTTCTTAAATTCTGCAAGTGTAATAAAACTACTTCCAAGTGCACTGTTTGTAAGAAAATGCACAAAGAAACCTGATTATAAATGTGTCAATTGTGTAGAGTATGAACTAGCTAAAATTGCTGTAAACATGAATAATTCAATTTTTCTATGCAATTAAAACTAAGTAAACTCCCTCATTTGCTTACTCTTGTTTGGGTTTTATGGGTTTCAATGAAATTTATTTATTTTTTAATAATTGATATTATTTGTGTTTTGTTGCAGAATTCACAATTCAGCATTTTAACTGGCATATAAATCATGTAAAAACATTAATGATGATGAGATGCGGTTTAAGGGCGCTAAACTACTAAGGTCATCAGCGCCCTAACAATGTATAAAATATAGTCAAAATATAAAACAACCGCGTAATTAAAAACGGGACATAAACCCGCGATGTGCAAAAGCTAAAAACAACAATACAACAATCCTAAACACTAACACACTAAAGGCATAGGCAATAAAAGATTAAAACGTGTCAAGAACTGTAGAATGTGAGGGACATGAGCGCCATATGTCCACTGGGGATTAGAGCCCCCATAAAAAAAGACAGAATAAAAGTACTAAGCTAAAAGACGCTCATCGCATTAAATGCGCAGATTAAAATCACTGTCATGAATAAAACGTAAAACACATTCTACAGCACGCGTGTCGTCTGCCAAAACGTTGGCTGGGCCAACAGGCAGACCCACACGAGCACGCAATGCAGCTAAAACCTGACACTCTGTTAAAATGTGACGCACCGTTAAGGGCACGTCACACTGCCCACAGAGTGGTGCGGGGTCACCACTGAGCAAATACCAGTAGGAAATAAATGAGAGAACGAAGCCTCAAAGAGATGCCGACATCTGATAAGCTTCTTTGTTCTATGCCGACAAGCCCCGCCCCCTCCCTTTAAGGCCTCACATGCCGCCCTGGTCGCGTGCCGCTAGCCCTGCCCCCTCCCTTTGTGGCCTCACCTAATGCCGACTGGTTCTGTGCCGACAGGTCCTCCCCCCTCCCCCATGTGGTCTGGTCACGTGCCGGTGTCCCCGCCCCCCTCCCTCCACCATACGCTGGGTGCGTACCCTCCCTCCCCTTTGTGGTTTGATTGGTTCCCTGTGGATAGGTGGGAGAGTGTGTATTGTTCCTATACCGTGACTACATTCCCACCCCCCCCTCATTGTGATTTGTTTCAATCCCTGCCAGGTGATTGGTTCCCCTGCGGATATGTGGGGGTTCTCGGTGCGTGACGCTGGCGACGTCACCCTGCTCTCATAGCGTCCTGTTTAAATCCCGCCCCTGGTAAGGTGTGTGGTAGGGAATGTGATTCTCGATGCCTGCCGCACATCGGCAAAACGTTTGAGTACATAATTGTGTCAATCAATTAGATAATGTTCGTCCATGCATAAAACATTATTGAAAAAAAAAGAATCGCCATCATATTACTACTAATGTCCTAACATTGCATATCTAATGAAACGATGCTCCTCGATCGATGAAAAACAATTAAGTATTTTTGATTGATTAATTGTATATGAATTGACTTGCGCACCTGCTTCTAAACCCCATTTTTACATCTACTAATGCCCACAAATTACACTTCTAATGAAACGCGGCTAGTCGGTCGATGAAAACAATTAAGTATTTTTGATTGATTAATGTAATTGACTCGCGCGCAACTGTTCGTCATCGTATATGTGTGGTAGCATGTGTATAATTATTACGAGTAATAACATTTATTTAATTCTACTTTTGAGGGAAAATATATTTTGGATTTATAAGAATATTACAACACTTAAATGAATCCATAGCTGAAAGGACAGAGTTGCCGTAACAGTCGTTATCGTGTGATAATTTCGCTGAAAACCCGCGCGCATCCCTTCCTCCATGGAGCGCCAGACTGGTGTGAACGACTCTCGGCCAGTGTAGTGACAAGTCGAATACGGCACCCCCTCCACTCGCGTTTCAGTTCGCAACCTACACCAGCGCGCCAGGTGGTAATATGAGTGAAACTGGTTTTTTCTCTCTGAACCAGCGTGGGCTTCCTCACGGCGCCCCTGGTGGTCATATCTGAAAGTTGTGAATTCGCCATATTGAACCTCAAGGTGTGCGCAAGGTGGCCATCTTAACTCTATATAATTCAGCGAAGTATGATTCTGGAAAAAAATAAAGGCGAATTAACATTTTAGTTAAATAATACTCGTTTAACATGCGAGGTGCGTTCATATTGTCTCGTTATAATTCCGGAGGAATTGATTATGAAAAAATAAATACGGTTAACATTATAGTTAAATATTACATACGTTATTAAAAAAATAAATAAGCGTCCCGCTGATCGATGAATACAATTAATTTTTTTTATTGATTAACTGTATATGAATTGACTCGCGCACGGGGTTGTTCTCGTATATGTGTGATTATTACGCGTGTATAACTATTACAACTAATAACGTTTGTTTGATTCTTCTTTTGAGCGGAGGGTTTATAAAAAATATTGCATTGCTTAGACGAATTAAAAAGCGTCTGAGAACGACATTGTAAATAGCCATCGTGTGACGTTAACACGAGAACCCTTTACGAAAAACAACGCGAGCGCGACCGCTGTGCATCGCCTAATACAATGAAGCTTAAGAAATGGTTAAACCAGAACGCTAGGGTTTTTCCCCCGGTACCTGCTCTTAATGGCTAGGGGTATCCATCACACCAAATGCCGGTACGCTCCAACTGATGTTAAAAACTATAAGACCGCTATGCCTCTTCTCACTCGAGAGAAGCAATAATTACCCTTCAAAACAGGCATACCTTTCCTAGTAGATATAAAAGTGTTGCGAAAGGAAATAATAACATGGAGAGAGGACTTCAAAACAGGCACACCTTTCTTAGTAGATATAAAAGTATTTCGAAAGGAGATAACAACATGGAGAGAGGACTTCAAAACAGCAATACCTTTCTTAGAAGATATAAAAGTATCGCGAAAGGAGATAAAAACATGGAGAGAGGACTTCAAAACAGGCACACCTTTCTTAGTAGATATAAAAGTATTGCGAAAGGAGATAATAACATGGAGATAGGACTTCAAAACAGGCATACCTTTCTTAGTAGATATTAAAGTATCGCGAAAGGAGATAATAACATGGAGAGAGGACTTCAAAACTGGCATACCTTTCTTAGAAGATATAAAAGTATCGCGAAAGGAGATAATAACAGGGATAGAGGACTTCTCAACATGCATCCTGACCGAGACGTAGGCTCTCTCTCTCTCTCCCTCTCTCTCTCTCCCTCTCCTTACAAGAAATTCGAAACATGCGCGAAGACCTCAAATATAAATTTGATATTCGTTTTTAAATGTTCTTTCTAAAGACGTAGCGAACTTTGAGAAATTCAACGAATTATTCACTTGCGTACCCTGCTTGAAAGAAATATGCTGTACAACCCTGAAGAACGCATACGGGCTTCTCGGAAGAAGACATGTAGACACTCATTAGAGGACAATGGCAGACGCTTCCACGTCATTAAACATCTTAAGAGGGTTTGAAGAATGCAAAACAGGGTCCTGTATAGAGCCATTAGTGGACAATGGCAGACGTTTCCCCTTCATTAAACATCCTAAGTGCTCTGAAAAACCACAGACCCTCTGGGTAAATAACTATTAGCGATACAATAGATTTTCTTAATGTGTTCCTCTGTGCAGAAATTCCATCACAAACCGTGGAAAACCAAGTCTAGTCATGTTTTAAGCTTACCACAAAAAAATTTTCCCTGATAATTAATATAAATTCTACATGAAGATTATTAATGATTAAACTTCATAGCTCTTATTTCTTTCAATAAAATATTGAATATGACTCAAGCGTTAGGAATATGAAACGTGAGAAGCATAATTATAATTATAATTAAACGTATACTGTGTAGATTCTGTACTTAAGCATTCGATTGTATCTTTGTCATTATTTAAATACTCACATACAAGAATTGCATGCATGATATCAAAAATTAAACTGATTTTTTTTCGGTATGTTAAACAAAGAAATATGATTTGGCGAGAGTAATATGAAGAATAAAAAGTATTCAGAACGGTGAATATTACATATGTTATTAAAAATAAAATAAATACGGTTAACATTATAGTTAAATATTACATACGCTATTAAAAATAAATAAGGCTCTCGCTGATCGATGAAAACAATTAAATATTTTTTATTAATTAATTGTATATGAATTGACTTGCGCATTTGGTTGGTGACGTATGTGCGTGATTATTACGCGTGTATAACTATTACGACTAATAGCATTTGTTTAATTCTAAATAAAAAATGTAATATGGAGCCTATCCTAAACAATCCTCGTTACTCTTAATTTATTCCATTTAAAAAGATTGGCTTATTCTCTTAGTAAACATAGGACGAGAACGATTTTAAATACCTCATCCATTCGAGAGATATTTTTTGAATATTCCAGCATGTTAAATATAAACTTAATACACACAAAAATTCATTTCAAATAATATTTTTGCGACATTAAGTATTTGCGAATGAGTTTTTACTTTCTCTACTACGTATAGTAAGTAGAGGAAGTGTTGTATTCCACCCCAAAAAAATTCGATACCGAGATTTCACCGGAAATAAATGTTTTGAGACCCTCTGAATCCAAAAAGCATGGCTGTGTGTGTGTCTGTGTGCCTGTGAAGCATAACTCAGAAACGAAGAGTCGGATAAACACCAAACTTGGTATTTAGGTTCAGTATCTTCCAGAGATGCGACACGAAGGTTTTAAAGAAAATGCCCCGCACCAGACTACCCTTTACATGGAACATTTTTCGAAAATTTTAATTTTCTCAAAAATGACTCTAACGATATTGAATAAAATATTATATGTTTAAGATATTGTAATGAGAAATGAAATGTATATCTCGAATTTTCTGGGAATGTCTCCAAAAGTATTCTTCATTCTGAACGACTTTTGCAAAACTGATAAACCATAAGAGATAGACAAAATTTTACTACACAAAAAATGGAGATCGCGTTAAAATACATAATGTATATCATATACATTCTTGTTGTTGAGTAAACCGTTTTCGAGATATTGCTTGTTATTCCCTTAAATTTTCCAATACTTATACTTTTTCTCAAATTCGTTATTCTTGTTTTTATGTCCTGGACATGCAAAGAGAATGGAATGCGCCACATAGCAACCAGCGTTAAAATATTTGACTATCGCTTAAAAGCTACCATATTCCCCTTGCATCGACATGAAAATTACCAATAACATTGACATCTCGATATCTCGATTAACATGAAGCATATAGAGAATAAACGCTTGTAAAATAGTTTGTACAAGAGTAGAAAAAGTCATGTGAGTGTATCACATCAGATTTTTGATATTGGTTTAAATTTTCAAATACTTTAACTTTTCTCAAGTGGTAACTCGCTATTCGTTTTCCCGTGGTAATGCATAGAGAATAGAATTCTAAAGCCATCACATAGCATCAGGCGTTTTTTTAAACATCTGTGACGTGTCTATTCACAATCGAAAGGTTGCTGGTTCGAGGAAAATTATATCAACAGAAACAATACATTATTTTCACTCTGTGATTATTTTGGTAATGTAACAATAATTAACAATGAATTTTAGCGGTACATGTAAAAAATAAAATATTTTTTTTCCTAGCGTCATACGCAGAAGCATTACCCTTAAGGAACGCTGGCGTGATCGATGGATTTCCCCATAACAGGTTTAGGCTTGCTTACGAAATGCCCCTGCGCGAGGCTAGCATTTCCCTCTCCTTCTTCTCGAAGGTTGGAGTAGCCAATCAAAATCGTTGTATTATATATCTTAAACTTTCACTCATACATTCTTTATATTGCAAAAGAACACTATAAAAAGGCTGCTTCATCGGGGATTCTTACAGTTTCTCCGCTGAAATCAACGAGCTAAGACCTCTGCAAACTTTTCTCAATCAAAGTGAAATTTCAACGAACATCATGTCTGGTAAGTTGTAATAAACCACTTCATTTACTTTTAAAAGTTAAATTATTACTCAGTTCATTTAACTTATATTTGCGTTCTTGTTTTTCATGTCTGGCATTTATATTCGAATAGTTGAACTTCTACTGTTAATATCTAGCTGCGCGAATTCTCAAAAAAAATGTGAACAGTTTAGTTAAGTATTCACCTTGTTGAGTAATTATTATTCCGGATATTTAAATACGTGTTTTCACCGGGTGAATTATATTCCTTTCTAGAGAAATACAATTACTTGAAAACCCTGCGAATCGAATAAAAATGTTCTGTATAAATATTCTTCCGGGGGTAACCGACGGTAATCGAACCGTGGACTTCCTGTTTGCATGCACTGGTCGAACATTCACTGTGAATGTTTCATTCCGCTCTCGCATTTATTTAGTAAAAACTTTCAGTCTGTTTCCATCATGTTAAAGAGATATTTTCTATGATTGTGTCGCGAAATACACTTGCTTTATTTGTAATAAAAATTTCTCAGGTGTTTAAAATACCACGACATTTTCCCTGTATAAGCTATTCGCAGTAAGGTAAATTAACTTAATAATATATCTTTTCTTTAATAAATAAATAAATAAAAATCTAACGCGTAAATTAATTGCGTTTTCAGCATTCAGTTCTGCTAACATAGCTGAAGCGTACATCCACCTCCAGCAGGATACCCACCGCCGGTTGCAGGATCGCTCATCAAATACCGTAATGATTCAGGCACCCGAACAGTCGAATGGTAAGCATTCTTCACTGTTTTAAAAAAGTAATGTAACAAATTATATTAACTTCTTGTTCATATTCTTTATTATTATTATTATTAATATTGTTATTATTATTTCCAGGAAGTGGACTTTATTTTGGTATCGGCCATCCATCGACCGCTGCAACGGCACCACATGGCTTCCAAGCCTTCATGGGGCCAAATCATCATGGAGGCGGCTCTGCCCCATACATGCAGCAACACTCGTACGGTAAGAATTTACAGACTGGCGTTTGAGCAATTGTAACTAAAAATTATTTAATAGTAGACATACATTGGCGATTCTAGCACACAAAGCCCTACCTACGATAGCATAGAGTTCTGGGTTGTATAAGGGGAAAAGGATATATTTAAGGGGAGTTTCTCACTCAATATTCAGTCACATAACTCTTTCGGTCTCCCAGAATGCTATGTATTTTTCACGCAGGTGTTTAAAACATGTATTTTTTCACGTATAGCGTGTAGATTTTTTAGAACTCTGTAATTAAACATGGTATACTATTATTATTATTATTATTTATTTTTTCCAGGAAATGGACTTTATTTCGGAGGCAGCATCGCTCAACAGGCGACCGCTGCACCGGTACCTCCAGGCTTCGCGACTGTTGCACCAGCAGGCTTCGCGACCGTTGCACCGCCACCCCCAGGCTTCCAGACCTTCCTGGTACCAAATCAGCAGGGGTGGGGCCCTGCCCCATACATGCAGCAAGCACCGAACGGTAATAATTTTTCAACATTTTACGAAGTTCTTTTACACATTCTATATTATTATTAATATTGTTATTATTATTTCCAGGAAGTGGACTTTATTTCGGAGGCGGCATCGGTCAACATGCGAGCGCTGCACCGGTACCTCCAGGATTCGCGACCGTTGCACCAGCATGCTTCGCGACCGTTGCACCGCCACCCCCAGGCTTCCAGAACTTCCTGGTACCAAATCAGCAGGGGTGGGGCCCTGCCCCATACATACAGCAAGCACCGAACGGTAAGAATTTTTCAATATTTTATGAACTTCTTTTACACATTCTATATTATTATTAATATTATTATTATTATTTTCAGGAAGTGGGCTTTATTTCGGAGGCGGTATTGTTCATCACGCGCCCTCTGCACCACACACATTCCCTGCATCAAATCAGCAGTGGTGGGGCCCTACCCCATACATGCAGCAACCACTGAATGGTAAGAATTTTTTCCACATTTTATGAACTTCTTTTACACATTCTATATTATTAATATTATTGTTATTATTATTAATATTATTACTATTATTATTCCAGGAAATGATCTGGGTGACCTTGGAAGCCAGCCTATGGATCTAGCAACACAGGAGTCAACATCACCGGAGATTGGTGAAGACTCGACCGCTGCACCATCCGCCTCATCATCATTCGACACTCTGGAGGAAGTTGTACCAGCTGCACCATCAACCTCCTCAGTCGCCGGCGATGAAACCGCTGCACCATCGACCTCCTCAGGCGCAAACGATGAAGCCGCTGCACCGTCAACCTCCTCATCATCATCCAGTGATGCGACAGCTTTGAATGGAAAGAGAGGGCCGGCATCGGACGGGAGCGAGCAGCTTACAATCAAAAAGGCCAAGGTTAGTGCTAGTAATTGCCAGGGGCTGGAATGCAATACCATCCAATCAGCGTTCAAGGGACGTATTTTAATAGTAGAATAGAAAATACATTAGAAATACTAGACCCCAGAGTCTTTTTAGATGAATGCAAGGAGCTTATTATTAAAGAAGTGGAAAACGTTTTGCAGAGAAGCATTTGTGGATTAAAGATGCATTGTTCCATGGAACTTGAACATTTAATCCACAAACCTGATGAAAAGAAGAATCTTTCCACTGGCTTTAATTCTAAGCCTGTACTGATTCTTACGTCAAGCGATCTCAATCAGATCTTCTCTTCAATTGCGGGGGATATTTTGGAAAACATTTCTAATTTTGAGGGGGGAGCATCATCGAAGTCCTTGTTAAAGATACTCAGCCTGGTGATGGGCTTTACACACTACGATCCTTTACACGCAGGTTCATACATTGAACTACCGCAGAAAATTAGGAATAAGTATGCTGTTATAAATATACAGAACAAAGACAATTACTGCTTTGCATGGTGTATGCTAGCCTCTAAATACCCTGCTAGTAACCATGGATATAGAACAACAGTATACCCCTTTGAACTGCTTTTCAAAGCATTCAATTATGAAGGTATCGAATTTCCGACACCCCTACATCAAATTGAATGCTTTGAAAAGCAGAACAATGGAGTATCCATTTCAGTGTTTGGTATAGAGGAGGAGAATGAGAACATTATTCCTCTATACCAAACAACTGAAAAGAAGCAGCACCATACCAATCTGTTATATATTGAGTTATATTGAGTCCCACTACTGTATAATTAAAGACTTGTCCAGACTTGTAAGCAGTCAAGTCACCAAACATAACGGTAAAATATGGACATGTGAGGCCTGTCTCAAGAGATGCACCAATGAAAAGGTCCTGAAAACACACCGATTAAGATGTGGAAAATGCCAATTGCTTAAAATGACTCAACAGGATGAATACCTGGAATTTAAAGCATTCTCCAAGAGCGTTCCTGTACCATTTGTTACATACGCAGAAATTGAATCTGTTCTGGTGAAGGTTCACTCTTGCGCACCCTCAAGCAGCTCGAGCTGGATCCGAACCGTTCAAGAGCATGAAGCAATGTCTATTGCCTTGAAGGTGGTATGTAGACATGACGAGTCATTGTCAAAATTCTTTCTCTTTAGAGGTCCAAATGCCGTCGATGACTTTATCAAACAGTTGAAATCAATTGCTGATGACGTCATCGATGTGTATTCCAATCCTAAACCCATGGATTTAACCCTTGAAGAGCAACAGAATTTTGACAATGCCTCTGAGTGTCATATATGCCTTGCTGCTTTCACTGTGAGCGATTTGCGCGTGAGGGATCACGATCATGTGACAGGGGAATATCAGGGTGCTGCTCATAATAGATGCAATTTGAATAGAAAGGTCCCTGATTTCATACCGATCTTTTTTCATTGTCTATCTAATTATGACAGCCACTTCTTGATAAGACGCCTGGCATATGACAATAAGCCCATATCGTGCATCGCTCAAAGTGGTGAAAGGTATATAGCGTTTAGCAAACGGTACAGGAACATCAGCTTCAGGTTTATGGACAGCTTTAAGTTTCTTGACGATAAGCTGTCCAGCCTGGCTGACATGCTGGAGGAGAGTGACTTTAAAATAACAAGGGCAGAATATCCTGTTGAGGAGCATTTTAAGCTGGCAAAGAGCAAGGGAATATTTCCATATGATTATGTTTCAAGCCTTGCCATACTCGAAGAAACTTCTCTACCACCGAAGGAGGCCTTCTACAGCACTCTCACTGACACCCACATTACCGAAGAGGAATACAGGCATGCTGTAAAAGTCTGGGAGGTCTTTAATATTCGGAATCTCGGAGAATACAGCGATGTATATCTGAAAACAGATATACTGCTCTTGGCGGATATTTTCGAAAAGTTTCGAGATCTCATCCTGGGAATGTAAAAACTTGACCCAGCATGGTTTTATACATTACCAGGACTCGCCTTTGACGCTATGTTGAAGATAACAAAGGCGAAACTTTCCTTAATATCCGACAAGAGCATGCTGGAATTTTTCGAGTCGGGAATTAGAGGCGGGCTGTGCACAGTGGTGAAGGGCTACACCAAAGCTAACCACAGATACATGTCCAACTTTGACCAGCATGCTCCTGTTAAACACCTGTCCTATTGGGACATAAACAACTTATATGGAGCTTCTATGGGGTCTGCCCTACCGTACAAAAATCTGAAATGGCTCACCAGAGAAGAAATTGACAGCATAAACTTCGCAGAAATCAAAGAAGATTCAGAGACTGGATATGTGCTAGAGGTTGATATCGAATACCCCGACCATATCCACGACGCCCATAACGAGCTTCCTTTCTGCCCACAGAGCGCGACACCTCCGAATGGCCAATACAAGAAACTGCTTGCAACATTAGAACAGAAAAGCAACCATGTCTTGCACTACAGGGTGATGAGGCAGTGTATCGAGCAAGGTCTAACTGTGAGACATATTCACAGAGTGGTGTCCTACGACCAGTCTAACTGGTTGAAGACATATCGACGTCAACACCGAGAACAGAGCACAAGAAAAGTCAAAATTCGAGCAAAGCCTGTGGAAAAAGATGAATAACGCCGTATATGGAAAATTTATAGAGAATGTGAGAAAATACGTTGATTTCAAAATAGTTGGAACCTGGAAAAAGGCGAAGAAGTTGGCAGCACGCAGCACTTACCTACGCACTATAATTTTTGAGGAAAATCATGTAGGAAACAAACTGGGCAGAGAGGAAGTGCATATGAACAAACCAATCTACATAGGACACGCAATTTTGGACATTTCAAAATTTATCATGTATGACTTC
Source organism: Deroplatys truncata (assembly GCA_030765065.1). Classification (NCBI taxonomy): domain Eukaryota; kingdom Metazoa; phylum Arthropoda; class Insecta; order Mantodea; family Mantidae; genus Deroplatys; species Deroplatys truncata. The sequence continues at coordinate 700,625,472 of CM060990.1, forward strand.
TTTTACAATATCATGAAACCAAATTTAAAAGACTTGCTGCTGAATTACATGGATACAGACTCGTTTATTTTTGAAACGAGTTCTGATATCTATGAATTCATCAGGGAGAACCCTCAATATTTCGACACTTCAAACTTTGAAAAGGATAATGCCTATGATATTAAGCAAGCCAATAGGAAAAAGATTGGGTTGTTCAAGGATGAATTGGGCGGCTTGGTTATGGAGGAGTATGTCGGTATAAGAGGAAAGTTATACGCATACAGATACGGAGGGCAGACAATTAAGAAAGCTAAGGGCATCACCAGGGCAGGCATGGATAAAATCGATTTCGGCCATTATTTTGAATGCTTAAAAGACCATAGCCTAAAATTTATTCGGTACAAAAAACATTTCGGAGTAAACACCACAAAATTACAACCATTGAGACAAACAAATTGGCGTTGAAGGGGGGTGACGATAAGAGGAAGTTGATGGAGGGAAGCTATAAGACTGTAGCGTGGGGCCATTATTCCCTTAGACCTGGTGATTGCTAGTGCCTAAACTTGTAAATATGTATAATGTAAATATTTGAAGATATCTTGTTTTTTTCAATCTGGATTTTGTAAATATTCATTTAAATTGTGTATGAGGGTTTTTATATATTAAATTTTCCCTCTGATATCTCATTGTATATATTCATTTAAAGTATGTGAGGGTTTTTATATATTAATTTTCCCTCTGATAATGTCATTGTATATATCCATTTAAATTGTGTATGAGGGTTTTTATATATTAATTTTTTCCCTCTGATAATGATATTGTATATATTCATTTAAAGTATGTGAGGGTTTTTATACATTAATTTTCCCTCTGATAATGTGTTTGTATACATCCATTTAAATTGTGTATGAGGGTTTTTATATATTAATTTTCCATCTGATAATGTCATTGTATATATCCATTTAAATTGTGTGTGAGGGTTTTTATATATTAATTTTTTCCCTCTGATAATAATATTGTATATATTCATTTAAAGTATGTGAGGGTTTTTATATATTAATTTTCCCTCTGATAATGTGTTTGTATATATCCATTTAAATTGTGTATGAGGGTTTTTAAATATTAATTTTTCCCTCTAATGATGATATTCATTTAAATTGTGTATGAGTTTTCTAAGTGTCTACGTTTTTCCCTCAAAAAAAGAAAAAATATGAAGTCTTTTTAAAATAAAAAAATACTCATAATTTTACAATCATAAAAACTGGTCTCTATTAAATCTTCATACATTACACCAAATCCTTTATAACATTCCATTGCGTATCTGCAAAACCATACCACTTTACAAGAACTTTGTTTCCACGTTTACGTATAACCTTTTCTACTAAATATGTGTTAGGATAGTTAGTCTTTTTTAGTTCATGTCCATAAAAGCCACCTTTTATGATTTCACCATTCCTATCCTTTAGTATGTATGTTGTAGGCTTGGTACGATTCACACGAAATACTTTGAAGATTTCAACGCTCCAGTTAGATTCATAACCCTTTTCAAAATGTCCTTTATGTTTAGATATCCTGACATAATCACCAACACTAAACTTCCTTGAAGCCTTCTTCTCTCTTCGGTCTTGATTATAATTATACACGGTCAGAAGAAGATCGTTGTTTTTCACTTCATTAGGCTTCATGCGGATAGTTGAATGAAAAGTATCATTGTACTTTACGAGGATTCTAGGTAAAAGATCTAGCCACTTGTATGAGCCTTGGACTGAAAACTCTCGGTACATCATATTCTTCAAGGTTCGAATTAAACGTTCAACAGCCGCAGCCTTCACATTGGTATAGGTGCTGTAGTGGTTAATATTATACTTAAACATTAGCCGTTTAAAGAACTTGTTATAAAATTCTTTCCCATTGTCACTTTGAATATTCCGGGGAGGGACATACATTTCTTGTAATATATCCTCCATAGCCTTTGCAACATTAACTACGCCCTTATCCTTTAAGGGTTTTGCATATGCCATTTTTAGAGTAAAAGTTGATTGCGATCAGAATGTATTTGAAATTTTTTGTTCACTCTTGCATATGGTATCATTTCAATCAAATCAATTTGTAATAAATCATTCATACCTTTGCTGATAATTTTGCGTCGTAAATAGTTCCTCCTCGCCGACCCGTGAAGCTCTCTGGCGATATTCTGTTTGGCTGTCATGCTATAATTTTAAATGCTTTCAACTCCCGGATAATTTCCTCAATCTCTTGAGAGTGACTATTATTACCAGCGTCCCTCGAAGCAATAAGTAACCTCAGTCTATTCACTAAGGTGCTAGGGTTTCTCCAGAAAACGTAGTCAACCTCCTTATCAGACTTATGCTCCTTCCATGCCAGTCCTAGACCTGAATGTGTATTGAGCAAGGGGCGTATTATATTCTTGTATTTATACGATTTACCAAATTTCAAACGACCGTGCCTGGTGTAACCAGTTCTATGAAGAAAAGTACTTTTCATAATCTTAGCGTACGTCTCCAAGTCTTCACTGGTGTATGCAGAAATCTGAGGCGTTCGCTTAAAGATGAGCTCCGTCAAACCGGCGGTAGACTCGTACGTTTCATCACCTATCAATATTTGATTATTTATAAAATGAATATCTTTATTTCCAAGCATACAACTTCCATCCTGATATGTCACACCGTACAATGTATCAATGCGGTCCTTGTCTTTTGAGCGAACGTGTTGAAGGAAAGTAGAAATACTTGTAGAATCATCATCTTCATTCTTGACTGTCTTCACAGTCAACACTCGTTGAGTGTCCAAAATATCCTTGAGGGGAGCGGTTACAGGCTTCAAAGCTTCGGACATGACATGCTGAGTCTCAAACCTGAGACCTTTTAGAGCTCTCAGTTTTTCTTTTACAGCCCGGGTATGCTCGGCTACAGACTCTTTAAGTCTTATGCTTTTACTATCCATCTTACAAATGACGTGAAAATAGACGATTACCTTCAATTTATAGTCTGCGTCCAGCTTGAGTTCTCATTGTATCGATAGCCTTAGCTAACATCTCTATCGAAGTTCTCAGTTGCTCGGTTTCTTTCTTATGTTCCTGTGTATGTGTCTTGAACGCTTCAGCATAGATTGCCGTATTAGTGTACTGGCTTCTGACTGATTCATCTAGACTCGTCATTTGCTGCACATTAGTTTTGTAAGCGTCCATCATCATATTTACATTTTCCTCCACGTTCTTAAGTTTATCATTGCAGCAATCAGTTTTGAGAGTATTCAAAACCTCTGTCTTTAACTGTCTGACTGTAGTCTCTAAAGGTGAAACTCGATTCATCGCTAACTTTTCTAAATTACTAATTTTCTGATTGCAAAGATTCTGAAGATTTGTTTTTTCTCTATCAAGCTCTGCGGTAACTTGTTTAATAGAGTCCATTACAGAATCCACTCTGTCTTTTGTAGAGGTTGTTAGAGTATCCACTTTACTCGTAGTTTTATTCAGATTTGCTGTGATGTCTAGCAGCTTCTTACTTATTTGCATCTCGATTTCCTTTGGCAAGTACCTGTTTAACTGCTGTCGCGTCTCGTTCGATTTCCTAATGATCATAGCTCTAGCATATCTTTTATTTACAGCATCCGTATCTCCGAGAGGATCTGCTATATCAATAATTCTCTTATTGTCGAATATAATGTTACCATTACCATCTCTCGACTGCGTGCGTGAATTGACATATCCAACGATGAACTTTTTATTCACAACATCATTATCGTGAACAGGATCTAGCAATACCTTCAATCTAACTTTATCGATCACAATGTTATTTTCCTTATCTCTCTTGAGGATATATCTTGAAATCAATTCATCGATCAGGGTCTTAGACATAACTTCAACATTGTTAGCAGTTTGCTGAGAGAAATCGTACATCCTAATTTCGAGAGCGTCCACATAATTCTTATTGGAGACATCATGATTATCTTCAGGATCGTGAACATTGCACAATCTCTTATTCTTGAATTGATAGTTTCCTTTGACATCTCTATTTATGATAAAACGATCAAACACTCTTCTAACTGGACCAGTTCTCTGAGAACCGAACGTATCGATGCTCATGATTAACTACGAATGATCATTTTCTTTTTTGTCGAGCTTAATATATACATCAAAACCATTCCTATATCGTCCCTCATTCATGTGAAATTCAGGAACTATCACAACAAAGGGTCTTCCTTCTGATACACTCTCCCAAACGTTCTTACATAGATCTTTAAATTCATTGTAGGTCATGTCGGTATTTACATAATCTTCGTAAATGTGCTTTATGTTTAAATTGTCTTGTCTGAAGAGTATTATCATGTTTGTATTATCGCGAATTAAATGTTTTGGAACTTTAGCATAGGACTGTGCTAGATATACAGAGTCGACATTTCGATGTCTGCCCATACTGTAAAAGGATGCTATCTTTTCCTGCTTTTCAGTGATGACGTCATCAAATATAAAGATTGAATTTTCTTTGACTTCAGAAGGATGCAAAACATCATCCCCGTTGTCGAAGGTGTTCACTTCTATACCTTCGATGTTTCCGAGCACTTTAATTAGGTATTGGTACTTTGGTTGATAGAGAGACTTTGAATAAATATACAAATTTTCAAAACGTAGTCCATTCTCATGGAGTAGCATATCGAGTAATACGTTTGTTTTCCCTGCACTGGAGCTCCCTAAAATAAGAGCTCTGACATTAGATGGAAATAACTTGCCATGTCGATCACTTCTAAAGTCACTTTCAAAGTCTAATACCTGAATAGGTAGACAGCAGTGCTGCTTAACAACCTCCATGTTAACAACTATCTTATAAAATGTATGTGCGATGTTTATATATTACCGGATGTAAAGTAGTTAATGATTGATTGCAATGATATAAAAGGGCTAATGCATGCAATTACTCGCTTAGTATATCATGAGAGCTAAGAGAGGAAGGTCGTTGCAGTATAAACGTGGCTCCGGAATTAGTAATTCAATAATTAATTCGCTCCCCTTTGAAGCTCACTTACCTGGATATAGATATTGTGGACCTGGTACTAAATTGGAAAAACGTCTAAAAAGAGGAGACCCCGGAATTAACCAATTAGACGAAGCTTGCAAACAGCACGACCTCGCGTACGCTGAGAATAAGGACACCGCTTCAAGACAAATAGCGGATAAGATTCTTGCAGAGAAGGCTTGGAAACGGGTGCTGTCATCAGATTCAACCTTTGGTGAAAGGTTAGCTGCAAGGCTAGTAACTGCAATCATGAAGGGAAAGGTTGCAGTGGGAGCCGGAAAGAGGAAGAAGAAGAGAGGATGGTTTTTACCATTGATACCCATCATTGCTGCTTTAGGCGCTGCAGCAGGTGGCGCTGCTCAGATAGCCTCTGCAGTCAATAAAAAAAGGCTGATAGACACTTAGCAGAAGTTGCGAGGCATAACAAGGCGATGGAGACACGAGGAAAGGGACTCCGAAAGAGAAGGTGTAAGAAGAGGAATAAAGGAGGATTCTTACCTGCAATGCCGCTGATGTCGTCTTTAGCCGCTGCATCTAAAATAGCAAGGTCCTTGAAAAAAAGAGGATCTAAAGGTAGGGGTTTAAAGAAGAAGGCAAAAAACGGTGGAAGAGGATTGCACATATACCTGAGGAAGCCCTAAGTAACGTGGCCATCGAATATTATGCTAAACGTTTAAAAATTCCTTGTTTTAGTGGAGTTTATATGATTGACAAACTTCCTTTAAAACCACACTTCAAAGAGAGACTTATTGCCAATCTCGATACCTCCGATAATGAAGGAACACACCGGGTTGCTATAAGGAAAGAAGGTGATGTCGCATACTACTTTGATAGTTTCGGTAATTTGAAACCGCCTCCTGAGATTGAGAAATATCTACAAGGTGTTAAAATCTACTATAATACACAGAGATACCAGAATTTCGAATCAGTCATCTGCGGGCACTTATGCTTGCAATTTCTTTTATCCTAGAAGCTGCTACATCGTCAAGATGAGTTATACAGTTACAGTGAGTGGGCCAGACACTGTTATTTGAACGTATTTAAACCCGCCTCTACAGCTAGATCCTCCAGGTCATTATGAGATTGCTCTCTTCAATTTTGAAACATTATATTCAATACCAAATGTCGATGAAAGTAATAATAGATTTCACTATATTCATAGTGGTAAACCTGAAACCATTGTCATCCCGCATGGAACCTACGAGGTTGCCGATATCAATGCATTTCTAAAGGATAAACTAGGATTGAATGATGAAGTCTTCTTTATAAGACCTAACAATAATACAATGAAGGCTGAGATTAAATGTCCTTATACAATAGACTTTTCTAAGGCTAGATCTATTGGTTCGCTTCTAGGATTCTCAGACACTAAAATAATTCCTGCTGGAGAAGCGTTTGAATCTGACGATCTTGTGAATATATTTAAAGTGAGTATCGTACGTGTGGAGTGCAGTATTGCAACAGGCTCTTTCATTGACCGTAAAAGCGGACATTCGCTCTACGAGTTTTTCCCTTCTGTTCCTCCAGGCTATCATATCTCTCAAGAACCATCGAACCCGATATATTTACCGGTCATAGATACAAACTATATAGACCAGATCACTATTCGAGTGGTAGATCAACACGGAAAGGCGATCAACTTCAGGAACGAAGTTATCACTGCAAGACTCCACATAAGACGTAATGGCAATACATTTTAAAATACATCGCAAATACTATAATAGACGACGTACACAGCGTTCGAAGCATACTACCTCTCCAGCTTTCGAGGAGTTAACACGTACTAACCGCAAGTTCCTCGAAGGGTTAGGTTACAGGACGCTATAATGGACATCTTAAACGTGACAGAAGTTCCAGCCTTTGACGACAAGATCACCAAGGAGGAGGAGCATATTTTTCTTCCATACAACACCTCCGCTCTGGATGTAAACCATGAAATTAGAATACCATGCCAAGCTGAAGATTTGTATACGCTACCTAACAAGAGTTATCTCTACATCGAAGGTGCTCTCACCAAGGTAGATGGATCGTCTACTACAGCGAAGCTCGCTAATAATGCTATAGCCTTCATGTTTGATGAGATACGTCTAGATATGAATGCTACAACTATAGACAGAACAAGGAATCCTGGAATTACTACAACTATACGAAATTATGTGACTCTCAACCCTATGGAGTCGAATCGGCTGCTGAATGCTGGATGGGCATATCCTGGTGAAGAAGTTGATATAGTACACGCAACGAATGGACCTTTCAATGCTGTAGTCCCTCTCTCGATGCTCCTAGGATTTGCTGATGACCACAAGGAGCTTATACTCAACAGCAAGTTTGAATTGATTCTCATAAGATCCAAAGATTCTAGAAACTGTGTCCTGAGTTCGAATGGAGAGGAAGCTAATGTAAAGTTAACTAGAATCGAATGGAGCATGCCTGTAATTCGTCTTTCCGATGCTGAAAGAGTTCACATTCTAAAAATTGTCAAGTCTGATAAACCTCTGCACCTTGCCTTTCGATCTATAGATCTTCATACCCAGCCTGCTGTACCCCAGACAAGATCTTTCACTTGGAATGTAGCAACAACATCTAAGCTCGAGAAACCTCGCTTCATCATAGTGTGCGCGCAGACTGCAAGATTGGGTGATTATAGCAAGAACAGATCCGAGTTTGATCACTGCAACATTACTAATTTGAGACTATTCCTCAACAGTGAATGCTACCCCTACCATGATTTGAACTTGGACTTTAAAAATTCAAAGTTTGCTTCACTATATGAAATGTACTGTAAATTTCAAAGTTCCTATTATGAAAGAGATAATTATCCCCTCTTGAAGAGAAAGGATTTTCTTCACAGTGCACCATTATTCGTAATAGACTGTTCTCACCAACCCGAGGAGGTTATAAATGGAGCTGTGAACATCAGAATCGAGATTCAAGCATCTGCAAATATACCAGCCCAGACGTCACTGTACTGCCTGGTTCTACATGACAAAGTATTTACCTACAAACCTCTTTCTCACGTGATGCAAGCACTTATATAATTATGTATATGTTTGGGTGAATGGTTTTGTAAAGGAATGTACAAGGATAAGATTATGAATAATAAATTGAATTCATATACTAAAACGCTCTTTTATTGACTAAGCATACATTTCAAGCATTTTCCTTCTCCCCCTCCTACTCCCTGAAAAACTAGTTGTTCCTGACTTGCAGAAATCATTTAAAATATTCAAATGTCTTTCAATATAGGGCAATAGCCGTTTTAGGTTCCTTACACCCTCAATGTCTAAAGATATTACATTATTATTTAAACAAGTATTTATGAAATGAATTGAATGGTCAAAAAATACAATAATATTGTATGCATAAATTACATTGTCACAATATCCATCACACGCAAACTTTTTTTCTTGGCGTAGGTAATCTTCAATCATTGGAATGTTTTTGGATATTATATCACAGTCTGATTTTGTAATATAAACAAATGATTTATCACTTTCACAATTTATGTAGAGGGAAGGGACGTCATAGTATAGTCCAATGTTCACGGAATGGGAGGGTGAGATGCTGACGTCATCAAGCGCCTGTGATCGCTTCTCCATGTTCCTCCGGGTATCTTCAATGAATAAGAAGACCATAGGACCCTCGTTGGGAGTCCTCCTCTTACACCGTCTCTTCTGCTTTTTCTCCCCAGTCTCGTTCTGCCTCTTCCTCCACTCCCTCCTCACACCCCTGCAACATATATTCAAAACAATGTTAGAAATAGGTTTAGTTAATGATTTCATGCCCTCTGACAGAGAAAATACATATATTAGAAAAAATCCTCTCCCCTTGTCACACAAAAAAGTACTATCAAAGAGTGTCATACTCACTTCACGGGCTTGCACGATTCTGTGTGTATCTCGGGCGAGCAATCTGGAGTCGTCTGATTTATCCACTCTTGTACCCTCGTTGCTTTATCATCAGGGGTAGTAGTAATGGCGGGTAGTGGAGCGGCATCCTCATCCATAGGCTGCGTATGGCGCTCTGCGATTGGGTATTTCACTATATCGACATCGCGTCTCTCAGGATCCAGCTCCTCTATTGGCACGGGTACCTTAGGCGCAGTCATTCGCAGTCTGTAATAATTTAATTCTTTAGGTTAGACACAGAGTAGCATTAGAGGCAGTAAATGAATATGTAATTTAACATTTCTTCGACTTACTCGAGTTTTCTCTTCCTGCGCTGGTAGACCTCGCAGTTGTCGTTACATAGGAAGAAGGATGTCATGCGTTCATGCTGGGCTGGGTTAGTACAAAGTACAGAATGCATGTACCCGGTGCACGACTCTGTATAACATTCAGCTAGGTGTTTCGATACGAAGACATCGTCAAATTCATCGACATCGCTAAGACTTCCACATCAACACCCATGCGATTTTCACTGAAGGAATAAAATAATTTCAAGTTAGATTTCATTTAACATGCGTACAATATATTACCGAGTTATAGAAATATGTATATTACTTACATGTTCGCTACTCGATAAACAGGACAGCTCTCTGTACACACTTCCAGTGTAGTCATCTGATCATGATGCGATGGTTGAGTACACAACACTGAATGCATTAAACCATTGCATGTTTCGGTATGGAAGTATACGTAGTGAAAATAATCTTCTCCGCACTCGCTCCAGTAATCATTCACATCAGATGCACGATTATCACCACACATTTCGATTATCACTGAACGAACACTGAAAAAACAATAAATGATCGCTCCGGCTGTCTGCGTTCCTTATATACTGTAGACGGTGAGGTCACACGGCGGTGGAGGGGTGGAATGTATGTTGAGACCTGTTATTCACCCTCCAGGCAGAAGCCAGCTGTCTGTTTTTTGAATACAAAGGAAAGCCATTGGCGAGCGTGTTTTAACATGTTTTACCGACGCCGACAGAATGGAGCCTGGCTAGTCTACACGTCGAGGCTTGTTAGTGAAACTGGTTATTACCAGACCGAAGTCGACTGTCTGGTTTTTCATTACATTCCGTACTGTTGCCGGAGAGAGGTTAAGACCGTGAGCGTGATAGTTATACATATGCTAGCATACATATACGATGGCGACCAGGCGCACGCGAGTCAATTCATATACAATTAATCAATCAAAAATACTTAATTGATGGACGAGCAGCGTTTAATTGCATTAGCGGTATATAAACAGATTCTTTTTTTTCAATAACACATTACCTAATTGATTGACACAATTATGTACTCAAACGTTTTGCCGATGTGCGGCAGGCATCGAGAATCAGATTCCCTACCACACACCTTACCAGGGGCGGGATTTAAACAGGACGCTATGAGAGCAGGGTGACGTAGCCAGCGTACACTAACAATACACACTCTCCCACATATCCGCAGGGGAACCAATCACACGGCAGAGATTTAGACAAATCACAATGAGGGGGGGCGGGAATGTATCCACGGTATAGGAACAATACACACTCTCCCACCTATCCACAGGTAACCAACCAGACCACAAAGGGGAGGGAGGGTACGCACCCAGCGTATGGGGGAGGGAGGGGGGCGGGGACACCGGCACGTGACCAGACCACATGGGGGAGGTGGGAGGACCTGTCGGCACAGAACCAGTCGGCATTAGGTGAGGCCACAAAGGGAGGGGGCGGGGCTAGCGGCACGCGACCAGGGCGGCATGTGAGGCCTCAATGGGAGGGGGCGGGGCTTGTCGGCATAGAACAAAGAAGCTTATCAGATGTCGGCATCTCTTTGAGGCTCCGTTCTCTCATTTATTTCCTACTAATACTTATGACTAAAAACACAATGTCCAATCCGTAAACGTGCTAAAATTACCTCTTCCCGACGACACGAATGAGAAGAGGTACCCCAGATCAACGGGAAAGGCTTAACCTCCCGCAACTTGTTCCCCCGGAGGGCCGTGCACTCATCGCGCCAGCGCGAGAGGATGCGGCGACGTAAAATAACACACGAATCTGACGAGGGAACAACAGAAGTAAAAAATCTGGGTAATAAAATCGCCGATTTCGCAGCGGCGTCGGCAGACTCATTACCTGAGATGCCCACATGACCTGGAATCCACATGAAGGACACGCTGATGCCAGAAACACCAAGCGAGTGGAGCAGGTTATGCATGCGCTGTACGAGTGGGTGGTAATGGTACAGCGCATGAATACTCTGAAGGGCACTCAGAGAGTCCGTACAAATAAAACAGTGCCGTAAGTAGTGCCGCTGAATGTATAAAACACATTGATAAATGCTAAAAAGTTCGGCGGTAAAAATTGAACATTGTCCAGGTAAACGAAACTTAAAACTACAGTGACCAAAAACAAAGGCACATCCTACTCCAACATCAGTCTTAGACCCATCAGTATATAAAATGACAGTCCCCGAACTGCCCCTGTAGTTCTAAAAAGGCGGATCTAAGAACACAAGCAGGGGTCGCATTTTTCGGCATCGACGTTAGCCCAAGGTGGATGTGGGCCGCAGCGCGCGACCATGGAGGAAAACGCGTTTCCCCTCGGGTAAGGGCCGGCGCTGGCGTAACGTCCAAATGCCGAAGTAGCAGTCGAAATCGAACCCGTGGAGGGAGCAATGCAGAGGAGCTAACTAAATATTGCCGATCAAGCGAATCCTCGTAAAATGACGGGAAAGACGGGTGGTCAGGCAAGCTGGAGAGTCGACAGGCATAGCTGCACAAGAGCATCTCACGTCTGAAGGACAGCGGAGGCCCTGCAGCTTCAGCATACAGGCTAAGAACAGGGCTGGTTGGAAAGGCCCCTGTAGCGACTCTTATGCCACGATGGTGAATGGCATTCAATCGACGTAACACAGATGGACGTGCCGACGAATAAACAATACACCCGTAATCAAGCTTGGATCGGACCAAAGAGCGATAAAGATGAAGAAGGACGGTCCGATCAGCTCCCCAGGATGTGCCACTTAAAACACGTAAAAGTTTAAGAGAACGGTCACACTTTGCTTTTAAAAAGGAAACGTGAGAAGTCCAGCTCAGCTTCCGGTCAAAGACCAATCCCAAAAATTTCATCTCGTCTGCAAATGGAAGGACCTCCGATCCAAGATGGAGAGAGGGCGGAGGGAAAGCCTTCCGGCGCCAGAAGTTGATGCAGACGGATTTCTCGGCGGAGAAATTAAAGCCGTTGGTGTTACTCCAGGCGTAGAGACGGTCGATACAGCTCTGGAGACGGCGTTCGAGTAGACAGGTCCGCCGTGAACTGCAATAAATAGCGAAATCGTCAACAAAAAGGGACGATGAAATGCCAGGTGGAATACAATCAACAATGGGGTTGATAGCAATCGCAAAAAGTGTGACACTGAGTACAGAGCCCTGCGGTACTCCGTTCTCTTGAATAAAACGACGAGATAAAACCGAGCCACACGTACACGAAAGACGCGGTCCGTCATAAACTCCCGAAGAAATATGGGAAGACGACCGCGGATATTCCAATCGTGAAGTGTACGTAAAATGCCGCCCCTCCAACAAGTGTCATAAGCTTTCTCCAGGTCAAAAAATACAGCCACGGTTTGACACTTTCTCAGAAATCCATTCATAATATGCGTCGACAAGGACACCAGATGGTCGACGGTAGAGCGATAGCGACGAAACCCGCACTGAGCGTTCGCTAGAAGTTTCTGAGACTCAAGCCACCATGTCAACCGCCCGTTGATCATGCGCTCCATCACCTTGCAAATGCAACTGGTGAGGGAGATAGGGCGGTAGCTGGAAGGTAGTTGGCGATCCTTCCCAGGCTTAAGTATAGGGACAATGGTGGCTTCGCGCCAAACGGAAGGAAAAATGCCGTCTTGCCAAATACGGTTATAGACCTGTAAGAGAAATAGTTTACTGTCGGCTGAAAGGTTCTTTAACATCAGGACATGGATGCCGTTCCGGCCCAGGAGCAGAGTGCCGAGAGCAATGAAGAGCGTGCTCCAGCTCCCTCATTGTGAATAGTTCGTTATAGCATTCATCATTAGCAGACCGAAAAGTATATGATGCGGAATTCAGCCGGTCTTTAATAGAGCGAAAGCCGGCGGAATAATGGTCTGAACTGGAAACCGCCTCAAAGGCAGCACCCAGAGTGTTAGCGATGGCAGCCGGATCCACTATGGTGGCATTAGAAACCTGAAGGCCAGAAACAGTACAATGTGACACTTTACCTGAGAAGCGACGAAGTTTATCCCAAACAACGGATGAAGGTGTAAAACGATTAAAAGACTCGACAAAAGGAGCCCAAGATGCCTTCTTGCTATCCTGAATAATGCGACGAGCCCTGGCGCGCGATTGTTTAAAAGTCACCAAATTATCAAGTGTAGGGTGTCGCCGAAACACCCTAAGTGCAGTCCTACGGGCACGAACGGCGTCCCGACAATCCTCGTTCCACCACGGAACAGGTGGCCGCCGAGGTTGGGAGGATGAACGGGGTATTGCGCGTTCGGCGGCAGAGAAAATAATAGACGTAAGGTGCTGCACTAGTTGGTTAAAGTCGGAGAAGGGCTGGTCGTCAAAATGCACGAGGCTGGAATACAAGCTCCAGTCGGCTTTTGCGAATATCCAGGTAGGTACTCTGGAATTCTGTACGTGGTGCGACAGAAGAGAAACGATAAAGGGTAATGGTCGTTGGAGTAGGTGTCAGCGACGACGTTCCACTGAAGACCACCGACGTGCAAGCTGGAGTGAGCAAATGGCAAGGTCCAGGTGAGAGAATGTACCAGAAGAATCTGAAATAAAAGTAGGTGCACCTGTATTGAGGATGAAAAATATTGAACTGATAAAAAATGTCGGAAAGAAGAGTTCCTCTCGCACAAGCCCTTGGCGAACTCCACAGTGGGTGATGGGCATTAAAATCTCCCAACAGAAGAAATGGTGTTGGGAGAGCGGACAGGAGAGCTCGAATGTCCGCGGGAGCGAGAGGAGACGATGGAGGGGAATACACAGAGCAAACAGAAAACAAAAAGCCGGGTAAGTGAAGGCGAACGGCAACAGCTTGCAAGTCGGATGTAACTGTGACGGGTTTAAAATGAACGTCGTTATGCACTAACAACATGACACCTCCATGAGCAGGAGTACCCTCCTCCGGTTCAAGGTCGTAGCGAACAGGAGTATATCCTCGGAGATCAAAAGGATCGTGAGGGCGAAGCTTAGTCTCCTGCAAACACACGACCATAGGCGAATGGGAACGCAATAAAAGTTGCAGTTCCGCTCTATGCGATCGTACACCACGTACATTCCAGGTCAGGATAGCCATTAAGAAAAAAGGGATAAACTGTCTACTTAGAAGGGCGGCTTAAAATTACCTTTTGTTTAACCTTGGGGCTCGGGCTTTTGGTATGGAGTTGGTCAGACTCCATAGCTTCCTCGGAGGGAGGGCCCACGCGCTCAGTGCCAGAAACCGATTCAAGCGCCGTGAATCGGTTCTGGGTGGCGATGGGTGAGGGGTGCCGCTGAGCGCGGCTTATCCCAGGAGCTTCCAGGACCCTTCCTCCATTAATACTAACAAGCGCCGAAAAGTTTATGTAACAGAAGTGACACCACCGACAACTGGTTGTTACTTGGTCATTTTACGAACCGAAGAAGGACAAAGTTTTGAGAAGGTGAACCCTTTCATCACTCAAAAGGGCATTGATGCTATTGCTGGTGCGGTTCAGTCCTGCACTCGTCTACGGAATGGTTCCTTATTAGCCCAAACGAAATCCGATCAGCAAAGTAAGACCTTGTTGCGCGCTACGCTTCTCCACGGCTATCCCATCCGTGTGGAGAAGCACCGCACATTGATTTCCTGTCGAGGCGTCATTACCACCCATAGCCTCGATGGAATATCGGACGAGGACCTGGTAGAATATCTTGCAGACCAGAAGGTGACAGCGGTCCATCGCTTTAATGGACGGCTGGATGGTAGTGGCGGTTAATCCTGTCATGGTCCAAGTCTGAGTTTCGGCATCTACTCGTGGTACTGGCGAGGCAACAACAGAACTAAATGTGCCAGATCGCAGGAGTGAAGGTTGGCGCGCATGGTAACGCCTCCGGGCTTCAGCGAAGGAGAGTTTTTCCTTTACCCGGATCTCCTGGATCGCCTTCTCGTCCAAGTACCGCGGACAGTCGGCAAACGAAGCAGAATGAGACCCTTTACAATTAACGCAGACGGGGGCTGTTGAACAGGTACCTTCGTGTGAGGGCTGGCTACATGTTGCACAGATGTTAACGGCACTCTTACAGGAGACTTGCGTATGCCCAAAACGTTGGCATTTAAAACAACGCAGAGGTCTAGGAATATCAGGCCTCACAGAAATCCGTTCGTACCCTGCGGAAATGCTCGTGGGCAGATCGACGCCATCAAATGTAATAAACAGGGTACGAGTGGGTACCAATACGCCGTCGCGTTTGGCCTGCACTCGATGGACCGCTGTCACCTTCTGGTCTGCAAGATATTCTACCAGGTCCTCGTCCGGTATACCATCGAGGCTATGGGTGGTAATGACGCCTCGCCAGGAATTCAATGTGCGGTGCTTCTCCACACGGATGGGATAGCCGTGGAGAAGCGTAGCGCGCAACAAGGTCTTACTTTGCTGATCGGATTTCGTTTGGGCTAATAAGGAACCATTCCGTAGACGAGTGCAGGACTGAACCGCACCAGCAATAGCATCAATACCCTTTTGAATGATGAAAGGGTTCACCTTCTTAAAACTTTGTCCTTCTTCGGTTCGTGAAATGACCAAGTAACAACCAGTTGTCGGTGGTGTCACTTCTGTTACATAAACTTTTCGGCGCTTGTTAGTATTAATGGAGGAAGGGTGCTCCATAGCGAAATAAATCCTCCACCATTGCAACCGTCTCCGACCTCGGGCTCTGACTTCTCGGGCGTTACCCCGGCTTGGGTGAGTGGCCTATCTATACCAGACTCACCCCAGGGTCACACCTCCCAGAACATAGACAGAGGGACCCAATCGCCGTCAGAAGTCAGCAGCTCATGCAATGCCCCCCGCGGGACTGCAGTTGAACAGCGGATACGAACACAAACCCTACATGACGACCCCGGGTGGTGGGGATGACGCCATTACCCACTCACCCAGCTGCGCACCTGGTGCGCGGGTATCCGTCAGGCTGTGTCCACGGAGGATTAAAAGAAAGATAAAAGAAACTAAAACTGTGTGGGCGTTTCGGATGCAAGGTAGGCCGGCGAGGAAGAAAAAGAGATGCGTAAATGAATGGACGTGGTGCGAGATGTGCAGAACTAAAAGCGCAGAAAGAAACGATGGCGAGGGGCGACATGATATGAAATGCACAGAACGCACGAGAGCCTACCTTGATTCCCCCGGTCACGAGAACGAACCCACCTCGACCGGACGGGGGTGGAAGGATGATGATGGCGATGATTGGCTCGGGTACCCCGGGTGCGCCTAACCCGTACTCACAAAAGGTGAGCCCCTGGAGGGTAAAAACATTAAAATATACTAATTGAATACAAATATAAATTTGAAATAATGATGCAGAATGTTAATGTTATATGGTAGGGGTCAAAATGATCCTATGGATGTTAGAGAGGGCAGGGAAAGGTCGGGCTGTTCTAGCGTTAATTGATAAATTAGAAAACTAGCAGTTCAGGGATTAACAAAGGCTTGGATCAATTCATATCTAAGAAACAGAACACAATGACTGATAGCTCTGCTAAGCGTAAGGAAGAGACATGGAAATAAATTGCAAATGAGTACAATTCTAGGAAGATCATCCAGTGTGAATGAAATTCCCTGAAATGATATTATGAGAACATAAAGAAAAGAATGAAGCAAGCAAATGCCATTGACAAGGTACGATTGTACAAAACTGGAGGCGTATGTATGTACCGCCTTTCTTAGACAATAGTAGCCAAATAACAATTGTTGCTCTTCTATTCAATCTCCAATGAGTTTGATGATGAAGTTGGATTCCATTCAGAAGTAATCACCACAGTGAAGGACATTGAAATAGTAAATCCAGATCCAACATATCCTTCAGCAATTTTAATAACAGGTGAGGAATTTGAAGAAAGAGAAAGTGTAAAGGTGGCGTCTGCAGTTCCCATACAGAACTTTCAACTCCATTGCCTGAAAAGAACAAAGATGGCATAAGGGAGGGTTTTTATGAGAGGAGGTTTGAGTGTTTGGAAGAAGAGTACACAGTGAAAATGAAGATCTTGAAATTGGAACTAGAAATGAAAGAATCTCAGAAAAATTAAGTGTTGTTAATAACTTATACAACCCTAAATATATTACAAAAAATGTAATGAAACAGGCAAGGAATAATATGGATAAAGAAACTGTTAAGCAGATCTACTACGCTTTCATTTATTTGCACATACTCAAAGTATGGAATTACACTTTCGGGAAATATTGCAGAAATAGACATGAAAAAGATATTTACGCAAAAAGTAAAAAAAAAAGGACTTAGAATATTAGAAAAAGTAGATAAACAGCATTCATGTAAACCAATTTTTAAAAATCATAAAATTTTAACTAAATTAAATTGAATTATACCCTTTCTCCATCCCTGCCCCCCTCCCTTTCTTTCTTTCTTTCTTTCTTTCCTTCTTTCTTTATATTCATTTAAATAGTTTTATATTTATAATGCTGAAGCTTATATACCTGTGCATCTGAAAGGGCTTATTTTGAACTCATTATTACTGTAATATTTAATTGCATAATTTCAGAATGTAATAGAGCTTTCAATAGGTAACGCTAAAATTACTGTTTATGGAAAGAGGATAGATGCACTATAAGATACAACCTGAGCCAAAAGAACATTTACAGAATGAAAACTACACCATTTTCATTGCACTATTCTTTCCTTCTTGAATCGTGAATTATGTTTCCAGAATTCACAATCTTCATTTTCATTTGGTGACCCGTTTCTTTCTGTTTTTATCTTAAAACAAGATTAAATATATTCCTTACCTAGAACACCCCAGGGTGAGTGGTAGATGCTATCCATCAGCCTAGCCTGCAGGGGTAGGAGCTGTCTTCAGCCATAACACATATCACCAACCAGCCATCAGTAAATGTGAGTAGTAGTTGGTGGTGGTGGTGGTGGCACTGGCGGCGACGGTGGTGTTGTAAATATATGATATTTTACTCAAAATCGTTAGAGCTATTTTTGAGAAATACAGGAGAGATATGGAATAGGAGGGAGATACTAAACCTTGAAAGCGACTTTAAGCGAGAACTTCATGAAAATATGTTTCATGTCAATGATCTAGACATGCCCATCACGTAACCTATTCAGGGAAAAGGTGACTCGTTCAGAGGAAAAAGGTGACTGCTCAGGGAAAAAGGTGACCCACAAAGGGTATTAAGAAAGCCAACAGGAAAAAGATTGGGTTGTTCAATGATGAATTGGGCGGTTTGGTTATGGAGGAGTATGTCGGTATAAGAGCAAAGTTATACGCATACAGATACGGAGGGCAGACAATTAAGAAAGCTAAGGGCATCACCAGGGCAGGTATGGATAAAATCGATTTCAGACAGTATTTTGAATGCTTAAAAGACCATAGTCTAAAAATTTATTCGGAACAAAAAGACATTTCGGAGTAAACATCACAAAATTACAACCATTGAAACAAACAAATTGGCATTGAAGGGGGGTGACGATAAGAGGAAGTTGCTGGAAGGAAGCTATAAGACTGTAGCGTAGGGCCATTATTCCCTTAGACCTGGTGATTGCTAGTATCTAAACTTGTAAATATGTATATTTTGTAAATATTTGATGATTTCTTGTTTTTTACTTTTTTCATTCTGAATTTTGTATATATCCATTTTAAATTGTGTATGAGGGTTTTTATGTAATAATTTTTCCCTCTTATGATGTTATTGTATATATTCATTTAAAGTATGTGAGGGTTTTTATATATTAATTTTCCCTCTAATGATGTTATTGTATATATTCATTTAAATTGTGTATGAGGGTTTTTTATATAATAATTTTCCCTCTAATGATGATATTGTATATATCCATTTATAGTATGTGAGGGTTTTTAAGTGTCTACATTTTTCCCTCAAAAAAGAAAGAAAAAAATATGAATGATTTTTTAAAATAAAAATACTCATGATTTTACAATCATAAAACTTTAGTCTTTATTAATTCTTCACACATTACACCACATTCTTTATATCAATCCATTGAGTATCTGGAAAACCATACCAATTTACAAGAACTTTGTTTCCACGTTTACGTATAACCTTTTCTACTAAATATGTGTTAGGATAGTTAGTCTTCTTTAGTTCATGCCCATAAAAGCCACCTTTTATGATTTCACCATTCCTATCCTTTAGTATGTATGTTGTAGGCTTGGTACGGATCACACGAAATACTTTGAAGATTTCAACGCTCCAGTTAGATTCATAACCCTTTTCAAAATGTCCTTTATGTTTAGATACCCTGACATAATCACCAACACTAAACTTCCTTGAAGCCTTCTTCTCTCTTCGTTCTTGATTATAATTATACACAGTCAGAAGAAGATCGTTGTTTTTCACTTCGTTAGGTTTCATGTGAATAGTTGAATGAAAAGTATCATTGTACTTTACAAGGATTCTAGGTAAAAGATCTAGCCACTTGTATGAGCCTTGGGCTAAAAACTCTCGGTACATCATACTCTTCAAGGTTCGAATTAAACGTTCAACAGCCGCAGCCTTCACATTGGTATAGGTGCTGTAGTGGTTAATATTATACTTAAACATTAGCCGTTTAAAGAACTTGTTATAAAATTCTTTCCCATTGTCACTTTGAATATTCCGGGGAGGGACATACATTTCTTGTAATATATCCTCCATAGCCTTTGCAACATTAACTACGCCCTTATCCTTTAAGGGTTTTGCATATGCCATTTTTAGAGTAAAAGTTGATTGTGATCAGAATGTATTTGAAATTTTTTGTTCACTCTTGCATATGGTATCATTTCAATCAAATCAATTTGTAATAAATCATTCATACCTTTGCTGATAATTTTGCGTCGTAAATAGTTCCTCCTCGCCGACCCGTGAAGCTCTCTGGCGATATTCTGTTTGGCTGTCATGCTATAATTTTAAATGCTTTCAACTCCCGGATAATTTCCTCAATCTCTTGAGAGTGACTATTATTACCAGCGTCCCTCGAAGCAATAAGTAACCTCAGTCTATTCACTAAGGTGCTAGGGTTTCTCCAGAAAACGTAGTCAACCTCCTTATCAGACTTATGCTCCTTCCATGCCAGTCCTAGACCTGAATGTGTATTGAGCAAGGGGCGTATTATATTCTTGTATTTATACGATTTACCAAATTTCAAACGACCGTGCCTGGTGTAACCAGTTCTATGAAGAAAAGTACTTTTCATAATCTTAGCGTACGTCTCCAAGTCTTCACTGGTGTATGCAGAAATCTGAGGCGTTCGCTTAAAGATGAGCTCCGTCAAACCGGCGGTAGACTCATACGTTTCATCACCTATCAATATTTGATTATTTATAAAATGAATATCTTTATTTCCAAGCATATAACTTCCATCCTGATATCTCACACCGTACAATGTATCAATGCGGCCCTTGTCTTTTGAGCGAACGTGTTGAAGGAAAGTAGAAATACTTGTAGAATCATCATGTTCATTCTTGACTGTCCACAGTCAACACTCGTTGAGTGTCCAAAATATCCTTGAGGGGAGCGGTTACAGGCTTCAAAGCTTCGGACATGACATGCTGAGTCTCAAACCTGAGACCTTTTAGAGCTCTCAGTTTTTCTTTTACAGCCCGGGTATGCTCGGCTACAGACTCTTTAAGTCTTATGCTTTCACTATCCATCTTACAAATGACGTGAAAATAGACGATTACCTTCAATTTATAGTCTGCGTCCAGCTTGAGTTCTCATTGTATCGATAGCCTTAGCTAACATCTCTATCGAAGTTCTCAGTTGCTCGGTTTCTTTCTTCTGTTCCTGCGTATGTGTCTTGAACGCTTCAGCATAGATTGCCGTATTAGTGTACTGGCTTCTGACTGATTCTTCCAGACTCGTCATTTGCTGCACATTAGTTTTGTAAGCGTCCATCATCTTATTTACATTGTCCTCCACTTTCTTAAGTTTATCATTGCAGCAATCAGTTTTGAGAGTATTCAAAACCTCTGTCTTTAACTGTCTGACTGTAGTCTCTAAAGGTGAAACTCGATTCATCGCTAACTTTTCTAAATTACTAATTTTCTGATTGCAAAGATTCTGAAGATTTGTTTTTTCTCTATCAAGCTCTGCGGTAACTTGTTTAATAGAGTCCATTACAGAATCCACTCTGTCTTTTGTAGAGGTTGTTAGAGTATCCACTTTACTCGTAGTTTTATTCAGATTTGCTGTGATGTCTAGCAGCTTCTTACCTATTTGCATCTCGATTTCCTTTGGCAAGTACCTGTTTAACTGCTGTCGCGTCTCGTTCGATTTCCTAATGATCATAGCTCTAGCATATCTTTTATTTACAGCATCCGTATCTCCGAGAGGATCTGTTATATCAGTGATTCTCTTATTGTCGAATATAATGTTACCATCACCATCTCTCGACTGCGTGCGTAAATTGACATATCCAGTGATGAACTTTTTATTCACAACATCATTATCGTGAACAGGATCTAGCAATACCTTCAATCTAACTTTATCAATCACGATGTTATTTTCCTTATCTCTCTTGAGGATATATCTTGAAATCAATTCATCGATCAGGGTCTTAGCCATAACCTCAACATTGTTAGCAGCTTGCTGAGAGAAATCGTACATTCTACTTTCGAGAGTATCCACATAATTCTTATTGGAGACATCATGATTATCTTCAGGATCGTGAACGTTGCACAATCTCTTATTCATGAATTGATAGTTTCCTTTGACATCTCTATTTATGATAAAACGATCAAACACTCTTCTAACTGGCTCAGTTCTCTGAGAACCGAACGTATCGATGCTCATGATTAACTACGAATGATCATTTTCTTTTTTGTCGAGCTTAATATATACATCAAAACCATTCCTATATCGCCCCTCATTGATGTGAAATTCAGGAACTATTACAACAAAGGGTCTTCCTTCTGATACACTCTCCCAAACGTTCTTACATAGATCTTTAAATTCATTGTAGGTCATGTCGGTATTTACACAATCTTCGTAAATGTGCTTTAAGTTTAAATTGTCTTGTCTGAAGAGTATTATCATATTTGTATTATCGCGAATTAAATGTTTTGGAACTTTAGCATAGGACTGCGCTAGATATACAGAGTCGACATTTCGATGTCTACCCATACTGTAAAAGGATGCTATCTTTTCCTGCTTTTCAGTGATGACGTCATCAAATATAAAGATTGAATTTTCTTTGACTTCAGAAGGATGCAAAACATCATCCCCGTTGTCGAAGGTGTTCACTTCTATACCTTCCATGTTTCCGAGCACTTTAATTAGATATTGGTACTTTGGTTGATAGAGAGACTTTGAATAAATATACAAATTTTCAAAACGTAGTCCATTCTCATGGAGCAGCATATTGAGTAATACGTTTGTTTTCCCCGCACTGGAACTCCCTAAAATAAGAGCTCTGACATTAGATGGAAATAACTTGCTATGACGATCACTTCTAAAGTCACTTTCAAAGTCTAATACCTGAATAGGTAGAGAGCAGTGCTGCTTAACAAGCTCCATGTTAACAACTAACTTATAAAAATGTATGTCCGATGTTTATATATTACCCGATGTAAAGTAGCTAATGGTTGAATGCAATGATATAAAAGGGCTAATGCATGCAATTACTCGTTTAGTCTATCATGAGAGCTAAGAGAGGGAGGTCGTTGCAGTATAAGCGCGGCTCTGGAATTATTAATTCCATAATTAATTCGCTCCCCATTGAAGCTCACTTACCTGGATATAGATATTGCGGGCCTGGTACTAAATTAGAAAAACGTCTAAAACGAGGAGACCCCGGAATTAACCAATTAGACACAGCTTGCAAACAGCACGACCTAGCGTACGCTGAGAATAAGGACACCGCTTCAATACAAATAGCGGATAAGATTCTTGCAGAGAAGGCTTGGAAACGTGTGCAGTCATCAGATTCAACCTTTGGTGAAAGGTTAGCTGCAAGGCTAGTAACTGCAATCATGAAGGGAAAGGTTGCAGTGGGAGCCGGAAAGAGGAAGAAGAAGAGAGGAGGGATTTTACCATTGATACCCATCATTGCTGCTTTAGGCGCTGCAGCAGGTGGCGCTGCTCAGATAGCCTCTGCAGTCAATAAAAAAAGGCTGATAGACACTTAGCAGAAGTTGCGAGGCATAACAAGGTGATGGAGACCCGAGGAAAGGGACTCCGGAAGAGAAGGAGTAAGAAGAGGAATAAAGGAGGATTCTTACCTGCAATGCCGCTGATGTCGTCTTTAGCCTCTGCATCTAAAATAGCAACGTCTTTGAAAAAAAGAGGATCTAAAGGCACTGGTTTAAAGAAGAAGGCAAAAAACGGAGGAAGAGGATTGTACATATACCGGAGGAAGCCCTAAGTAACGTAGCCCTCGAATATTATGCTAAACGTTTAAAAATTCCTTATTTTGGAGGGGTTTATATGATTGACAAACTTCCTTTAAAACCACACTGCAAAGAGAGACTTATTACCAATCTCGATACATCAAATAATGAAGGAACACACTGGGTTGCTATAAGGAAAGAAGGTGATGTCGCATACTACTTTGATAGTTTCGGTAATTTGAAGCCGCCTCCTGAGATTGAGAAATATCTACAAGGTGTTAAAATCTACCATAATACACAGAGATACCAGAATTTCGATTCAGTCATCTGCGGGCACTTGTGCTTGCAATTTCTTTTATTCTAGAAGCTGCTTCATCGTCAAGATGAGTTATACAGTTACAATGAGCGGGTCAGACACTGTTATTTCAACGTATCTAAACCCACCTCTACAGCTAGATCCTTCAGGTCATTATGAGATTGCTCTCTTGAATTTTGAAACATTCTATTCAATACCAAATATCGATGAAAGTAATAATAGATTTCATTATATTCATAATGGTAAAGCTGAAACCATTGTCATCCCTCATGGAACCTACGAGATTGCCGATATCAATACATTTCTAAAGGATAAACTAGGATTGAATGATGAAGTCTTCTTCATAAGACCTAACAATAATACAATGAAGGCTGAAATTAAATGTCCTTATACAATAGACTTTTCTAAGGATAGATCTATTGGTTAGCTTCTAGGATTCACAGACACTAAAATAATTCCTGCTGGAGAAGCGCTCGAATCTGACGATCTTGTGAATATATTTAAAGTGAGTATCATACGTGTGGAGTGCAGTATTGCAACAGGCTCTTTCATTGACGGTAAAAGCGGACATTCGCTCTACGAGTTTTTCCCTTCTGTTCCACCAGGCTATCATATCTCTCAAGAACCTTCGAACTCTATATATTTACCGGTCATAGATACAAACTATATAGACCAGATCACTATTCGAGTGGTAGATCAACACGGAAAGGCGATCAACTTCAGGAACGAAGTTATCACTGCAAGACTCCACATAAGACGTAATGGCAATACATTTTAAAATACATCGCAAATACTATAATAGACGACGTACACAGCGTTCGAAGCATACTACCTCTCCAGCTTTCGAGGAGTTAACACGTACTAACCGCAAGTTCCTCGAAGGGTTAGGTTACAGGACGCTATAATGGACATCTTAAACGTGACAGAAGTTCCAGCCTTTGACGACAAGATCACCAAGGAGGAGGAGCATATTTTTCTTCCATACAACACCTCCGCTCTGGATGTAAACCATGAAATTAGAATACCATGCCAAGCTGAAGATTTGTATACGCTACCTAACAAGAGTTATCTCTACATCGAAGGTGCTCTCACCAAGGTATATGGATCCCCTACTACAGCGAAGCTCACTAATAATGTTATAACCTTCATGTTTGATGAGATACGTCTAGATATGAATGCTACAACTATAGACAGAACAAGGAATCCTGGAATTACTACAACTATACGAAATTATGTGACTCTCAACCCTATGGAGTCGAAACGGCTGCTGAATGCTGGATGGGCCTATCCTGGTGAAGAAGTTGATATAGCACACGCGACGAATGGAGCTTCAATGCTGTAGTCCCTCTCTCGATGCTCCTAGGATTTGCTGATGACCACAAGGAGCTTATACTCAACAGCAAGTTTGAATTGATTCTCATAAGATCCAAAGATTCTAGAAACTGTGTCCTGAGTTCGAATGGTGAGGAAGCTAATGTAAAGTTAACTAGAATCGAATGGAGGATGCCTGTAATTCGCCTTTCCGATGCTGAAAGAGTTCACATTCTAAAAATTGTCAAGTCTGATAAACCTCTACACCTTGCCTTTCGATTTATGGATCTTCATACCCAGCCTGCTGTACCCCAGACAAGATCTTTCACGTGGAATGTAGCAACAACATCTAAGCTCGAGAAACCTCGCTTCATCATAGTGTGTGCTCAGACTGCCAGATTGGGTGATTATAGCAAGAACAGTTCCGAGTTTGATCATTGCAACATTACTAATTTGAGACTATTCCTCAACAGTGAATGCTACCCCTACCGTGATTTGAACTTGGACTTTAAAAATTCAAAGTTTGCTTCACTATATGAAATGTACTGTAAATTTCAAAGTTCCTATTATGAAAGAGATAATTATCCCCTCTTGAAGAGAAAGGATTTTCTTCACAGTGCACCATTATTCGTAATAGACTGTTCTCACCAACCCGAAGAGGTTATAAATGGAGCTGTGAACATCAGAATCGAGATTCAAGCATCTGCAAATATACCAGCTTAGACGTCACTGTACTGCCTGGTTCTACACGACAAAGTATTTACCTACAAACCTCTTTCTCACGTGATGCAAGCACTTATATAATTATGCATATGTTTGGGTGAATGGTTTTTGTAAAGGAATGTACAAGGATAAGTTTTATGAATAATAAATTGAATTCATATACTAAAACACTCTTTTATTGACTTTAGCATACATTTCAAGCATTTTGCTTCTTCCCCTCCTACTCCCTGAAAAACTAATTGCTCCTGACTTTCAGAAATCATTTAAAATATTCAAATGTCTTTCAATATAGGGCAATAGTCGTTTTAGGTTCCTTACACACTCAATGTCTAAAGATATTACATTATTATTTAAACATGTATTTATGAAATGAATTGAGCGGTCAAAAAATACAATAATATTGTATGCATAAATTACATTGTCACAATATTCATCACACGCAAACTTTTTTTCTTGGCGTAGGTAATCTTCAATCATTGAAATGTTTTTGGATATTATATCCCAGTCTGATTTTGTAATATAAACAATTGATTTATCACTTTCACAATTTATGTAGAGGGAGGGAATGTCATAGTATAGTCCAATGTTCACGGAATGGGACGGGGAGATGCTGACGTCATCAAACGCCTGTGATCGATTCTCCATGCTCCTCCGGCGAATGCAGGGTATCTTTAATGAATAAAAAACCCTAGGACCCTCGTTGAGGATCCTCCTCTTACACCTCTTCTGCTTTCTCTTCCCAGTCTCGTTCTGCCTCTTCCTCCGCTCCCTCCTCACACCCCGAGGCTGTTACATAGCGTAATGCAGGTTGTACAGATCTATACAGACCACCAAACTTTAATTCAGAGTAACAGATCGTTGACATGAAGATGGTAGAGGCAGTCCACTAGCGGGAACGATTCAGGAGCTGGAAACTCTAGGGACACACAGCGTAATGCAAGTTGTGCAGATCTATACAGAGCACCAAACTTTAATTCAGGAGGTAAAATTTCGTCGAAATGTAGATGACAGGGACGCATCACGATGTTGAACGGTCCGAAATCTGGAAAATGTTAGGGACAATCCGTTGTGCGGATGACGAGTGTTTCCACAGAGCATCCTTTTTCCACAAATGTTTCCAGAGAGCATCCTTTTTTCATGCTCGCACTCGCCATGTTCTGGTTACGTGGCGTTGTAACGTAATGTTACGCTGTTAGGATGGTTTAGGAGACATGACAGGCAAAAGGCGGGGGTCCCTACCCTTAAAGATTTGAACCTGAGGTCTGTCCCATTCAACCAGACGTCTACTGGCTCCGTGAACAATAGTTGTCTAGATGACTAATGTTTCAGGAGAGCATCCTTTCCCCTATAACATATTTATAGAGGGAGCACGAACCTATTAGATCAATCATAAACTCGCTTCATAACCAGCTGTATATGATCGCACAACGTGCATTAATCTCAGCCATATAACCTCGACCCCAGAAGCAGTATGTTTATGACGTCACACCTAGAGACAGGATGTCTGACAGCATCAAACACGTTTAAACTCGTCTCATAACTACCTGCTTATGCTGTCACACCAGCAAGAGAAGCATTCTCACACGCTCATTCAGACATATATTTCAAATTCAAAGCCTACCACCATCACCTATTGTACCAAGGTTAATTCCAGCTGTATTATCACAATACTTAAAGTAAAAGCTTAAAAGGTAACGTAGAAGATTTTCCTCCTTATTTAGTTAAATGTATGTATATACTACATTATCTCATGTTTTCATTCCCTTTTCAATTCTTCCTTTCCATCTTCTCACAGAAAGACCATTACATTTCACTACAATCACGAGAAAAGCAATTTTTCCATAGTTACACGGATTCTAAGCTTCTAAATCGAACCCGGTAATACTTTTAATAAATGTATTTTAGCTTCCGCACATCAGCATCAAGCATTTAATCTTTATTAGAACCTGATATGATCCATAGGCATGAAGATATATGAAATCATCTCTTCGGGATTCGATCTGAATACTTTAAAGTAATATTTGTCATGATAACGATACTTAAGGGCTAGATACTCTGTTTGCGTTTACCTTGACATGTCTATCTAAATTAGATTACAAGTTATTAAATTTGTAAGTAAATTTCATTGAATCGGTATTCGAACCCAGAACACCAGGAACAAAATAATTTATGATATTAGCTCAACATGTTAAACAAAGCTGTATGCAGGTACATCATCGATCTAATTGATATATTCTAGAGGAAAATTAAGTAAGTCATTAAAAGATGGGGAATCGAATCAAGCACAACTGATTGGCAATTATATACAGCATTAATCACCCAGTATAGAACTTATCAATCGTGCTTTGGTCCACACCTCTACCTCTCTTAGTTTCTGAGATAATGGTGATTTAAAAATTAAGGATTGAACCCAGAACACCAGGTACCCAAATATACATTCACAAGAAACTACCTAATGACATTAATGTAGTAAACTTTATTTGACGTCTTTATCGTAATTAGTCTCTGAGTTATTAGAAGCTGAATTTGTAATCACTCCTAGGATTCGACCCCAGGCATCCCGGATAACTTGGAACAATACCCTCATGACGCGGCGCATTCCAAAGAATTGATTAGTTTTTATCTCATTGTTCTACTTTAGAATGAAGATGGTAGAAGCGCGCAACTTTACTTTAGAAGGTAGATGTCAGAAGCGCGCAACTAGCTGGAACGATCCTGGATCTGGAAACGTTAGGGAGACACAGCGCAATAACCAAAATGCGCAAGTCAATTCATATACAATTAATTAATAAAAAATATTTAATTGTATTCATTGATCAGCGAGGCCATTTTTTATTTTTAATAACGTATGTAATATTCACCTATAATGTTAACCGTATTTATTTTTAATAACATATACAGTATTCAACTATAATGTTAACCGAATCATTTATTTTTTAATAACATTTATAATATTTAACTATAATGTTATCCGTATTTATTTTATTTTTAATAACATATGTAGTATTCACCACGCTTATTTATTTTTAATACCGTATGTAATATTTCTTTCCGTCAATCTGAATACTTTATTCGCAATATTTTATTGAAAGAAATAAGAGCTATGAAACTTAATCATTAATTATCAGGGGAAAAAATTGTCTAGACTAGGGTTTTTCCACAGTTTGTGATGGAAATTCTACGAGCTAAAAGGTATTTACATTGAGTGTCTGGGGATTTTTCAGAGCACTTAGGAAAACAATTACTGACATTGTCCGCTAATGACTGTATACAGATCCGGGATGCAATCTTAAAGTCTATTAATGTGGTGAAAGCGTCTAACATTGTCAGCTAATGGACATTTCCGTTATCCTCAGACAGAAGTAGGTTGCGGGGTTTTCATTACATGACAGACTGTTCTCGTGAGCTTGCTACTTATACGAAGACGACCACTTGCGCTCGAGTCAATTCATATACATTTAATTAATCAAAAAAACTTAATTGAATAATGTTTGACGAATATTACCTAATTGATTTGCCGAGGGGCGGCAGGCATCGGGAAAATCATTCCCTACCGCACATCTCAAGACAATTAGGTAAGATCACAAAAAGAGAGGTGACGGGGCCTAGCGACACGAGACCAGGCGGTATCTAAGACCTCAAAGGGAGCCGGCGGGAGGCTGCAACACAGAACAAACGATGTCGATTATATCTTATCACCTGTCGGCATCTCCGGCGGTCATTAGCGGGTTACATATGTTTACATATGTATTACCACACATATCCATTAGACGCGACATTAGCGGCGGTCATTAGCGGTTACATATGTTTACATGTGTTTACATGTGTTAAAACACATGTAATTACCCTTATCAGTGGGCGGCATCTTCCTTCGCTCTTAAATCGGCTTTTTATTTCTACTCCGGTGGTCCCGTGTCGTAGATTTACGGCACGCAAAAGAACCTCAAGCGTGATGATGGGGCCTGTGAGCAACATTTCCAGTCTTTCACGCCCAATATGGGATGGGACGTTAAGAACCATAGTAGTTAAAGAACGTCCATAAATGAAACTCATTTTCTTTCTGCTTCAAGTAAACAGCTCAGGCTTGGATTCATTTGCTTTGGTGTCTAATGCTGGAGTTCTAGCCCAAGAGCCAGATTAGGCCAGCAGTGGCGCGGAGATCAGCGCTTCTGTTGCCATTTAGAAGATCCATGGCTCGATTTCCGGGCATACCATGGGGAAGGATTTCCATGTTGATTATTGCCTGTTTATGGGACCTCATTCCCGTAATAATGTTCATCCTATTTTCTGCTGGATAATGAAGTTGAGAAATTGCGATTCATAAATATAACGATTACTGCGTACAACACGATTGGTTTTTGTAGAGATAGAACTCCAGCGATCGTGCGAGTATAAGGAGTTTAAAAGTGGAACCGCCAAGCTTGGTTTTGAAACTTGTATCCCACTGACATGCGTTCAGCGACACGCATTAGAGACTTGTTACGTCATTCTCCTCGTCGATCTTAAGCGTTTGGTTTACAGTAACAATGTTTGTAAAAGCACAGTTATGCGCACTGTACTGCTGAATCATGTGCTCCTGCGAAACAGACGAGTGGGCAGTGCACATGGTCTGCAGATGAAATCTCTGCACTTATAATTTATGATCATTCAGTCTCGGCTAATAATTTCCATAGCTTTTGTTGGTTCTTCTTAGCTTAGCCTAGGAATGCGGAAGATTAATGCGGTTGATAAATGGAGTAAGTAAGCTTATTTTGCATGATTTATTTATCCCTAAAGCCTCTGCTAATTACTTCGGAAATGTTCGCTGGCCTGCAGTGGAAGCACAGCTGTCTGAGAATTTATTTTTCCAGGTTTCCCTCCCTTTCCTTGAATGTCTCGCCGATGACTATGCAACTCTTCTCTCAAAATTTATGTTGAGTCTCCGCTATCGTGTTCATCTATAAATGGACTTGTCATTGTATACTACAAGAGTTTGCTGTTAATCTACACAAAGAAGTCACTAATACATTTTTTTTCAAAACTACTAATCCCTGGGATCTCTTCGATCTTCGAAGTTATACTTTCTATTGTTAAAGTTTAATTGAAATTCCAATGTAACGTTGAACGTGTGCTGTGAACGAAATAGATGTTAATTCTAAAAGACAGGTCTGAAAACATTATACGCCCGACAAGGTCGTCAAGAGAACGAGGGTAACTGACAACCATAGCACGCCGCTCTTCCGGCGCCACTTTAGATAGG
Organism: Deroplatys truncata; assembly: GCA_030765065.1. NCBI lineage: Eukaryota > Metazoa > Arthropoda > Insecta > Mantodea > Mantidae > Deroplatys > Deroplatys truncata. Next base: position 700,656,574 of record CM060990.1, read on the forward strand.
GTAGCAACTACATTATAGCAACCGTAAAACTTTCTACTGGTCTAAACCCTAAACACACAAGGTAATATCCGAAGAAATACTGTTGCCTTTCTTTCTTCTCTTGCGTTGTTACTAAAAACCGTGTCACAATTTAGTTTCTGCATCATTTTGTTTATATCACAGATATCAATCACGCATTTAATTGCAAAGAAAACCTTTAGATCATAATGAACTCTACGCCTAAGTTAATGCTGGGTTATACCTGTTTTCATGCTGAACAGCTGGAAGAAACTTCGGTTAGAAGTAAACTTATCCATTTTCAATTTCCAAGACACAAGAAAATAACACATTACATGTGAAATATGTCTACTTTAGTTTTTCTGTTATTCTTTTCGTATTACTATCATATATATATATATATATATATAAAAGCCGCTGTTTGTGTTCAATTGCTTAAATGTTAGGAAGTATCTGTGAAAGGTTTTATAAGAAAAATGTATTGCATGTATTATTCTAGGTAGATGTTTTGTTGCCCAAAGTGTTGTTAGTAGTACTTTGTGCACGTTATACTTCTACGTGCATTTAATAAACATGATAAATATTATCAACGCATGAAAACGGCAGCGGTTGAGGTTTTTCTGGTAAGCCAAAACTATTTTATGAAACAAAGTAATGTAGCGGGTTTGTTTAATTGTTTTCTAATTAATCAATGCGATAGTGTTTATTGCTTTCCTCAAAATTATAAGACTTGCATTGTGAGAAACGTTTAACTCGTTAGTGTATAGATAGGCACTCTTTATTACGCTGAATATTAAAGCTATTAATATGAAAATTAAAGTGTTGTGTATTTTAGCGGAAGAGTAACCTGCGATGAAAGTGTATGTCCATTTGCTTGAAAATAACTGATTTGAGGAAGTTCATCAGGGCCTTGCAAAGTCTAGACTCCGCTGATCAACAATTCGGTTTACTAGAGAGACTCCCAATGCCACCACCCAGGCAATGCGATCCTTGCATTCATTCTCTTATAGGACAGTTTAGGCACGAGATTTGGCTTACAGTGCATGCAGATATTCAGTGGGAACACTGTAGACGAAGTGGATATACACATTTCGGTACAACGTAAGTCCTTCACGAAGAATCTGAACGCTAGTAGCTCACAGCAGAGGAGAACCAGGGTGGCACATTCATATATCAGGATTCTTGAATCAGCACGAACAATTTGTTCTCCATCAACAACCAATTTGCATACCATTTGATAAATTGACACGGAATGTTGCGAAACCAATTGTTCCACAACTGACGGACTTTTGAACTTTTATTTTAGTGCAACCCTGCATGAAGAACAAAATATCCACAGGACGGATTTTCGGGAATTTCGGCAATTAAGTCAGCTTTTTGGGACTGGAATAGAGTTTCAGTTTAAATTACGGGAACTTGTTTCCCAGCAGTTGAGGTACCGATTATTGCCACTCAGTTCCTTTATTATGTTTGATAAATAGTATATGTATTACTTTCCTCTTTGGTAAGGTGTATCGTTTGATTAATCACTTCCCGACGATGCTGCTTGTGCTTCCTGTTCCAAGATGTTACTCTTAATCTGAATCAATTAGTGCTGTACTTTTCTGTAAAACGTTCTATTATACCACCCTTAAAATATAATCTTACAGTGGACTTGTTAGAGTCTTCATGCCGAATCCTAACTTAAATTTCGGTAAGAGAAACGATGTTGTAGAAGACAGCATGCAACAAATATACTGTCAGTTTGGAAACAGAGCACCAAATCCCCCATTAATTTAATGGACCGGCCGGCGAGAGAAACAACAATCTCATACGGCGTTGCAAATGTTATTTTGATACCTTGCACTTGTAAATGGCAAACTGCCTCTCTCATAAGAAATTTCACAACGGGTTTCGGCATTAAGGGTTTGATGCTTCCGTTGTAGTACGGCCCTCGCTCGGTTTAAGCAGACAAGTGGTGACAGTGTTCTCGTTTATCTACTTGTGAGATTTGGCACCCTACTTTTAATCTTCTCAAAAGTTACATAACTATGGGTCTTTTCAGTCATTTCGGAGATGAATTCTGAGAAATAAGGCTTTTTTTCTAGTGACTAATGTTCTTGCATGCATAATACGTATTCGTCTTATTTCAGCAAATACCACATTACTTAAGTGTCTTCAACTGTTGCCAGATTAGCTGATGCGGAAGGTGATCCTCTCCTTGTGGGTTTGCATATTGTACATATGTCCACCAGCAGGCGTCTGTCACTCTAACAGCAGCGTCACGTGCTCCAAATAGTACCATAAAGTGGATTCCAAGGTATAATAACCAAAATGTTTATGGAGATACCATATTCGTGCGAAAATGACATAGGAATTACTGTACAATTCAGTAAGATAAAAAAATGCTGATTTCCTAGAAGAATTAACATCTTTAAAGAACAGCAGCACAACGTGGGTATGATATTATTAATATTATTGTTATTATAACTATGCGTATGTGCGAAATATTAACGGTCAAATTGTTGCATTTGAATTTTTGGATTGCTCTCTAGTGATTATGGCATATGTCGTTGAAACCAAGAGTCTCATTTTTTATATAAGAATTAAACTATGGTTTATTTATAGACGCTATTTAACTGCTATGGTCCTTAGCGTTCCATTCTATATTGGGCGTGAAATCCGGGAAATTTTGCTCAGAGGCCTCTTTATCAGGTTTGAGGTTCTTCTACGTGCCATAAATCTAAGACACGGGACTACCGGCTCTACTTCCCTTCCGAAGGAAGCCATGCTATTTGAACTCGCAACCTCGGGAACTATAGGCTAACATGGTAACACTAGACCACGGAGAAAGACTTATTTGATATAGATTAGCTTAGAAAGGGTCTATTTATATTTGAGACCGCTTACTTTTATTTTACGAGTTTAAACTTGTACTTGTGAAGTGACGGATTGCATAACTCAGAAATCAAATTACTTCTCAACTAGGAGTATATCTGTTTTAGGTTACAGCCTTATTACTTTGCTTTTAATGGGTAAAGAAAGACAAACGTTTCACGAAATAGATAGAATTTACGAATCAATATTTCAGAGACAATGCTTTAATTTTATAGAACAGTGACGTTAGCAGTAGTAGCCTATAAAACACAAGCACAGCACGGGCCATAAAGAAAAAAGATGAAACTAGGACACGGTAAGCAGAAATGTTAGGTATATGTATGCTCAGTAAATACTGCACTTGAGAGTAAAGGATTAATAAAACAGCAACTATATGTTGACATACACCAGATAAATGTGATATCTAATTGCTTTTTCTTTGTCTTGCTAGGATTTAAATCTTCAAAAGTTTATAAACTCATGCTTAGGATAACAGCATACTTAAAGGCTCGTTATGTCTTGATTACATAACGCCCTGGAGGGATGACTACTCTTAAGTTGGGATTCTTGTGAAGAAGGAATTGAAATGCAGAAATGTTGCAAGTCTGCGAAAGATTGTTCAATCCATCATTATACTAAGAATGGACCAGAACCGCGGAAAAAACTTTGGTCAGGTGGCTGGTTCTAAATAGACTGAAGCCGGGATCGCGAGAATGCAAGCCACCAGTTTTACCACCTGAGCACACTTGCTCAATAATATTATCTATCATTAGAAGTGGGATATTTTTTCTGTTTTACACGTTTATGTGGTATTCCTGTTGCACTACGTTTATTTTTAGACAGTAACAAAGCTACAAAGAACTGTGGAGTTGGATGACCTGAGCAGACTTCTGTATACTGGATCATAATTCTCGATAACGTAAGCCTTAACACAATCAACATCACACTTAATAATGTGAAATCGAATAACATTTCCTATTATTCAGTATATTGTTACTTGTATGATGAACATTATATATGTAGTTGTCCTTCCACTTGCTGATAATTATTTGCTTCAAACCGCATACGAAGTGGTTCAATGCGTCTTTTCAAATTAGACACATTCATTAATCTTATTGGAATTAAAATGTTTGGTAGCATTAGATAACTTCAATTAAGTACATTAAGTTCGCTCTCCCAAAAACGGTAGAGGGAAACATATTTTCGCATGCTTTCGAAAACGTAGAGTATAAATTAAAATAACTTAATAACCCAATATTGTAATTTGGAGAATGTGAATTGAAAAGCTCGCAATTACTATGACTTTGGCCAAGCTTTTAAAGAATAAGTAATTTTTAATACGGAGCGAAGAATTTGCTTCCCAAAGCTTTTAATCTTGAAAAAACCTGTAATAGAATTCTTTTCTTACTTCTAAGACATCCAAGGTCTTCAGTAGCTCCTTTTATTCGCTTCATTCCAAATTATTAGGGAAGGTTGAAGGATTGGATAATCAGGGTGAAGCAGTGTTTAGGCTAGCGAATCAAGGAGAAGGAGAATAATATCCGAGACGAACCCCTAATCCATATATTTAGCCTGTTTACTGGTGCACCCCTCGCATGCGCCGAAACAAAGTGGGGGTTAGAAAGAAAGCATTAGGAGGTACGCACATATAATACCGTCCCCTATTTTGATCCTATGACATGAAGAGAATGGGGGCACATACACAATAGCACACACTGGAGCAGCGTAATATATTAGTGAGCCCTCCCATTCCCTCCAATGGAAAAGAGTCCAAACAATGGCTCGTCACAAGCCATTTCTGCTATTGAGATACTAACATCTTCTTTACACAGCATTAGGGGTCCGACTTTAGGACATCACCAGTTGATGTTCTGGCTCTTCATGTGAGCTCCCTTTGCCGGTCATTTTTCTATGACGTGCTGTTTAGTGGATTTGTATTACTCATTGAGAGGCTAGTGCTATTCATAGCAAATTTAAAGATTTTTCGGTTTTGCCACGTCAAAAATTGGTTCTTAAATGTAAATGTTCAAACAACTTTCAGAATATCCATAATAATTTCTCTAAAAGTTCAACATGGAATGCAGCGCAAGTTTTTATTGTTACGACTGCTACTGTTGCCCACGCGTTACAGAGGGGAAGAAAACAGCACCTTCGGGATATAAAATTGACAGTATTGACATGTCATCAAAGCTCACGAGTGGGTGTGCCGAGAATTTGGTAGTGGAAGCTGAGGACAGCCACACGTTTAAATTACCATTATGTGTAGCATAAACCTTTTGTACTCGTAGTATAACGATATAGCACATTGCATTTATTGCAATAATTGAATGCACAACCAGTAACCCTTGCATTTCGCGCCTAATACTAGTCGACCATGCAGCGACCTAACGTCAGCTTTAGCAGTAATAAGCCCAGCCCAAAGGAAGGCGAAAGAGCCTAGAGAGAATAATTAATGTTACCGAGCTGGGTGGCTGAGGCGGTAACGTCTTTGCCCCGCATTCGGGAGGTCCCGGGTTCAAATCTCTTGGGCCGAACAATTTAACTGAGTTTTTTCGTGGTTTCCCTCAGCAGTCAAGGATCGGATATTTAATACCATGGCCCAAAGTTCCATCTTAAGTCTAAAACAATAGTAAAAATGAAAAATAGGTGGTAATAGCGAGTGCTGTGCCATCTATCCACAGAAAATGTAAACAGGTAGAGTGGACGGCACCCTAATACCATCTGCACGGCACGAAGCAGAAGACCCAGTTGCTTTGAACTGAGGACTCTGTGGATACGCGAGGAAGCAAGATGGAATGGTTACAGGGATGAGATATCTACCAACAGATCCGTCGCGATATGACCATGTAGTTAAAAAGACGTAAAATAAATAACATTTAATGTGTGTGTCCTGAGCCGTGGCGTAGTGTCTTGGAGGTGGTACTCTGATTCCCAGCTCAGAAGGCATGTTGTTTCGACGCCCACTCAGAATCGTGATGCATTTGAGGAGCTACGATAGGTAGCGGTCCGTAGGTTATAAAGACCAACGTGCCGGCTGAGGAAACATGGTGCTAACCACATCAAATCCCGTATCTGCACCAAAGCCCACAAGGACTGTAGTGCCACAGATTTAATCTTTTTAATTTATTCAGGGAAGAAAAAATGTAATTGATAATATTCTTGGTCCGGGTACAGATGCAAGTATCAAAGTATTCATACTGAAACCTAATTCGAAATCCCGTCTACAAAAGTGATTTAAAAAGCCAGCATACATAAAAATTAGCAGTAAATTTTCTCTGCAAGATCCAGAAAATGAATTTCAGATCATGAATTTACACTATACGGGAGCAATACATAAATTAGTTTGGCTGGATAGGGCGGGCCTGACGGCCTCCTTGAAGTCCGCAGTGGAGTATATCACGAGACAGTAAAGGAAGGGTACGCCCTCGGAACCGCACGCAGGCCATTCACACATTGGGAGGGAGGGATGAGGGGAGAGACCCAAAGGGCGACAAGATCCGGATGCCGACGGGCCAAAGCATGCACGGGGTCCCTAACGTTTCCAGATAGAACACATCCGACGCCGCAGGTTCCCTGCCCACAAACCACCAACCTCCAGGGTCCCCCGGAGCGGAGCCCCACGCTGAGGAGAGACCTAACTGAGCGGTACCGTAGCGACGGCAGGAAAGAAACCTGTACAGAGCGCAAGCTACCGCTCAGCCGCAACCTGCCGAACACCGTCGTCTGGCCCTACAACCCTGAAACAGCTGACAAGGAAGATGATGGGTATAAGATGAACCACGCCTGGCTACCCTGGGAAACCGCGAAAAACCCATGGGCCAGAGTGAGCGGTCGCCGGGAATCGATCGCGGGCCACAGATGTAACCGCCTGAGTCATCCAGCTCGGTTTACGAGACAGTACTCACCTGCATCGCTTGCCGTTGCAGGTCAATTTTGGGGCCTTACAACTGAAATAAAGTTGGCGTATATGGTTCTGAATATAAGGTACTTGGTCCCTCTCACAATAATTTTAAGATAGCAGCATAATGGGTTTAAGAGTAACCAAGATGCTACACGTTGGTATCGAGAGGGAAGCGAATTCTTGGAGCAAACAAAATCGTCTCCACGACATTCCAACAACGCATGACAAAGGGCACCGCATACTGCGGTTACGTTAAAGCATTAAGGTAGGTTTGGGCATGGATGACATAGAAACCACATCTGTTGTTAACTGGAACAGTGGCCTGCTAACAGAGAATCTTATTTGCAATATTGGGCTTAGGATTAATTTAGATTAGTGACTGTTATAAAACATCGAAAGGAGCACTAAAGAGAAATGCTAAATAAATTTATATCACTTAAAATGCAAAAAAAAAAAAAAAAAAAAATCGAGTAGTGTTTCATCATAAATCACGCAAGATTTTGCTGTTCAAAAACAACTAGGTGGAAATTGACACTCAAACTGGGGGTCATCAACTTCCTTGTTATTTTTTGACCGACAGAACTGATTATGGAAACACACATTTAGCATTACATTATGATCAGAACGCGGTAACGCCGCTCAAAAAGCATTTATGCATACAGCCTTAGGGTTTTAGAAGAGGAAGAAGATTTCAGTACTGAAGCCTGCGGAAGGAAGGGATGAGGGGCGGCCATATCTGAAAGTGGACGGACAGGGAAGAAAGAGCACATCATGTCCTGCAACCATGAAAAATGACACGTATTGAAATAAGAGGAAATGAATGGCACGAAGGTTGCTCAAGTCTCGAGTTTAGTCTACAAAAAGGAATATTTTCTGGATAAAGGTTATCGTTTCCTTTCAACTGAAAAGGTGATCACCGAGCTTCAGCTGCTGATTGGGCTAAATTGCACTAAAATACTAGGAATAATATGGTTTTACAATAACCGATGCACTAATTGGGCAACATACCGAGCGAAATGGCTCCGCGCTAACGTGCCAGGCTCTCATTCGGGAGGTTGTGAGTTCGATTCCTGGAACGGGCCACTCTGAACACGGGTTTTTCGTGGTTGGCAAGGCGAATGCTGGAGTGGTTCCTCTTCTAACACGAATTTCCTTGTCCTCAATTCCTGTCATTTCGCTTCCCCTTTCATGTTTCAGGTGGACTTAGGGGCCGTGCAGTTTTGGTCGGTGTCGGACAGATGGCGCAAATGCTTGCTCGTTGGAAAGTTCTTGTGAGCCCTACCAGATGAGAGCCTTCTCTGAGTAGCCCGTCGGTGTGACCGGGTCATCAAGCTTGGAATCGTTAGGAAGCTCTGAGTGTCTCTGTCGGCCGACCTATAGCCTCGTGCGGTTCCTTCGCCTCATCCATTCCTCCAGAAGGTGGGGTCCCCTCCTTTCTCTGACCATATACAATTGGGTATCGTTTCATATTCAAAATGTATTCTTACAAAGTAAGTAGGATGATATTGATTGTTTGTGAATTATGTAATATGTAATTTAAGGGAAAAGGTCCTCTTCAAGACTCACAAGGTTGTCTTAGGCGTGAACTCAATACAGTGACACCTGAGTGCACGCGTGTAAACTTAATCCAGTTAACAAGCAAAGACTAAAGTTTGTTGCAGGAGCAAGGAAAGGGAATTGACAATTGATTGCCGACCATCACACGAACCTAAACGCATTAAAAACTCTTTTCCAATTTATGATAGGAGGAACTGTAAGGGCAGGTGTCTTGAGGTTAATCTAATGATTGATTATGGCAGTTTTACATGCAAGCAACTCTCTTTGCAAGTGCCTGCTTTAAGTCATTCTGGTCAAAACTGAAGAGCAGTGCAATGGTATGACCGTGGTGCTAATTGCGCTCACAATTACGTATTTTAATGCGCTTTGGTCGATTAAGACAGTCATCTAGACGTTCTAGCGTAAACTATGGAGTGGCCTATCCCTTACTCTACGCATGGTTAAGCGATTAAACAGTAGAAATAAAATGTATGTTCTGGCACACAGAGAGATGCCGACATCTGATAAAGTTCTTTGATCTATGCCGGCAAGCTCCGCCCATTTTATTTCTACTGTTTAATCGCTTATATCTCCTGAATGAAAAGAGATAGAACAATGGGATAAAAACTAATCAATTCTTTGGAATGCGCCGCGACATTAGGGTATTGTTCCAAGTTGACCTGGATGCCTGGGTTCGAATCCTACGGGTGATTACAAATTCATCTTCTAATAACTCAGAGACTAATTAAAAAAAAGACGCCAAATAAACTTTATTACATTAATGTGATTAGGTAGTTTCTTGTAAATGTATATTTGGGTACCTGGTGTCCTGGGTTCGATCCTTAATTTTAAAAACTTTATTATCTCGGAAACTAAGAAAGCTAGAGAAATGGACCAAAGCATGTTTGATAGCTGTTATAATGTGTAATTAACACTGTATATAATTTTTAATCAGTTGTCTCTAGTTCGAATCCTGATTTTTTAATGACTTCCTTAATTTTACTCTATACTCTAGAAAATATCAGTTAGATTGATGCTGTAACTACATACAGCACCTTTAAGCACACCAAACTCATATTATAAATTATTTTGTTCTTGGTGTTCTGGGTTCGAATACTGATTCGATGGAATTTACTTATAAATTTAATAACTCCTAAACCAATTAAGATAAAGACGCCAAATAAACTTTATTGCGTTTATGTTATTAGGTAGTATCTTGTAAATGTGTAATTAGATACCTGACGTCCTGGGTTCGATCCTTAATTTTTAAATTTTCATTATCTCGGGAACTAAGTGAGGTAGAGGAGTGGACTAAAGCATGATTGATAGGTTCTGTACTGGGTGATTAATGCTGTATATAATTGCCAATCAGTTGTGCTTGGTTCGATTCCCCATCTTTTAATGACTTTCTTAATTTTCCTCTGTACACTAGAATATATCTCTTAGATCGATGATGTAACTGCATACAGCACCTTTAAACATGTCAGACTATTATTATAAATTATCTTGTTCCTGGTTTTCTGGGTTCGAATACCGATAAAATGTAATTTAATTATAAATTTAATAACTCGTAATTTAATTTAGATAAACATGTAAGGTAAACTCAAACAGAGTATCTGGTCCTTAAATATCGTTATCGTGACAAATATTACTTTAAAGTACTCAGATCGAATCCCGAAGGGGTGATTTCATATATCTTCAAGCTTATGGATCATATCAGGTTCGAGTAAAGATTAAATGGTAGATGCTGATATTGGGGAGCTAAAATACATTTATTAAAAGTATTACCCGGTTCGATTTAGAAGCTTAGAATCTGTGTAACTATGGAAAAATTGCATTTCTCATGATTGTAGTGAAATGTAATGGGCTTTCTGTGAGAAGATGGAAAGGAAGAATTGAAAAGGGAATGAAAACATGAGATAATTAAGTAAATAAGGGGGAAAATCTTCTAGGTTTCCTTTTAAGCTTTTACTTTTAAGTATTGTGATAATACAGCTTGAATTAACCTTGGTACAATAGGTGGCGATGGTGGTGGTGGGCTTGAATTTGAAATATATGTCTGAATGAGCATGTGGGAATACTTCTCTTGCTGGTGTGACAGCATAAGCAGGTAGTTATGAGACGAGTGTAAACGTGTTTGATGCTGCCAGACATCCTGTCTCTGGGTGTGACGTCATAAACATCCTGTCTCTAGACTTGAGGTTATATGGCTGGGGGGTTAGTACACGTTGAGCGATCATATACAGGTGGTTATGGAGCGAGTTTATGATTGATCTAAAAGGTTCGTGCTCCCTCTATAAATATGGTGATCTAGGGCATTGGACTTCATTGTGCTAATTAGTCTTGAGGTGTTAACATCGTGTTCTCTCCAAGAATAATCAGCTTTCTAAAGTGGTGTCAAGGTGAAGAGGTCCACATTTCATTGATCAGTGATTAATACGTTATTACATCAAGAATAAAGATGAATAACTCAGCGTATAAGGATATTATTCCAAGCGCTACTGGATATGCATGCGGAAAATGTGGGAAGAAGTTCCTCCGAGGTTATGACAAGAGAAGACACGAGATGAGCTGCAAGAAGCTCTTCAAATGTAAACATTGTAATGTAACCTTCAAAGATTGTTATAAGGGACAGCGACACGAAGATATATGTGAAATAAGCAGCCCTCAGAAGAAAAGAAGATTGGAGCCAACTAAATATCAGTTACTGTCAACAATGGAGGACTGTGATATGAAAGAATACGAAACTTCATTCGAAGGACGATTGAAATCGTATTTTATACGATGCGAATCAGCTAAGGACCTAAATATGTATCTGCAAGAGGCAAAACAACGTATAATCCAGGCTGTGCATAAAGAGCTTAGCATTCATAAGAGTGTTAAAATTAATCTGCTGGCTGAGTGTCGATTTGTTAACAGTATTGGAGAAACCTGTGACAAAACATTTAAAACACGGAATCAAGCTGTTTTCCTGGAAACTGATCTGGACTCAACGATGGAAGTGAAATTCAAGAAATTGGTGACTGAAATGGAGGAGTCTCAGCTTAAGGGTAGCAGCTGGGCTTTGCTTGCTGTGGAAGGAGTTCGACTTCGTATCAACAAGTACAACCCGTTACGAGGAAGTAGCTACATACCACTACCGTCAGCTGTTGAAGCAAGGAAAGCATGTATAAACATTCAGAACTTTAGCGACGAGAAATGTTTCATGTACTCTGTATTAGCTAAATTCATAGCGAAGAATGCACTGCGTGTGAACAAATACAAACAACTTCAAGACAAGTACGACTTCAGCTGTGTTTCCTACCCTACTCCACTTTCTCAAATACCTAAATTTGAGAAGTTTAACAAGATATCCATTAACGTTTTCGGGCTGGATGAGAAGCATGAAGTGTATCCAATAAAGGTTGCTGACATTGAACTACCTGAACATCGCGACCTGCTACTATTGGATGACAGCAGTGGAAAACATCACTACGTGTATATAAAGAATTTTGAGAAACTCGTTCGACGCCAGAAAACTAACCATAATGGACGGGTTTATACTTGTAAGCGCTGCTTTACACATTTTGATGATCGATATGGACGAAGTGGACAGGAAAAACTGCAAGAACATGTAGCCTTCTGTATTCAACATGGTGTTGCGAGGGTAGTTATGCCTACCAAGGAGAAATCAATTGTTCAGTTTAAAAATGTTGAGAGGATGCTGAAAGTACCTTATGTCATCTATGCTGATTTTGAGAGTATTCTCACTCCATGCCATACGTGTATACCCAATCCTGAAACTTCCTATACAACCCCTTATCAAGAGCACACACCAATGAGCTTCTGTGTTTACGTGAAGCCTACATCCAGTGTTGAACATCTCGAAACTGGTCTTCCTAAGCAACCCTATGTGTATCGTGGTGCTGATGCTGCTCAGAAGTTTATGCTGTACCTCACATCTCTTGCAGAAATGATTGGTAATATATACAAATCTGCTAAGCCTCTGAAACTTACGGATCAACAGCAAAAGGATTTTGAGTCTTCTTCAGCATGCTACTTGTGTGGAAAACCCTTTACAGAAGAGAACTATAAAGTACGCGACCATGATCACATCAGCGGTGAATATCCTGGAAGTCTTCATAATGAATGTAATTTAGCCTGTAAAACACCTAAATATATACCAGTCTTCATGCATAACCTTAGCGGATATGACTCGCATTTCATTGTTAAGGAGCTGGGGTGCACAAGTGAACGTGTGGAGGTAATTCCTAACTCTGAAGAAAGCTATATCTCATTCACCAAGTATGTAGGAGATATAAAGCTTCGATTTGTGGATAGCTTCCGATTCCTCAGTACAAGCTTGGATAAGTTGGTAAAAAATCTAACCTCGTATCCTGAAACGCTAAAGTACTTTGGAGAAGACAAATTGAAGTTGATGACCCGTAAGGGTGTATTTCCATATGATTTTGTTACGTCATGGGATGTCCTGAACGAGACCTGCTTGCCTCCTAAGGACTCCTTCTACAATAGATTAAATGAAGAAGAAATTACTGATACTGACTACGATCATGCTAGAAATGTATGGGAGCTGTTCAATGTGAGAAACCTGGGAGAGTACAGCGATCTCTACTTAACTTCGGATGTACTTCTCCTAGCTGATGTCTTTGAGACGTTCAGAGAGCAAACCCTTAAAACACACAAAGTTGATCCTGCCCATTATTTTACCTCTCCAGGTCTTACATGGGACGCCATATTACTGTATACTGGGATTAAGTTAGAGCTGTTACAAGATTATCATCAACTACTCATGGTGGAATCAGGTATAAGAGGAGGTTTATGCCAAGTTTCCCATCGGTATGCTGAGGCTATAAACACTTATATGGATAAGTTTGATCCGTCGAGACCAACCCAATTTATCACATACGAGGACGCTAATAACCAATATGGGTGGGCAATGTGTCAGGCTCTTCCTTTTGCTGGATTTCAGTGGGTGTCACCTGAAGAAATTAACTTAGAAACACTACAAGATGATCCTCATGGGTACATATTAGAAGTTGACATCGAGTATCCTGCAGAACTTCACGATCTACACAACGATCTACCTTTCCTGCCAGAGTGTATGAAACCATTGGAAGCATCTACAAAGAAACTGATACCCCATCTTGGACCTCGAAAGAAGTATGTAGTGCATTACATGGCTTTGAAGCAAGCTCTTAGTCATGGACTACGACTAACAAAAATCCATCGTGTGCTACAATTCCGACAGTCTCAGTGGTTGAAACCTTATGTGGAATTTAACAACAGGCTACGACAACAAGCTGCAAATGATTTCGAGAAGGATCTCTACAAGCTCTTTAACAACGCTATGTTTGGAAAAACTATGGAGAACCTGCGTAACCGTATGGATATACGACTGGTGACCAATGAAAAAACTCTAGAGAAGCTGATCGCCAAGCCTACGTTTATCGACAGGACGATATATGCTGATAATCTAGCTGCTGTACATATGGCCTCTCGTCAGATTGTATTCAACAAGCCTATATACATTGGTATGATTGTGTTGGATATCTCCAAGACATTAATGTATAACTATCATTACGACGTTTTGTTGCCTTATTATGGAGCTGAAAACCTGAAGCTTATGTATATGGACACTGATTCGTTTATTCATCGTGTAACAACTGAAGATGTGTACCAGGACAAGCTACGTTTTCTTGAGCATCTCGATACAGCTGATTACCCTGCCAACCATATATGTTACTCTACTCAGAACAAGAAGGTATTGGGAAAATTTAAAGATGAGGCTAATAGCAAAATCATCCTACGCTTTGTTGGACTACGTCCTAAGATGTATGCCTTAGATATTCAAGGGTTAATGATAAAAAAGATTAAAGGTATAAAACGTAGCGCTATTAAGCAGTACATTTCGTTTGACAGCTATACAGACTGTCTTAAAACCTGTGAAATCATCAGAACACCTATGAATCTGATCCTATCACGAAAGCATGCTCTTGCTACAGTGCAAGTGAATAAAATTGCATTGACTCCGTTTGATGATAAAAGAATTATTGCTGAGGATGGGATAACGACATATGCGTATGGACATTACGCCATTACAAACAGTGCTTAAAAGAATGTAAGTTAAAGATAAAGATTTTATCGTGAGTCTACAATCTTAAAAAAGAAGGTTATCTGTGTGCTGTATATGCAGATAGCTGACGCCTGATGAAGAAAGAAGAAGATGGAAGGGAAGGTGGTAACCCTGCCATTAGGAGCAATCCTAGTGCTAGTCTCAAGCCTAGATAAAAGGGGAGAGACATCTACACCGAACTAAAATAAAGGTATGTTGACGTAAAGCTTTTCAATTTGTGAACCAATATGCAATGTATCCCTCTCCGCATCGTACAATAACTGTTTAACATATAATAAGTTTGTAAGATTTAGAAAAAAGTATATAAATTGTTGTAACGTTGGATGAGAAATGTTTTATAATTTAATTACTCTCTATATTACCATGAGTACCTGTGATACTAGTTGAATTGCCCGTTAAAATGACTTAAATACCTGTGATACTACTCGAATCAAGTGAAATTACATTAAATAGCTCTGATACGAAACCCTGATCATTGAATCTAGCCTCCTGTGATACTAGCTGAGTTACTCTAAACACCTATGATGCTTGAATCGCCCAAATACCTAGACACTATCTGAATTACCTGTTAAAATGACACAAATACCATTGATACAACCTGAGTCACCTGCATTTACCTTAAATAGCTGTGATACAAATCTCTGATCGAAATTACCACGAGCATCTGTGAAACTATGCTGATTACCCAAATACTTACGATATTACCTGAACTATCTGTAAAATACGAAACTAGGCTATAACCAACCCCTGGAACCTACCCTCCTGTAATGCTTGCTTAATTACTCTAAACACCTATGTTACTTGAATTATCCTAAATACCTACGATACCCTCTGAATTACCTGTGAAATATGAAACTATGCTATACCCAACCCTGGAATCTAACCTCCTGTGATACTAGCGGAATTAGCCTAAATACCTACGATACTAGCTGAATTAGCTGTGAAATCATGCATAGCTATGATGCAGTTAGCCTCTGGAATCTAGCCTCCTGTGATACTAGCTGAATTAGCTTAAATGCTCAAGATACTAGCTGAATTGTCTGTGAAAATGATTTAAATACCTGTGATACTACCCGAATCATGTGAAATTACCTTAACTAGCTCTGATACGAATTCCTGCTCTAAATTAGCACGAGCACCCGTGATACTACCTGAATTACCTGTGAAATATGAAACTATGCTATACCCAACCCTAGAATCTATCCTCCTGTGATACTAGCTGAATTACCTTAAATGCCCACGATGCTAGCTGAATTAGCTGTGAAATCATGCAGAGCCATGATGCAGTTAGCATCTGGAATCTATCCTGTGTTATTAGACGAATTAGCCTAAATACATACGATACTAGCTGAATTACCTGTGAAATCATACACTGCTATGATCCAGTCAGCCTCTTGCAATACTACCTGAATTACTTACCTGTTAGTGTTAGTGGGTTAGCTTTTCCCGTTGCAGGTCACCTTTTTCCCTTTATGGCTCACCTTTTTCCCTTTGCTGTTCACCTTTTTCCCTTTGCTGGTTACATTTTTCCCTTTACTGGTCACCTTTTTGCCTTTGCTGGTCACGTTTTTCCCTTTGCTGGTGAACTTTTTCCCTTTGTGGGTCACCTTTTTCCCTGAGCAGTCACCTTTTTCCCCTAAACGAGTCATCTTTTTTCCCTTTGTGAGCCTCCTTTTTCCCTGAGCAGTCGCCTTTTTCCCCTGAACGAGTCACCTTTTCCCTGAATAGGTTACGTGATGGGCATGTCTAGAACATTGACATGAAACAGTTTTCCACTAAGTTCACGTCTAAAGTCGCTTTCAAGTCTAGCACCTCCTATTCCCTATCTCTCCTGTATATAAGCCCATATTCCTACTGCTACACTACCTGTCTAGCCTAACACCTCTCCTCCTGTTCCTATACCTCTCATATAAACCATACTCTACTCCTCTAGCTCTGTCTAGCCTAACGCCTCTCTCGTTTACCTATGACTCTCACATAAACCATACTCTGCTCCTCGACCTCTGTCTAGTCTAACTCCTCTCCTCGTTTTCCTATAGCTCTCATATAAACTATACTCTACTCCTCAACCTCTGTCTAACCTAGCACCCCTCTTCCTGTTCCTATACTTCTCATACATATAAACCATGCCCTACGTTTCAAGCCCTGTCTAGTCTAACACCACTCCCCGTATCCCCTACCTCTCAAAAGCGCATTCCCTCCTGTCCCCCCCTCTAGCTGAGTATCACTCCTTGGTTTCCTATCTAACCTAACTTTAACACCTGTCTATCCTATCATAGGATCTCTCTCCGTTTTCTCTCGTCTCTCCTTATAAACACAAACTCAATTCTCCTAACCTAATACCTCTCCTCGTTTTCCTATACTTCTCATATAAACCATGCACTACGTTTCAAGCCCTGTCTAGTCTAACACCTCTCATCGTTTTCCTATACCGCTCATATAAACCATACATTACTCAGCCTCTGTCTAGCCTAGCACCTCTCATCGTTTTCCTATACCGCTCATATAAACCATACATTACTCAGCCTCTGTCTAGCCTAACACCTCCCCTCGTTTTCCTATACCTCTCATATAACCTATACCCTACTCCTCAACCTCTGTCTAGCCTAGCACCCTCTTCCTGTTCCTATACTTCTCAAACATATAAAGCGCACTCCCCCTCCTACCACTGTCTAGCCTAGCGTCAGTCCTCGTATTCCCTATCTCTCCCATATAAACGCATTTTCCTCCTTGAAGGCTCTCTCAACCTAGCATCTACCTTCGTTTTCCCTATCCTTTCCCATATAAACGCAAAAAAGTGAGCCAGCTCTCTCCTATATATCCTACTTACAACTTTTTCTTAAACTATGTATGTTACAGATTTCAAATCAGTTTCTTCATTGAACAATTGAGATAAGAAGCGCTGAATGCTTTTAAGTATTTTAATAGTGTTTAAAGATCATTCTTACAGCATATGCGACGATCCTGATAACATGAAATGAAATAATAATTGGGAAAGCCAATTTGGGCAGAAAACATTCCACACCTAAGTTCAGGTTGCATTTGCAGGTTACGAGGATTGTGGAAAAACTCCAGTCACGAAAACGGGTCCTGACAGGATTTGAATTGCGTACCTCGCGTAGGTGGAAGCTACTACCTTCGTTTACCGCGATTGAAAGAACTGTAAAAACGAATAGTGCAGAACCTTTTCTAGTAGTGATGCTTTCTTATACATCACAGTCACAGCTAACATATGCCTAGTTATAAACTTCTAATAAGAGCACACTTTTAGCTCCATCTGAGGTGGTAATATCCTATTGTTACGTCGTCCGTACAGGATGCTCGTCGGAGTCGGCTGCTAAACTCCGTGGAGTTCGTCTGGGCTAGGTTCCTTCTCGGGGTAGATACAAGGATCTATGCTAGCGGTAACTAGCTGTAGCAGAGATTTAGGTTCGTGGACAATATAACTGGATCACGGAATACATTTAGAACGCGAACACGTATAAATTTTTTAAGTCGACTGTAATTAAGACATTTAATTTTCGAGTAATATATCACTGTTTTACATTATCAGAATGCAAAATGTCACTGTTATTGTTAAATGCCGTTGTTATAATATTCCTAGAGTAGCATACGCACGCGCAATTTTGTAATTTATTTAATGACCTATGACCTGTGATCTCTCTCAACACCTTCGCGGAAGTAACTTTAATTTAGCGCGCGCGAATTCTTCTGGCTGACGGACGTGAATTCTACATAATTCACATGACGAGAGTGGCGTATTGATGAGTAAGTCTGGTGTATTTATACATATTAAGCTCCCTCACGCTTGGAACAAGCAATTTTCCTATTGGCTACTATTTCGCGCCGTTGGTAGCGTCTGTCTCCAATGGCATAATTTTATACACGTCTGATTGGCTTAAGGGCTCAAACATGTGACTGACGCAATCTGGCACTTTCCCTGTTTTTCTCGAAGTTTCGCCTCCTTCGCCACCTACTATACCTTCTCTAACCGTAACAATAGCACAAAAGACTTTTCCCCTAGGTTTAAATACAATTGACTTGCGAGCTGTCTGCACAGAAAAAACTCAGTTTGCTCTCCCAAGATACGCTTTTAAGACATCCTAACTTGGAAAACCAGGAACATTTTAACATTGGCAATATTTATCATTACAAAAATTAACAATACTTCTGTTCCTATTACAATAATCTATGACATGAGTATACACACACACACACATTTACATGTGATCCTTATAATCTACTACATTATAATAAATGTTTGGGGTGGCAAAATACGAACTCGCACCCTACCTAGTTCTTATGGTACAACGAAGCTTATTATTCGTGATCTGACCGAGACCGGTCGGAATTTCGCAAAATCTTCTGCTACCACTTTTGGTTGGTTAATCTATATGCAATGTGTAAACCTAAATTTAAGGATCCTATTCTCTTGTGTCCTAGAGTTGTTGAATTTATTTTAACAGCAGCAATAGAGATTGCAAATCAAAAAATCCTAAGGATCTCGTTTTATTTTCTCTGGAGGAACAGGTCCAAGTGACAGGAATTCTACCTGGTGAGTGTGTAAGAAACTGTGATACCCAGAATCTTCGTGCTCCTAAAGCTGAGCACATGGATCTTCGACCTGGATAGCGGCAGTGCATTTGAGTGCTGCTAACGTTTTCATAAACACTACCTCCACATTGTTGTTTAGCATTCCGGTGGCATTTTATGCGACTTGTGACTGCAGTGAAAATTCTTCGCGTGGAAGAACCAACGAGGACACATTGGGACAAACAGCATTGCAAAACAGTCCTTGTGCATTGGAGATTACTCATATGAGTTACACCTTCTCTGTAAGTAAAGAATGTACATAACAAAATTGGTAGTGTGCACAATATGCCCCATCGTTGTGATCGGCAGGAAATAAACAGCTCTCAAGGTACTATGTGGGTTACGCAGACTGTGGTTGGTATTTATTTCTATTCTGTTTTGACAACTCGGACGGTAACAAGAAACATACAAAAGCAGACATATCTTATGAATAATCGTTCGTTTTACTGTGCATTACTTTCTATCTTGTTTAACACAACAAGACGTGATCGATGAGCTATCGAACGTTGGACAACGCCATCATTAATCGAGTCATCATGTGTCACATAGCCTACAGTTGCCTTCCTTGTGTTTACGTACATGGCCACTCCCATGTTAATTTGTTTCTCGGGAAATCATGCTAGTGTATCTGAAAGTAATAAACTAAAGTGTCGCCCACAAGAAAATTGGAAAGAGCTCCTTGCTTCCCTTGTTCTTGCAGGTTCCAGAAGTCTAGATTGCTTCAAGATATGTTCCACCACAATATGAAATGGATCATTTGTCTCGTTTTAATGGATTAAAATGATGTGGCTGAATTACTACTGATTTTGGTAACTGCAATACCTATGCATTTGGTATCCGACGTGGCGAGATTTTCCCCTATCTAAATGCATTGTTGTGAGCCTGTTTGTGCTAAGCATACTTAAACGCCATCATCGTGGGCTGGACACAGAGAGGCGATAGCTAACCACATACACTGCAGAGGTTTATCACAGAGATAAAGAAAACAAAATGCAGCAGCTACCATTAGTGAAAAAAAGTTTGGCTCTAATCTTGTATTTAGTTGTGTACATTTAACTATTCAAAATCAACATCCTGCGCTGATCACTGTAAACTGTTGGACAGAAAATGTATCTGGACTTTTACCTCAAGGTAGATTCAATTTTACCCTTAAGTTTCTGGACCTTATATTATAAAAGTAGAGAAAAAAGGCTCCAGGGTACTTGGGAGAAAATGCACGCTTCGTTCATTGGGAAAAGCGGTTGCTTCTTGGGAAATATATAGACATTCAGTAATTCCTGTATTCTGAGGAACTTTAGGGCTTTGAGCCTTTATAGGAATTTAAAACCTTATTCCCGGCAAAAAACATAACATTTATTTCATGCCGCAGGTATACCAGATTTAAATTGAGGCACTTATTTTAGGGAGAACATTAGGCAGAAATGAGCATGGCTATATTATTCGAATACAAATCTCTCATTTACTTGCAAATACTGAATCTGTGATTCGTAACAGTCGATTAATGTAATGATGACGAATTTAATAACGTGTCAGGAGAACTTTACTGAAGTTTCCTGAAAATAAAATACATGAGTACATCCAGAAAATGGAAGTTACAAGTTTCACAAGTGCACGGTGGCAGACGGGCCAGAAGCGACAGAATTATTTAATTCCAAACAGGTAGCGAGACGGAGAAACCGGTTATACGCTTCGCTCGACACAGCACTATGGCCCCATAAAGGCCCACTTTGAACTTTATCTTCCAATTTCAGAAGTAAACGCTATTGTAGTGGGATCCTATCTTGCGCTTCCCCTCCAGAAGGAGGCTACGTATTATTTGACTCCCAAATGACATGAAGGGGAACGCCTATGCTGGACTCGATGCTATTTATTCTTCCAGATACCATCATGTACGTGTGGGTCGAAGCTGACTGGATGGTTCGACCTCAACTGATTTGAAAGCAATACTGCACATAGTCCACCTGTCTCACTACTACATCCTAGTACATTTGGCATTCATTTGGAAAGAAGGGCGACCTAATAACACATTAGAGTGACGCTTTCTAGAGAGGGAAATAATGATAGGTCTCTTTGCTATGGAGGTAATTGCTTTTTGCTATGAAAGCAAGCAGAATTGTTGTCGGCTGAGAAGGCAACAAAAATGGAAGAACAGTGCGATAATAAAGGCGATAAACAGATGGATTAATTTGGTATACGTAATATTGCGTTGAATTTCTCCAGAAAACTCCAAATAGAAGGACTCAAGTAAGACATAGTAACCGCTTCACACGCCAGTTATACTGTTAATGTCTTCTATATACTTGTATTTATTCAGGGTATTGCAGAATAACAGCTCAGAGATTATAAGTAGTGTAGTTGCTCAGTACGAAACTGCACACGTTTCTTAGGAACACTCTAATGCCAACCATTCTTCCTGCAGGCTCGTGATTGGAATCTGACGATCCTTAGAGGAATACATATTTAACTTATCTTGGGCGTTTCATGAAAAATAATGCATTATAGCTTTCCTACTTACCCTTCAGTGGATTAACTGGCAGAAAGACTATAGATATCCATAGCTTAAATACGATTCTAATGCTACAGTGACTTTTTCGGTAAACAATGAAATTTCCGCAAAATGAGTTGTTCGGAATATATTCTGGAATCTATAGGTATCGCGTGATACCTAGCCGTTTCAAAATCACTTAAATATAAGAATAGTTTAAAAGACAGCTAATCAAATTTCCCTTTATATCTTTTTAGTAAAACCCACGCCTTTCACACACGCTAACTTCTGAATTTTACAGAATTGTAATTTAAGTGGTACACAAAATTTGACAACCGGGAAGTGCCAACCGGGAAGTTACTTAGTTACGCAACTCTGGAGTGAAGAATGTGGTTTTCCAGGGCCTTGCAACCACGTGCAACTGAGTGAAATGTCAGTCTATATCTGTGACATATACGCATACAGAAGGATTTGCTTAAAACTTTCTGTCCACATCTTATTTCATTTCTCCGCGCGAGCTGCTCATAATATCAAATACGAAAAGTTTTGTTAATGTATTACCTTTTAAAAGTAAGCATAGATTAGATCTAAAATGTGAGCAGGTCATTCGCGCTATTCCTCTTTTTTCATCGAGCAAAGGTTGCCGCCTTACCAGCGTTCACAGAAAACAAAGTTGACTTGTATACACAGGGCAGAGGGCTTGAAGGGATTTCCTCTTTCCTATCATTTCCACTCGTGCTGCCACGGACTGAAACTTGATTGGGTTAGTTTGTCAATCTCTTCAAATATAGTAGGAGGGGTGAACTATGGACTTTGAACCTTAGCTCTTAAGAGAACAGGTGGGCTTCACTGTTTATACCTGTTCTGTCAGCAAGGGTTGTGAAAACATGCTCTGCCCTTGCCTGAAGGTTTCAATGTTGCCAAGCGCTCCTTGAAATCATTTAGTTTTAGCGAAATTATTGGAGATGAAGCAACAATTATTCAGGACTTTTTGCTCCTTTCAATGCATTCTGTTGAAAGTTTAAAGGTTTGTATCCACACTCCTTTACTCGTGTATAGTGATCAAGTAATTTTGAATTTTAGTAAAATTGGGCGCGAGTACATTAGATTGAGGTTAAACGGTCTGAGAGGCAGCGGATGAGAAAGGGAGAGCCATGGGTGAAATGTATGCCAACGTTAAAGAAAACCCACATTTTCCTTTCTATCACAGAGTAATCACTACTATCATTAGATAAACACGTGCACGTGGGGCAAACTTTCGAGCTGTACGACGCATTGAACTTCGATTAATTACTTCGAGCTTCAATTCTTATACACCTGAACGGACTCTTAAAGTAAACTTTATGCAATTTTATGTGTACTATGTCTATTTACATTCACAAGCTATAAGATGAAACGACTTCCATGCTAGGAACCTACAACTTTTACTGATTGCTACGAAAAAAATCCCTTTTTAAATAAATAAACTATTTTCAAATCCTAAAAATAGAATATACCACCTAGATACTAAAGAATAGCATTTTCAAATCCACTGGATTATCCTTTTCCGAGTCCTTAATTGATTCAATATTTTTAAAATGGCTCTAGTGATAAATTCTATGCATATCAAAGGCGCTGTGCAATTAATTTCAATCTATAGCTTAAATGTTACGGGTTAGATGGATTCTTAAAGAAACATCAGCATTTTTTCATATAAAAACGTCAATAACTCTGAAACGATTAAAGCTATACCAGTGAATTTGACAAGTGAACGACAACAAGAGGTTAATGCACACAACAATTTAAAGTTGCTAGGCTAACGAGAGGGAAAGCAGAAATTTCATGCATGATCCACCTAAAGTTGTTTGCTAATTCTTTTACAGATCGCTTAACTAAAAGACCTACAATGTCTCCGTCCCAAGTTTTCCTCTGTGACATATGTTTAATGAGTGAATCAATAGAATATCTCATCACCAGATATCGTTCAGGTGACAATTGACAAACACTCTGTTAATAGCGGTGTTCCTCTTCTTGTCCTCATAACTAAGTTACTGGTGGGATGGCGAACCTTGGTTCCTTTCTTTCCGGCTGCTGTTTACACCTCATAAACATTTGCTAACGAGATGTGTTTCGTATGCCAATGATCTGATGGAAGGGGAAATTAGTTGCTGACACGCAGTTCGTCCATGTATATCTGATCTGTCCCATCAGCTTATTAGTTCCAGAAATACTTAAAAGCGCCATATTTCAGAAAGAACATATACATTTTACATCAATAGCGTAATATACCTCAGATCCATCACGTGTTTAATTTGGATTGTGTTGCTTTGTAAATCAAAGAAGGGAAGCGTAAAAGTGACTCTAGATTGTATTTTAACCCTCTGGGGCCGGTAGTAAGCCTCATTTCTGCGCAATGAGTATTATTCGTGGCAGGATTGAACTCTACCTACGGCTGGTCTATACTATATAGTCTAACAGTCATAAGAAATTGCTATTAAACAAACTTGTGTTAAAAATTATTATTTTTGATAGCAAACGTTCCTTTACATTTTAGCCTTATAATCTAAATCATTACATATTAGAACTGATAAATTATTGAATAACACATAAGTTTGTATTATTTTAAGTTTACAAGCTTGCTCAATTACGTCTCATGTATGCAGTGACACCGTTTCAGGGGGCACGAAGTGAGGGAAGGACACGTTTGTATTTTGTAACCACATAGTATATAGTACAATCTCGTTAACCAACTAGTCCTTCACTAGCAACTTCGCATTATCCCCGTCGTCTCCCCATGCTAGCCTCTGGTTTCCGAGGTCGCGGGTTCAAACCCGGCGGAGTGCAATGCATTTTTTAGGGCGTAAAAATGCTTAGTATGGCTTCATTCGGAAGGGAAATAAAGCCGGTGATCCCGTGTCGTAAATTTACGACACGTAAAAGAACCTCAAGCTTGGTAAAGAGGCTTCTGAGCAAAATTTCCGGTCTTTCACGCCCAATATAGAATGGGACGCTAAGGACCACAACAGTTAAACAGCGTCCATAAATAAATAAATAAATAAATAAATAAATAAATAAATAAATAAAAAAGGGTCATTAGCTGACAGCCGGAGCAAGAAGGGACCTGCTCGGTGACGTCACACTGTGTTCAGTTGCCTGACAATGGTTTAAATGGTTACAGATTAAGAGTTATTCAAGTATTGAAATATAAATAAGTCTTCATAAATGTTAATGAAACGTATTATAATTGAGATTTAATTCCAGACATATTTTAACGATTTACACATTTAAGAAAAATGTAATGATGCACCTAACTACGTAATTACATTATTTCTGTTCACTGAAGCTCATCGTTATACCTTTCCTGTTATTTATATTTTAGGATAATTATCCTCTCTTACATGTGTAAACAGAGCTAAGAGAGGCAGGTAGGCAGAGAGACAGCCGCACTGACAGACGGACCAACTAATAGGTAGGAAGGTGGGCGTGTAGATGGGTGGGTGAGAAGATAGGTAGGTGTGTGAGTAGGTGGTGGGTGGGTAGGTAGGTACGTCGGTTAGGGGATGGGCAGGTAAGTAAGTGCGTGGGAGGGTAGATAAGTGGGTGGGTAGGTAGGCAGGTATGTGGGTGGTTGGGCAGGTAGGCAGGTATGCGGGTGGTTTGGCAGGTAGGCAGGTATGTGGGTGGTTGGGTAGGTAGGCAGTATGCGGGTGGTTGGGCAGGTAGGCAGGTATGTGGGTGGTTGGGCAGATAGGCAGGTATGTGGGTGGTTGGGCAGGTAGGCAGGTATGTGGGTGGTTGGGTAGGTAGGCAGGTATGCGGGTAGTTGGGCAGGTAGGCAGGTATGCGGGTGGTTGGGTAGGTAGGCAGGTATGTGGGTGGTTGGGTAGGTAGGCAGGTATGTGGGTGGTTGGGCAGGTAGGCAGGTATGTGGGTGGTTGGGTAGGTAGGCAGGTATGCGGGTGGTTGGGTAGGTAGGCAGGTATGCGGGTGGTTGGGCAGGTAGGCAGGTATGTGGGTGGTTGGGTAGGTAGGCAGGTATGCGGGTAGTTGGGCAGGTAGGCAGGTATGCGGGTGGTTGGGTAGGTAGGCAGGTATGTGGGTGGTTGGGTAGGTAGGCAGGTATGCGGGTGGTTGGGTAGGTAGGCAGGTATGTGGGTGGTTGGGCAGGTAGGCAGGTATGTGGGTGGTTGGGTAGGTAGGCAGGTATGTGGGTGGTTGAGTAGGTAGGCAGGTATGTGGGTGGTTGAGTAGGTAGGTTTTTGGGTGATGTGTAGTTAAGTGAGTGGATAGATAGTTAGGTGGGTGGGTAGGTAGGCAGGTATGTGGGTGGTTGGGTAGGTAGGCAGTATGCGGGTGGTTGGGCAGGTAGGCAGGTATGCGGGTAGTTGGGTAGGTAGGCAGATATGCGGGTGGTTGGGCAGGTAGGCAGGTATGCGGGTAGTTGGGTAGGTAGGCAGGTATGTGGGTGGTTGGGTAGGTAGGTTTTTGGGTGATGTGTAGTTAGGTGAGTGGATAGATAGTTAGGTGGGTGGTTAGGTAGGCAGGAGGTGGGTAAGTGGGCGGGTAGATAGGCAGGTATGTGGGTGATTAGTTAGGTAGGTAGGTGGGTAATTGGGTGGGCAGGTAGGCAGGTATGTGGGTGGCTGGGTAGGTAGATTGGTAGGTGAAAGTAGTTTGGGTGTGTTGGTGGGTAGATAGGTAGGTGTGTGGTTTGGTGGGTAGGTAGGTAGGTAGGTAGGTGTGTGGGTGGGTAGGTATGCATGCGGCTGGGTAAGTAAGTGTGTGGGTGTGTAGGTAGGTGTGTGGGTGGATAGGTTGGCAGTATGTGGGTTAGTGGGTACGTAGATGTGTGGATTGTTAGGTATTATGTGGCTGGGTAAGTAGGTAAGTGAGTGGGTAGGCAGTATGTGGTTGGGTAGGCAGTATGTGGGTGGGCGGGTAGGCATGTATGTGGGTGAGTGGGTATTAGGTAGGTGGATGGGTGGGTAAGTGTTTGGGTGTTTGGGTAGGTAGATAGGTAGGTAGGTAGGTTGGTGGGTGAGTAGGTAGTTGAGTGTATGGGTGGTTAGATAGTTAGGTAGGTGCGTGGGTATGTAGTAGGAAGGCGTGTGGGTGGGTGCGTAGATAGTTGTGTGGGTGGGTAGGCAGGTATATGGGTGGATAAATAGGTGAGTGGGTAGGTAAGTTGGTGGGTGAGTAGGTAGTGGGGTGTGTGGGTGGATATGTAGCTAGGTGTATGAATGGGTACACAAGTAGGAAGGTTAGTGGGTAGGTAGGTTGGTGGTTTAGTAGGTAGTTGGGTGTGTGGGTAGTTGGGCAGGTGTGATGGGAGAGGTTCGGGTAAGTAGGTAGTTAGGTAGAGAAGGCTGACGGATTCTCCGAGGAATTATTAAATCTGCTTGGGTGAGATGGGGACCTTGATTTCTAGGAGCCCAGAGCCTCAGCGCTGCGGTTCCTGGGCCTGTTTAGATAGCTGGTAAGAGTCAAGTCTTTCTGGTATAAATATTTTAGGTTATTAAATTGCTTGTCACATAATGTCAAAGAATGAGTGCACGAACAGATAGCAAGGAATAATGAATTGTTGAGTAATACTTCAGAGAAGAGTCTGAGAGTGTGAATTTTATTAAAAGCTGTTACACTAAAGGCTCACAGTCGTCCTGTGCCTCTATCTAGACAGTCTTTCTTAGAGTCGTTTTCCTTGAACGTACACAAACCTGAATCCACTTGAATATCAAGTTTTAGTGTATATGTAAACAAGTTGTATATTTATATCCCTTGATGGGCCAACGGTGAGAGTAGAAACGAAGCTACTGTCTCTCACAAGCAATTGGGTTCTTCAAGGAGGTTTAAAACACGACCAACTGCAGTGATTAGAACACGATGTCAGGTTTTGGATAACACATGTCTCACTTCACCCTTAGCGTATTTCTACAACCAACCAAATTATAAAAAATGACACCGACAAGAATTGAACGTGCACTTAGTTTCAAAAGTCTTTACACTCAGGTGACCATGCAGATTGTGCGAGAACATCACCAATCTGATTGATTTAAACAACCCTTCCATTGTATATACCTAAACAAGGTTAAGATATGTGATATAGTTTCACGGTTATGTATGTATGTATGTATTTATTCATTCTGCAATTGGGTACTTCCCGGTGGCAGAATTAAACCGTACAAATTTTACATCACCATGACTAGCTTACAATAATAATAATAATAATAATAATAATAATAATAATAATAAACAAGACTAACAATACAAAATGATTAATTTTAAATATTAACAAAGCTTTTAAAATCCCTAATTACTGAACCATTTATAATTTACTTAACTATTCACAATTACTTAACTATTCACCATTTACTTCACTATTCACAATTTACTTAACTATTCACAATTTACTTAACTATTCTCAATTTACTAAACTATCTACAAAGTACTTAACAATTTACAAAGTACGTAACTATTTTCGAGGTACTTAACTATTTACAATTGGTCCTTATATTTAGTTACCAGTATTTTCAACCTGGTAGTGTCAACTTTAATAGTATAGTTTGTGAAATGAGTACACTAGTTAATTAACCAACATTTATTCTGCTAATACTATTTCTGAACTGCTTTAAGGTCAGAGGACAGCCCTGAAAGGCTGCTACAGGCAATTCATTCCATTTCTCAATGGTTCTATTAATCAAAGAAAATTTTCCCACGTCGGTTCTGCACTTTCTACCCCTAATTTTAAACAGATGATCGTTTCGACCGTAGTGTGCTGGATTCTCTAACCTTTCTCTAACATCCGCCCAAGCATTTGAACCAGTATAAGCTTTAAATAACGCAACTAATCTATGTTTTTTACGCCTAACTTTTAGCGGTTCCCATTCATTCTCTTCACCTTTTGTAAACCCAAAATCATCAAAGTAGCTAGGAATTTAACTAAGGAGTATCTACTATTTCTAGAACAATTTGATTTGACATAAAATGTCGCCTGAATCCTCATCATAAATATATGTTGGCATCTAATTCACTTAACTCCCATATCCTAAAGCAGAGGTGCAAGCGTACTCCTCCTTTGGCTGGCTGCTCATTTGTTTTTGACAAGCTAAGAGCGGGGTAGCGCGTTGCAAATTTGGTGACTGGTGGGAGCAAGATTTTCGGCACCCCTGTTCTAGAGTTAGGATGCATTATTTCACAAAAAGATTACTTTTAATGCGTATTAAAGAGTCGATCGGGTTGACCCTGGTGGTATGGACAAACATCCTATTATGATGTCTGCAAATTTAACTTTTGCGGCCTGTTTACTTGGCCGATGCTTGTCGTGGGTTTTCTAGTCGATTTTAACCAACGGTTAGAATTATTCCATCATGCATTTATCTCCTATAACCACTTTCACTTTAACTTTATCTGACACCTTTGCCTCGAATTAAAAGCGTATTATATCAAAACTGCTAGCAACAACTATACAGAGAATTCCGTATTTTCAATTTAATTAGCACCTTTGGTCTATGCAAACTCTCAAGCCGGTGGGAGCACCACATCTACAGCGTCGCAAGGCTTTGTCAGGCTGCCCTTACCTTATTTTGAATAGATACAGAAATCCTGAATTACATGGTTCATTGCTTACTTTTCATCAACAGCTATGGAACAGTGTTGCACAGACACAAAGATATCTCAACAGTACTCATACTCACTCGAAGGTATATTCATGAAATCAATTTGTTGATTCCCGCATGTAAATATTTCCCAAATTATACGACGACCTCCACATACTTGAGAAATGATACAGAACACAGACAGAAATATGCTAGCTGTTTTCACGTAAACCACATAATCTTGATCATGTTGCACTTGCTGCCGTTACTTATATCTTAAATACAATGTCCGGATGTTGTGTTTTCAGATTTGCCCAATCAGGAAGTGTTTCTTCATCTATCTGTAATTTGTGTGTGATCCAGTGATTTTTAAATGGGTTGATTTTTGTGTACTGATTTGAATTCCTGAACGTATTAGTAGGTTATTTAGGAGAGATCGAGCGCAGTTTTTTGCGTTTATATGGGAAAGGATAGGGAAAACGAGGGTAGATGCGACGGTTCAAGGAGGAAAATGCGTTTATATGGGCGAGATAGGGAATACGAGGGTTGATGCTAGGCTAGACAGTGGTAGAAGGAGGGGGAATGCGGTTTATATGAGACAGATGGGGAATACGTGGAGAGGTGCTAGGCTAGACGGAGGCTAGGAGTAGAGTATGGTTTATATGAAAGGTATAGGAAAACGAGGAGGGGTGTTAGGCTAGACAGAGTTGAAGGGAAGAGCATGTCTTGTATATGAGAGAGGTAGGGAACAGGAGCAGGGGTGTTAGGCTAGACAGAGGTCAAGAAGTAGAGTATGGTTTATATGAAAGGTATAGGAAAACGAGGAGAGGTGTTAGGCTAGACAGAGTTGAAGGGCAGAGCATGTCTTGTATATGAGAGAGGTAGGGAACAGGAGCAGGGGTGTTAGGCTAGGCAGAGGTCAAGAACTAGAGAATGGTTTATATGAAAGGTATAGGAAAACGAGGAGAGGTGTTAGGCTAGACAGAGTTGAAGGGCAGAGCATGTCTTGTATATGAGAGAGGTAGGGAACAGGAGCAGGAGTGTTAGGCTAGGCAGAGGTCAAGAAGTAGAGAATGGTTTATATGAAAGGTATAGGAAAACGAGGAGAGGTGTTAGGCTAGACAGAGTTGAAGGGCAGGGCATGTCTTGTATATGAGAGAGGTAGGGAACAGGAGCAGGGGTGTTAGACTAGGCAGAGGTTGAGGGTAGAGTAGGCGTTTATATGTATGAGAAGTATAGAACAGGAGGAGGGGTGTTAGGCTAGACAGAGGTTGAGGAGTAGAGTATAGTTTATATAAGGGTATAGGAAAACGCGGAGAGGTGTTAGGCTAGACAGAGGTCGAGGAGTAGAGTATGGTTTATATGAGAGGTACAGGGAAACGAGGAGAGTCGCTAGGCTAGACAGATAGTGAAGCAGTAGGAATATGGACTAATATACAGGAGAGATAGGGAATAGGAGAGGAGGTGCTAGACCTTGAAAGCGACTTTAGACGTGAACTTAGTGGAAAACTGATTCATGTCAATGTCCTTGGCCCATCACGTAACCAGCAAAGGGAAAAATGTGACCACCAAAAGGAAAAACGTGACCAGCAAAGGGAAAAAGGTGACCAGCAAAGGGAAAAAGGTGACCAGCAACGGGAAAAACGTGACCAGCAAAGGGAAAAACGTGACCAGCAAAGGGAAAAAAGGTGACCAGCAAAGGGAAAAAAGGTGACCAGTAAAGGGAAAAAAGGTGACCAGCAAAGGGAAAAAACGTGACCAGCAAAGGGAAAAATGTGACCACCAAAAGGAAAAACGTGACCAGCAAAGGGAAAAAGGTGACCAGGAAAGGGAAAAAGGTGACCAGCAAAGGGAAAAAGGTGACCAGCAACGGGAAAAACGTGACCAGCAAAGGGAAAAACGTGACCAGCAAAGGGAAAAAGGTGACCAGCAAAGGGAAAAATGTGACCAGCAAAGGGAAAAATGTGACCAGTAAAGGGAAAAACGTGACCAGCAAAGGGAAAAACGTGACCAGCAAAGGGAAAAAGGTGACCAGCAACGGGAAAAAGGTGACCAAACAATGGGAAAAAAGGTAACCAGCAAAGGGAAAAAGGTGACCAGCAAAGGGAAAAAGGTGACCAGCAAAGGGAAAAAGGTGACCAGCAAAGGGAAAAAGGTGACCAGCAAAGGGAAAAAGGTGACCAGCAAAGGGAAAAAGGTGACCAGCAAAGGGAAAAGCTAACCCACTCACACTAACAGGTAAGTAATTCAGTTAGTATCACAGGGTAGGACATATCCCGGGGAAGCGGATATAGCATAGTTCCGTATGATGTTGCAGGTAATTCAGAGAGTATCGTAGGTATTTAGGATAATTCAAGTAACATAAGTGTTTAGAGTCACTCAGCCAGTATCACAGGAGGATAGTTTCCTGGAGCAGGACGTATCATAGCTGCATATTTTGCACAGGCAATTCAGTTAGTATCGGAGGGCATTTAAGCTAATTCAGCTAGTATTACAAGAGGCTGACTGCATCATAAAAGTGTATGATTTCACAGGTAATTCAGTTAGTATTGTAGGTATTTAGGCTAATTCATCTAGTATCACAGGAGGATAGATTCCAGGGGTTGGGTATAGCATAGTTTCGTATTTCACAGGTAACTCAGCTAGTATCGTAGGTATTTAGCATAATTCAAGCGTCATAGGTGTTTAGAGTAATTAAGCTAGCATTACAGGAGGGTAGGTTCCAGGGTTGGTTATAACGTAGTTTCGTATTTTACAGATAGTTCAGGTAATATCGTAAGTATTTGGGTAATCAGCATAGTTTCACAGATACTCGTGATAATTTAGATCAGAGATTTGTATCACAGCTATTTAAGGTAAATGCAGCTGATTCAGGTTGTATCAATGGTATTTGAGTCATTTTAACAGGTAATTCATCTAGTATCATTGATATTTAAGGCAAACCAGATAGTATCACAGGTGCTCGTGCTAATTTAAAACAGGAATTCGTATCAGAGCTAGTTAAGGTAATTTCACATGATTCGGGTAATATCACAGGTATTTACGTCATTTTAACAGGTAATTCAACTAGTATCACAGGTACTCATGGTAATAGAGAGAGTAATTAAATTATAAACATTTCTCATCCAGCGTAACAACAATTTATATACTTTTTTTCTAAATCTTACAAACTTATTATATGTTAAACACTTATTGTACGATGCGGAGAGGGATAAACTGCATATTGGTTCACAAATTGAAAAGCTTTGCGTCAAAATACCTTTATTTTTTAGTTCATTGTAGATGTCTCTCCCCTTTTATCTAGGCTTGAGACTAGCACTAGGATTGCTCCTAATGGCAGGGTTACCACCTTCCCTTCCATCTTCTTCTTTCTTCATCAGGCGTCTGCTAGTTGCATACACAGCACACGGATAAACTTCATTTTTAAGATTGTAGACTCACGAGAAAATCTTCATATTCAACTTACATTCTCTTATGCACTACTTGTAATGCTGTAATGTCCATAGGCGTATGTCGTTATACCGTCCTCAGCAATAATTCTTTTATCATCAAAGGGATTCAATGCAATTTTATTCACTTGCACTGTGGTAACAGCATGCTTTCGTGATAGGATTAGATTCATGGGCGTTCTGATGATTTCACAGGTTTTAAGACAGTCTGTATAGCTGTCAAACGAAATGTACTGCTTAATAGCGCTACGTTTTATACCTATAATCTTTTTTATCATTGAGCCTTGAATATCTAAGGCATACATCTTAGGTCGTAGTCCAACAAAGCGTAGGATGATTTTGCTATTAGCCTCATCTTTATATTTTCCCAATACCTTCTTGTTCTGAGTAGAGTGGCATATATGATTGACAGGGTAATCAGCTGTATCGAGATGCTCAAGAAAACGTAGCTTGTCCTGGTACACATCTTCAGTTGTTACACGATGAATGAATGAATCAGTGTCCATATACATAAGCTTCAGGTTTCCAGCTCCATAATAAGGCAACAACACGTCGTAATGGTAGTTATACATTAATGTCTTGGAGATGTCCAACACACTCATTCCAATGTATATGGGCTTGTTGAACACAATCTGACGAGAGGCCATATGTACAGCAGCTAGATTAGCAGCATATATCGTCCTGTCGATAAACGTAGTCTTGGCGATCAACTTCTCTAGAGTCTTCTCATTGGTCACCAGTCGTATATCCACACGGCTACGCAGGTTCTCCATAGTTTTTCCAGACATGGCGTTGTTAAAGAGCTTGTAGAGATCCTTCTCGAAGTCATTTGCAGCTTGTTGTCGTAGCCTGTTGTTAAATTCCACATAAGGTTTCAACCACCAAGACTGTAGGAATTGTAGCACACGATGGATTTTTGTTAGCCGTAGTCCATGACTAACAGCCTGCTTCAAAGCCATGTAATGCACTACATACTTCTTTCGAGGTCCAAGATGAGGTATCAGTTTCTTTGTAGATGCTTCCAATGGTTTCATACACTCAGGCAGGAAAGGTAAATCGTTGTGTAGATCGTGAAGTTCTGAAGGATATTCGATATCAACTTCTAATATGTACCCATGAGGATCATCTTCTTGTAGTGTTTCTAAGTTGATTTCTTCAGGCGAAACCCACTGAAATCCACCAAAAGGAAGGGCGTGACACATTGCCCACCCATATTGGTTATTGGCGTCCTCATATGTGATAAGTTGGGTCGGTGTCGACGGATCAAACTTCTCCATATACGTGTTTATAGCCTCAGCATACCGATGGGAAACTTGACATAAACCTCCTCTTATACCTGATTCCACCATGAGTAGTTGATCATAATCTTGTAACAGCTCCAGATTAATTCCTGTATACAACAACATGGCGTCCCATGTAAGTCCTGGAGAGGTAAAATAATGGGAAGGATCGACTTTGTGTGTTTTAAGGGTTTGCTCTCTGAACGTCTCAAAGACATCGGCTAGGAGTAGTACATCTGAGGTTAAGTAGAGATCGCTGTACTCTCCCAGGTTTCTTACATTAAACAGCTCCCATACATTTCTAGCATGATCGTAGTCAGCATCACTAATTTCTTCTTCATTTAATCTATTGTA
The DNA here is from genome assembly GCA_030765065.1 of Deroplatys truncata. Classification (NCBI taxonomy): domain Eukaryota; kingdom Metazoa; phylum Arthropoda; class Insecta; order Mantodea; family Mantidae; genus Deroplatys; species Deroplatys truncata. The sequence goes on from CM060990.1 coordinate 700,690,729, forward strand.
GAAGGAGTCCTTAGGAGGCAAGCAGGTCTCGTTCAAAACATCCCAGGAAGTGACGTAATCATAGGGAAATACGCCCTTACGGGTCATCAACTTCAATTTGTCTTCTCCAAAGTACTTTAGTGTTTCAGGATATGAGGTTAGATTTTTTACCAACATATCCAAGCTTGTACTGAGGAAACGGAAGCTGTCCACAAATCGAAGCTTTATATCTCCTACATACTTGGTGAATGAGATATAGCTTTCTTCAGAGTTAGGAATTACCTCCACACGTTCACTTGTACAACCCAGCTCCTTAACAATGAAATGAGAGTCATATCCGCTAAAGTTATGCATGAAGACTGGTATATATATAGGTGTTTACAGGCTAAATTACATTCATTATGAAGACTTCCACGATATTCACCGCTGATGTGATCATGATCGCGTACTTTATAGTTCTCTTCTGTAAAGGGTTTTCCACACAAGTAGCATGTCGTAGAAGACTCAAAATCCTTTTGCTGTTGATCCGTGAGTTTCAGAGGCTTAGCAGATTTGTATACGTCATCAATCATTTTTGCAAGAGATGTCAGGTACAGCATAAACTTCTGAGCAGCATCAGCACCACGATACACATAAGGTTGCTTAGGAAGACCAGTTTCGAGATGTTCAACACTGGATGTAGGCTTCACGTAAACACAGAAGCTCATTGGTGTGTGCTCTTGATAAGGGGTTGTATAGGAAGTTTCAGGATTGGGTATACACGTATGGCATGAAGTGAGAATACTCTCAAAATCAGCATAGATGACATAAGGTATTTTCAGCATCCTCTCAACATTTTTAAACTGTACAATTGATTTCTCCTTGCTAGGCATAACTACCCTTGCAATACCATGTTGAATACAGACGGCTGCATGTTCTTGTAGTTTTTCCAGTCCACTTCGTCCATATCGATTATCAAAATGTGTAAAGCAGCGCTTGCAGGTATAAACCCGTCCATTATGGCTAGTTTTCTGACATCGAACGAGTTTCTCAAAATTCTTGATATATACATTGTGATGTTTTCCACTGCTGTCACTCAATAGTAGCAGGTCGCGATGTTCAGGTAGTTCAATATCAGCAACCTTTATCGGATACACTTCATGCTTCTCATCCAGCCCGAAAACGTTAATAGACATATTGTTAAGCTTCTCAAATTTAGGTATTTGAGAATGTGGAGTAGGGTAGGAAACACAGCTGAAGTCGTACTTGTCTTGAAGTTTTTTGTATTTGCTCACACGTTGCGCATCCTTCTCAACGAATCTAGCTAATACGGAGTACATGAAACATTTCTCGTCGCTAAAGTTCTGAATGTTTATACACGCTTCTTTAGCTCCGACAGATGACGGTAATGGTATGTAGCTACTTCCTCGTAACGGGTTGTACTTGTTGATACGAAGTCGAACTCCTTCCACAGTAAGCAAAGCCCAGCTGCTACCCTTAAGCTGAGACTCCTCCATTTCAGTCACCAATTTCTTGAATTTCACTTCCATCGTTGACTCCAGATCTGTTTCTAGGAAAACAGGATGATTCCGTGTTTTAAATGTTTTGTCACAGGTTTCTCCAATACTGTTAACAAATCGACACTCAGCCAGCAGATTAATTTTAACACTCTTGTGAATACCAAGCTCTTTATGCACAGCCTGGATTATGCGTTGTTTTGCCTCTTGCAGATACATATTTAGGTCCTTAGCTGATTCGCATCGTATAAAATACGATTTCAATCGTCCTTCGAATGAAGTTTCGTATTCTTTCATATCACAGTCCTCCATTGTTGACAGCAACTGATGTTTAGTTGGCTCTAATCTTCTTTTCTTCTGAGGGCTGCTTATTTCACATATATCTTCGTGTCGCTGGCCCGTATAGCAATCTTTGAAGGTTACATTACAATGTTTACATTTGAAGAGCTTCTTGCAGCTCATCTCGTTTCTTCTCTTGTCATAACCTCGGAGGAACTTCTTCCCACATTTTCCGCATGCATATCCAGTAGCGCTTGGAATAATATCCTTATACGTTGAGTTATTCATCTTTATTCTTGATGTAATAACGTATTAATCACTGATCAATGAAATGTAGACCTCTTCACCTTGACACCACTTTAGAAAGCTGATTATTCTTGGAGAGAACACAATGTTAACACCTCAAGACTAATTAGCGCAATGAACACCAATGCCCTAGATCACCGTATTTATAGAGGGAGCACGAGCCTTTTAGATCAATCATAAACTCGCTCCATAGCTACCTGTATATGTTTGCTCCACACATATTAACCTCACCCCCCCCCAGAGTCAGGATGTTTATGACGTCACACCCAGAGACAGGATGTCTGGCAGTATCAAACACGTTTAAACTCGTCTCGTAACTACCTGCATGTGCTGTCACACCAACAAGAGAAGTATTCCCACACGCTCATTCAGTCAAATGTTACATTCAAAGCCTACCACCACCCATTACACCGAAGCTAGCACAATCTCAAAGGCTTAAAAGGTAACGTAGAAGATTTTCTCCCTTGTTCAGTTAAATGTGTGTATATACTACATTATTTCATGTTTTCATTCCCTTTTCAATTCTTCCTTTCCATCTTCTTTCAGAAAGACCATTACATTTCACTACAATCACGAGAAAAGCAATTTTTCCAGAGTTTCACAGATTCTAAGCTTCTAGAATCGAACCCGCTAATAGTTTTAATAAATGTATTTTTAGTAATTTAGCTCCCTCGCATCAGCACCTACCATTTAATCTTTACTCGAACCTGATAGGATTCATAGGCTTGAAGATATATGAAATCACCCCTTCGGGATTCGATCTGAGTACTTTAAAGTACTTTTTGTCATGATAACGATATTTAGGAACTAGGTACTCTGTTTACGGTTTACTTGACGTGTCTATATAAATTAGATTACGAGTTATTAAATTTGCAAGTAAATTTCATTAAATCGGTATTCGAACCCAGAACACCAGGAACAAAATAATTTATAACATTAGCTTGACATGTTAAACAAAGCTGTGTGCAGTTACGCTATCAATCTAAGTGATATATTCTAGTGTACAGAGGAAAATTAAGGAACTCATTAAAAGATGGGAATCGAACCAAGCACAACTGATTGACAATTATATACAGCATTAATTACCCAGTACAGAACCTATCAAACATGCTTTGGCCCACTCCTCTACCTCATTTAGTTCCAGAGATAATGAAGATTTAAAATTAAGAATCGAACTCAGGACACCAGATCCCCAAATATAGATCCGCAAGAAAATACCTATTGATATAAATGTAATAAAGTTTATTTGACATCTCTATCGTAAGTAGTTTAGGAGTTATTAAATTTATAATTAAATTACATTTTATCGGTATTCGAACCCAGAACACCAGAAACAAAATTATTTATAAAATTAGTTTCCTATGTTAAAAGGAGTTGTATACAGTTACGCAATCAATCTAAGTGATATATTCTAGTATACAGAGAAAAATTAAGGAAATCATTTAAAAATCGGGATTCGAACTAGGGACAACTGATTGAAAATTATATACAGTATTAATTACACATTATAACAGCTATCAAACATGCTTTGCTCGATCCCTCTACCTCTCTTAGTTTCCGAGATAATAAAGATTTAAAATTAGGGATCGAACCCACGACACCAGGTATCCAAATGTACATTCAGAAGAAACTACCTAATGATATAAATGTAATAAAATTTATTTGGCGTCTTTATCTTAATTAGTCTCTGAGTTATTAGAAGTTGAATTTGTAATTACTCCTGGGATTCGAACCCAGGCATCCCGGACAACTCGGGTTAATATCTCAAGGACGCGGTGCATTTCAAAGAATCGATTAGTTTTTATCCCATTGTTCTATCTCTTTTCATTCAGGAGATATAAGCGATTAAACAGTAGGGTAGAAATGGGCATTCACGCGCAGTTAATTTATGCATGGAATGCATTTAATATGCTAATTAGCCCCACCCCCCACTAATTAGCCCCCCTCTCATTTCTACCCTACTGTTCTACTCCTGTTCTCTCATTTCTACTCCTAGCCGATGTCTTTGAGACGTTCAGAGAGCAAACCCTTAAAACACACAAAGTTGATCCTGCCCATTATTTTACCTCTCCAGGACTTACATGGGACGCCATGTTACTGTATACTGGAATTAAGCTGGAGCTGTTTCAAGATTATGATCAACTACTCATGGTGGAATCAGGTATAAGAGGAGGTTTATGCCAAGTTTCCCATCGGTATGCTGAGGCTAATAACACGTATATGGATAAGTTTGATCCGTCGAGACCAACCCAATTTATCACATACGAGGACACAAATAACCAATATGGGTGGGCAATGTGTCACGCCCTTCCTTTTGGTGGATTTCAGTGGGTGTCACCTGAAGAAATCAACTTAGAAACACTACAAGAAGATGATCCTCATTGGTGCATATTAGAAGTCGACATCGAGTATCCTGCTGAACTTCACGATCTACACAACGATCTACCTTTCCTGCCTGAGTGTATGAAACCATCGGAAGCATCTGCAAAGAAACTGATACCCCATCTTGGACCTCGAAAGAAGTATGTAGTGCATTACATGGCTTTGAAGCAAGCTCTTAGTCATGGACTACGACTAACAAAAATCCATCGTGTGCTGCAATTCCTTCAGTCTCGGTGGTTGAAACCTTATGTGGAATTTAACAACAGGCTACGACAACAAGCTGCAAATGATTTCGAGAAGGATCTCTACAAGCTCTTTAACAACGCCATGTTTGGAAAAACTATGGAGAACCTGCGTAACCGTATGGATATACGACTGGTGACCAATGAAAAAGCTATAGAGAAGCTGATCGCCAAGCCTACGTTTATCAACAGGACGATATATGCTGTTAATCTAGCTGCTGTACATATGGCCTCTCGTCAGATTGTATTCAACAAGCCTATATACATTGGAATGGGTGTGTTGGACATCTCCAAGACATTAATGTATAACTATCATTACGACGTGTTGTTGCCTTATTATGGAGCTGAAAACCTGAAGCTTATGTATATGGACACTGTTTCGTTCATTCATCGTGTTACAACTGAAGATGTGTACCATGACAAGCTACGTTTTCTTGAGCATCTCGATACAGCTGATTACCCTGTCAATCATATATGCCAACACTACTCAGAACAAGAAGGTATTGGGAAAATTTAAAGATGAGGCTAATAGCAAAATCATCCTACGCTTTGTTGGACTACGTCCTAAGATGTATGCGTTAGATATTCAAGGGTCAATGATAAAAAAGATTAAAGGTATAAAACGTAGCGCTATTAAGCATTACATTTCGTTTGACAGCTATAAAGACTGTCTTAAAACCTGTGAAATCATCAGAACGCCCATGAATCTAATCCTATCACGAAAGCATGCTGTTACCACAGTGCAAGTGAAAAAATTGCATTGAATCCCTTTGATGATAAAAGAATTATTGCTGAGGATGGAATAACTACCTATGCGTATGGACATTACAGTATTACAAACAGTGCTTAAGAGAATGTAAGTCGAAGATGAAGATTTTCTCGTGAGTCTACAATCTTAAAAATGAAGTTTATCCGTGTGCTGTGTATGTAACTAGCAGACGCCTAATGAAGAAAGAAGAAGATGGAAGGGAAGGTGGTAACCCTGCCATTAGGAGCAATCCTAGTGCTAGTCTCAAGCCTAGATAAAAGGGGAGAGACACCTACAACGAACTAAAATAAAGGTATATTGACGCAAAGCTTTTCAATTTGTAAACCAATATGCAGTTTATCCCTCTCCGCATTGTACAATAACTGTTTAACATATAATAAGTTTGTAAGATTTAGAAAAAGTATATAAATTGTTGTAACGTTGGATGAGAAATGTTTATAATCTAATTACTCTCTATATTACCATGAGTACCTGTGATACTAGTTGAATTACCTGTTAAAATGACTTAAATACCTGTGATACTACCCGAATCATGTGAAATTACCATAACTAGCTCAGATACGAATTCCTGTTCTAAATTAGCACGAGCACCTGTGATACTATCTGGTTTGCCCTAAATATCAATGATACTAGATGAATTACCTGTTAAAATGGCTCAAATACCATTGATACAACCTGAATCACCTGCATTTACCTTAAATAGCTGTGATACAAATCTCTGATCCAAATTATTACGAGCATCTGTGAAACTATGCTGATTACCCAAATACTTACGATATTACCTGAACTATCTGTAAAATACGAAACTACGTTATAACCAACCCCTGGAACCTACCCTCCTGTAATGCTTGCTTAATTACTCGAAACACCTATGTTACTTGAATTATCCTAAATACCTACGATACCCTCTGAATTACCTGTGAAATATGAAACTATGCTATACCCAACCCTGGAATCTAACCTCCTGTGATACTAGCTGAATTAGCCTAAATACCTACGATACTAGCTGAATTACCTGTGAAATCATGCATAGCTATGATGCAGTTAGCCTCTGGAATCTAGCCTCCTGTGATACTAGCTGAATTAGCTTAAATGCTCGCGATACTAGCTGAATTGCCTGTGAAAATTACTTAAATACCTGTGATACTACCCGAATCATGTGAAATTACCTTAACTAGCTCTGATACGAATTCCTGCTCTAAATTAGCACGAGCACCTGTGATGCTATCTGGTTTGCCTTAAATACCAATGATACTAGATGAATTACCTGTTAAAATGACTCAAATACCATTGATACAACCTGAATCACCTGCATTTACCTTAAACAGCTGTGATACAAATCTCTGATCGAAATTATCAATAATATCTGTGAAGCTATGTCGATTACCTCAAATACTTACGATATTACCTGAACTATCTGTGAAATACGAAGCTATGTTATAACCAACCCCTGGAACCTACCCTCCTGTAATGCTAGCTGAATTACTCTAAACGCCTGTGATACTTGAATTAACCTAAATACCTACGATACTCTCTGAATTACCTGTGAAATACGACACTAAGCTATACCCAACCCTAGAATCTATCCTCTTGTGATACTAGCTGAATTAGCCTAAATACCTACGATACTAGCTGAATTACCTGTGAAATCATGCAGAGCCATGATGCAGTTAGCCTCTGGAATCTATCCTGTGATACTAGATGAATTAGCCTAAATACATACGATACTAGCTGAATTACCTGTGAAATCATACACTGCTATGATCCAGTCAGCCGCTTGCAATACTAGCTGAATTACTTACCTGTTAGTGTTAGTGGGTTAGCTTTTCCCGTTGCAGGTCACCTTTTTCCCTTTATGGCTCACCTTTTTCCCTTTGGCGGTCACCTTTTTCCCTTTGCTGGTCACATTTTTCCGTTTACTGGTCACATTTTTCCCGTTGCAGGTTACCTTTTTCCCTTTTCTGGTCACCTTTTTCCCTTTGCTGGTCACATTTTTCCCTTTACTGGTCACCTTTTTCCCTTTGCTGGTCACGTTTTTCCCTTTGCTGGTCACGTTTTTCCCTTTGCTGGTCAACTTTTTCCCTTTGTGGGTCACCTTTTTCCCTGAGCAGTCACCTTTTTCCCCTGAACGAGTCACCTTTTCCCTGAATAGGTTACGTGATGGGCATGTCTAGAATTAGCGTTCTAACACTGACATGAAAGAGTTTTCCACTAAGTTCACGTCTAAAGTCGCTTTCAAGTCTAGCACCTCCTATTCCCTATCTCTCCTGTATATAAACCAATATTGCTACTCCTTTAGTATCTGTCTAGCCTAACACTTCTCCTCCTGTTCCTATACCTCTCATATAAACCATACTCTACTCCTCTAGCTCTGTCTAGCCTAACACCTCTCTCGTTTACCTATGACTCTCATATAAACCATACTCTGCTCCTCGACCTCTGTCTAGTCTAACTCCTCTCCTCGTTTTCCTATACCACTCATATAAACCATACTCTATTTTCAACCTCTGTCTAGCCTAACACCTCTCCTCGTTTTCCTATACCTCTCATATAAACTATACTCTACTCCTCAACCTCTGTCTAGCCTAGCACCCCTCTTCCTGTTCCTATACTTCTCATGCATATAAACGCATACTCTACTCTCAACCTCTGTCTAGCCTAACACCACTCCCCGTATCCCCTACCTCTCATAAAGCGCATTCCTCTCCTGTCCCCTGTCTAGCTGAGTATCTCTTTGGTTTCCTATCTAGCCTATATAAAACACATTCTAGCTTTAAACACCTGTGTATCCTAACATAGGATTTCTCTCCGTTTTCTCGTCTCTCCTTATAAACGCATACTTAAACCCTCCTAGCCTAACACCTCTCCTCGTTTTCCTATATCTGTCATATAAACCATACTCTACTCCTCAACCTCTGTCTAGCCTAACACCCCTCCTCCTGTTCCCAACCTCTCTCATATAAAAGACATACTCTACCCTTCAACTCTGTCTAGCCTAACACCCCTCCTCGTTTTCCTATACCTTTCATATAAACCATACTCTACTCCTCGACCTCTGTCTAGCCTAACACCTCTCTACTATTTCTTCCGTATAAACGTATTTCCCTCCTTCAACCCTCTCTAGCATAGTATCGGTCGTCGTATTCCCTATCTCTCCCATATAAACCCATTTTCCTCCTTGAACCGTCCCATCTAGCCTCGTTTTGCCTATCCTTTCCCATATATGCCCAAAAACTGTGCTCGATCACTCTATATATAACTACTAATATAATAGTTTCGTGCTTTACAACTCAGCAGGAAAGGATCTTCATACGATTCTAAGGATTTTTTATTGAGGCTTCGTGGTTTGGTGCTGGCCCACAAACAAATATTGGCATTGTATACAGGTTTACGCTTTTGTAGAAACATAATTGAGGCTTTTTCAGCTAGGCCACACAAATTCCCTTTTTGGGGCCAGCGAGAAGAGCTGGGTTATGTTGTTCCATTTGCTTAATTGGGGATGCTTATTTGACGTCTTTTATTTTCCTGTTAAATACATATATGTACACATATGTACAAATCACACTCACACACAATATGAACAGACACAGATACACACAACACATGCACAGGAAGATACACTTTGTACATATGTGCAACACACCAAGAATTAAACATTGAAAAGCGCTAAATGCTCACCTTGGATATGCTAATAAGCAAGATTCGAGTCGCCGATGTTCCAACTTTACAGCTAAGTAGAACTGGCAATGAAAGTCTGGACTCAATTAAAACCATTTTCAGCCCATAAACATGATTGTGTGGGAGTACAGGAGATTAATACAGTCCGATTTCCAAGCACATATTTCTTTCCAGGTTATTTCCCGGTAACAGGGTGGGGAAAAAGTTGGTCCTGAAGAAATTTCCGTTAAAGTTGGACACGCCTTTATGGTGCCGGGCTAGTCTCTCATCTGCAAAACACGGTCACCGAAGTATTACACTCGAGTGCACGATGAATATTGATAAAGCTCGGCTCTTAATCTCTTTCCCGATGCTAATGATGGCAGTTGTTCTCGTACATACATTTGTCATTTTGAATGCATAATTACAAAAACATGTTTAAGATTCCAGCAGCGAATGTACATTCCACCTCAAGCCCATATGAAACTACTGCAGTGATCCAATTGGGTGCCTTCTTAAATTACAAACGTGTAATAGATTTTCTTTTTTGTTGTTTGCTTTAGCAGAAAGATAAATGTCCAATTCCTTCTGAGCACATCTCACGCACTGGCCGTGCACTTTCTGCCCGCTGATGAAATTTTTTGTCCCTGGAGGACAGATGGTATACCAGGACACCTGGGTTCGTTAACCACTAGACGTAAGTGTAAATACTGCATCACAAGACTGAGTCCCTGAACACATTGCAGACTATGGTGTTCATTCAGAGCAGGGAACGCGGCTCATGCCTTGTTTACCATTCAGGCAGCTGTGATTTTTAGCAATGCCAAAAAACGGGACGAAGTTACCTGCTTTTCTCCAGAACTCTAGGAGAAGAGTTATCATATGCCACGGATTTTCGGGACTGTCCGTGATTTTATATTAAATGAAAATGTCCAGGCCGAAATGACAGAAGTCCGCGGTTTTTACTATATTTGAGCTCAACTTCAACAAATTTAATGTTTTAGGGAGGGCAAGGATGATAGTTTTCAGAATTTCTTGTTTCATAAGAAATTGGCTGCCTTCATTCATAATTGCATTTCTAGCGAGCAGTATTCAGATTGGCTAAAAACTGTGGGATATTATTTCCCCATTCCTAGGCTTAACACCAATGTAGAGAGTTCTTCCCTCATGAGTGCTCAGTGGACAGTAAAAACAGTTAATGCAATGCTGCAAAGACTACAAGTTTGTAAACGTATTGTGAACAATACACAGTTCCCTTCTGAGAAGTACTTAAATGTTGATACTAAATTGTACTCAGTACATTTAATACTAGTGATGGGATCATACCACTATTTCTCGATACTCGATATCCATACTGATTTTTCAGCACCGATACTCGATACTCACTTTATAAAAAACTTAAAAAGGTGATAGCTTGTTCACAGAATTGTGTTCTTATTAGCAGTTTCCTGTGTATAAGCACATGCAACCAATTTTGTATTGTATTCTAATTCCGAAATTGTTCCTGTTCTGTTGATAATGCCGCAGGTTATGTATCCCCTATTCTTAGTCAAGGCTAATAATGATATTATTATTAATAATAATAATAATAATAATAATAATAATGTCCTTGCTTCCCCTTTTATGTAAATATATTTTGTGATGAAAACCTTCTTTTAAAGGATTTTCTATCCATATTGTGGAAATTAGTCGTACAGTATACCTGTAAGCTACTCTCGTGACCCAGTTTGACTTACGTAAATACAAACCTGCAGACGGAAGGAAAGAACAAATATTCCCGTTGCATTATCTCACTCTTAAGTTCTAATTTGCTTCTGCTGGATTCACAGATTTTGGCCATCTGATTAGGCAAATGTAATGGCTGAGAGTGACTCATCAAGCCAGGCTATTGCAGAAACGCGATTTAGTGCATGAGCTAAATCAGCTTCATTCATTACTCAGTTAACGCTACATGTTACATGAGTACCTCTACTCCTTCCCCCATTGTTTTGCTAGACACCACAGTCTATGAAATGTTGCAGAAAGCGCAGTCAAGGTCTATCAAGAACTATAGTCCAGCAACTGTTTGGGGACACGTGCGAGGCAGTAACGTGAAGTCTCGACTCCTTTCATTCCTTATCTAGCATAAAGTTAGACGCAGCAACTTTTAATACTGCAAAACTTAAAGATATAAAAGTATCGAAGGTTATCTCAAAGTTTTAGACATATTTCGATAGCACCGAGTATCGAGGTATCAACGGTATTGAGATCCCATCCCTATTTAATACATTTTGATAATATGTGCTTATTTAAGGTAATGTACGATAAAGCAATTCTTCCTAAGCTCAGGATTATTAATTGTATGCACACTTCTCCTATATTAGGGCTCCTTATTCCTCAAAATTTCATATCTTTAAATCGATTAAACTAACGGTAAAATGTCCTGGTTTTGGATTGTCAGATCATGGCAAACCAACTAGAAGAGCGCTTTTTCTTTAATCAAAAACTAAAACTTGAGTGCATATTCAAAATATTTTAGGCAGAACCTAAATGACTGCTTCTAAGCGAATGTGAATACATATAGATATAAGATGGGGAACCTTAACTTCAAAAAAAATAAATAAATAAATAAATAAAGAGGGAATTGCAAGTGTGCGGTGAGTGGCTTAGGATACGATAGGACTAGGAGCGGAGGGGAACTTAGCACCTCGACCTGCGCAGGTCTTTCGTACCTAGGTCCCTGAGAGGGAGAGAGGAGGTGGCCGGACTGGCAGAGGACAGGGTCCCTGCCACTTACAGGGTGCTGGCAGGTGCAGCCGTCGCTTACACATCCCCTGGGGGGCCCGGGACTCGGATACCGCTCGCAGTCCGGGGGACAAAGGTTTCCATAGAGCATCCTTTGCCCCTGCCATGCACACGCCGAGACCTCCCCGACACTTGCAACTCTGAAATAGACCAAGCAGACGAAGGGTGAAGCGAGATGAGAATGGAGATGAAATGGAAGGACAGGAAATTTGAGGGCTGTAATGATCCTTCCCAGCATTCGCCTGGGTCAGGAAGATCGACCACGGACCACAGACGTAACCGCATGAGCCATCCTGCTCAGTCTGAATGACTTAACTCCAGTTTTATAATTTATAGCCTTTAATGACTTCTTTTCTTAAAAGCCATAACATCCTGTAAATGCAACGATATGCTTTTTAAATAACACAAAACCTGTGATATGCTTGAATCATTAGATTGAGTTCCACGTGGGTTTAACTGCTCTTCCACATAGTTTCGTCTGAATGGGGCAATAGATACACATCTCATTGCTGAAAGTGTATGAGCGACACGAAAACACATTACCGGTTTATTTTGTTTCACGGGTATGGATAACGACTTCCGGCTGATCACAGAAAATCTTAAAATTAAAGAAAGAAAGGAAGGAAGGACGGAAGGAAGAAAAAGGTCGATGCTTTGGTATTCGTAGATGATTCGTGTCAATGAACTTCACGCTGTTTTATCACTTATTGCTGTCTTACCTCGTTACCAGAAGTCATTTTAATACAGAAACATTTATTTAAAAAACTACCTTTCGAAATAACCAGCATTATTTCATTACTTTACTATTGCGTACACAACTGTTGCCATTACCATATCTGAGAAGTGGTGGTTTCAGTTTTATTGTTTTCACCAAATAAGAAATCTAAATCTCCAAACTCAACTATGCTCCTTATAGGTACTGGATTTATCTTGAAATCTGGAGCATCGTCATATAACAAGTCAAACAATGGAAGAGACAGATGAGCTACTTTCGATATTAAATTATGCAATCTGGTTTGTTATTCAAATGAGTGGACTAGGATTTAAAATATGTTTGGTTTCCCTCAATGTTAAAGCAGCCTTAAGGTAAACTTAGTGATACGCACGGTGTCACTAAGATATTAAACCACTGCTTAGTGTATGCTTGAAGTATTTTGCTCCACTTCTGTTTAACGCTCTCATTTTCTGATAATGCGGTTAAGCTCCAACACCCTTTGGAGGCCTTGGAATTTCTGAAAGGAGCAAAGCAGCAGTAGAGAACTCAATATGTAACTAGATCTCTTGATTTTTAGAAAAGCCCTTCCACAGTAACACTCAAGACCGAAATAGGAACTTGAAGAAGATTTTTCTGATACGAGTGGGTGAAGATACATCAATGTTTTTAGATTTTGTAATTGTTGCTTCATTTACTATTCTAACAATTTGCATAGCAAATCACACGCTTCCAGAATGTTTTATTTTGACGAAAGCTAACTACTTCACAATTATTAAGTGAGCGGAAACTAAAACGAGCAACCATATGGCCATCGACAACTATTCTAAATGCTTTAATTATTGGGAAAATTCTAAAACCTTGTACACCAATGAAGTAAGAAATTGCAAAGGAGCTATGATATGCAAGAGCACGCGTTAGTGACAAAACTGCATTTCACTATTTCGGGAGAGTCAGGGATGCGCTACATTTTAATAATAAATTTATAATCTATGAAACATGAGTTACTAGCGGTAGTAAGTATGCCAGACAATCAGCTTCTCCAATAGTTATCTAATTCCATACACCAGGTGGAAGGGGAGTATGTCATCCTTTAAGCAAGAGATAAAACAAAAAGAGTGCATTTAAAACATGGATACTTTATTTATCATTTACAGGTTTGTAGAAAAACGCTTTTAAATCAATGCCGTGTTAGCAACTGCGCGCTTTCCCTTGCAGGTGAGAGTCGTCATGCTGGCCCCTGGTTCCCAAGGTCGCGGGTTCAAACCCGGGCGTAAAAGTCCTTAGCATAGCTTCCTTCTAAAAGAACCTCAAGTCTGATAAAGAGGCCTCTGAGCAAAATGACCAATCTTTCACGACGCCAAATACAGAATGGGACGCTAAGGACCGTAGTAGTTAAAGAGCGTCCATAATAAAACTCAAATTCATTCTTCGAAAACCTCGTGAAGTTCTTTTTACATTAAATACAACATAAGGAAGCGTTTAGGTTAAAAGTTTTATTTTCTTTTATTCTTTCTTTCAAACTTAAATAAGCTTGTTTCCGTTTTACTTGTTTTTATTAGGCGTTTGGCTGAACATATACGAAGGGTGTCTTTTGGGTATTATTAAAGTTAATATACTTCCCGTAAGGGAGTAACAACACCGCAGCGTCATCGGGAAAGCGCGCATTCTACTCTGCGGCGTGTCTGAACTTCCTGAAAAAAAAGAGTTTCATTTATGGACGCTCTTTAATTGCTGTAGTCCTTAGCGTCCCATTCTATATTGGGCGTGAAAGACCGCTCATTTTGCCCAGAGGCCTCTTTGTCAGGCTTGAGTTTCTTTTACATGCCGCAATATCTACGACACGGACCACCGGCTTTACTCCCATTCTAAAGGAAGTCACGATAAGGATTTTTACGCCCTAAAAAATCCATCGCCCTCCGCTGGATTTGAACCCTCGACCACGGGTACTGGATGTCAGCATGGTACCCCTAGACCGCGGAGGACGACAGGTTTTTGAAGCATTCAATAAGAACAAATGTGCAAAATGCGTATTGTTAATTAAGAATAATCAAAGCACGTGTAATAAACAATGTAAATGATTTTGTATGTCCATTAATAAAACAAACTAACAACTGAACTATCTTATTTTATTTAAATTCTCAATAAAAGGGGATAAAAAGGAGTACAACCTTGGGTCGGATATATATTAACTCGTGATAGTTAGGAAGCAAGAAATAGCCACAACCGAGTGAGGCGTGTATGTGCTCAGTTACTCAGCCGTTGTTGCTATTCTATTCTATACTTCAATAAGACTATAATGTGACGAAATGCGCGTAAACCTTAAAACTTGCTATTTTTTTTTCTGAGGAAATAAGCGTTCAAGGTCTAAAATAGTATCATAATTTGTCGTTATTCCTTGTACATGGGATCAATCCATCTATATCCCTTCCCCCAAAAGCCATCAAAGCTTACTTAAATTTTGCGGAGCTGCAATAGAGGCAAGTGATATTTAATAAAGAATCAGATATTCACTGTGACTTTAGTTGCTCCTAAAATATATAAGTTCCCCAATTTAAAGTTATAAAAGCTTGTTTCATGTTTTATATAAATGATCATTAATACTAAATAGTTACGAGACAGATTATACAAGCCTGAAGAATTCACTGTCACAAAACTTTTCTTTAAAATTTTGTCATGTATTCATTTTTAAGGTCTGAATCCAAAGCTGAACCCAGTATTTCTGTATCACGTACCGCTTTTACCGCAACATGCAATGGCAAGCTAAGGCCTTTCATGTTTCTTAAACATTAACTCACCAGAGATATGCAAAACAAATTTATCTGGGGGAACGAGCACAATCATGTGTTTGAATAACTCACCAATTATTCCGCAAAGTAACCAGTTTAAAAGGTTCAACAATGGTTTAACTCTAAGCTAATTCATATACAGGAATAGTAAGAGCTTCCCTAATCAAACATATTGACACTAACATTGTATTAGTCCGGACTATGTCTGTTATTTTCAATAACAATTTACTACATTTAAACAAAAGAAAACTTGAAATTCGCCAGCATTTGAATATTATAAAAGTAAACTGCGTATTCGCAAACTGCCACTTTAAAGTAATTTCTGTATCCAATATAGAAAAATTCATAAGGAAAAACAAAGTTTTAAAACTGTTATCATGCCTGATGGTTGTCATGATTCGCCTCATTTGGAGATTATCATGGGAAAAATAGCACATCTCTATTTAATAGGATAGAAAAAAACATAAATAATCAGAGTAAAAATTAATAGCTATATGTGTGTTAAGTACACAGTTTTGCGATCGAAAGGTACACCAAATTTATTGAATATATAGGAATGAGCGGACCTAGAGGATAATTATGAAGTTTCAATACTTTTTAGAAGAAAAAAAACATATTAGATTCGAACCAATACACTGAATAAAATCCCTAACACATAGCAACTTAGATTAGATTAGATTGAATTGCATTCTGTGAGTTCACTAGCAGCCATAAAGGCTTGTGAACATAGAACATGTCAAGGAAATGTACAAAAATTACAAATAAACATAAATATTACACAGAATATAGAACTTTTGAAATAAAATAGAGATATAATACATGCGTGTCAAGGAAATGTACAATATAGTTACATATATACATGAATACTACATAGAATACAGTACATTTAAAATAAAGACATATTATATACAAAATGAAACAAATCATGTGTAATTTTGTACAAAATCTAATACCCTCCTACCGTTATAAGCTTAACATACGTATAGGCAAGAACAGTTATTTTAACTTTCATCAAGCTTGTACCTTTGTTCGTCTCATCATTTTGTTCTATTTGGTTTGTAATGCATAGCATTTGCTGCTAGTTCTTAATATACATACATTTAAATAGCTTCATTAACTCTAGAGCAGGCAATTGGAAAACTGGCAATTGTCATTAATATTTACTAATATTACTTAGAGAGCTATATATGTATTATCATCAGGATAATTTGTCATTCAGATAATCTTGTATACAGAATAATATGCTTTTGAGCATAGGTACTCTTTAACAGCAGTTTTAAATATATTGAAATTGTCAACTTTTCCCTTAAGATCATTAGGGAGAGTATTAAATATCTTCCTGCACTCGCGCTTATTTCTGTCACATAACTGACGGCGTATTTTACAACACTCGTTATTTTCAATTGTGCAATTGTAATTCTTCAACAACATATGTTATGTTCCCTTAATAGTTATTAATGCATTCTAACTAATTCTCTCAATCTTGAATATTAATAATCATTGAATAAAATAAAAAGGTGAATCAAAATACACTCTCAGACAGGTTTTACGTACCTAAGTATTTCTATCGTGTATACGTAGGTTTTAATATTTAATGTTAAACGGAAATAGATTCCATTCAGTATATTACTATCTAGATTATATAACAATAACGGTCTGAAACTATGTATTCAACAGTTGACTTATAGGGACTGAATGGAAGTTTTGCATAGTGCATCAATCAAACATTAAACTCCCAATAACTTGGAAAGAATAGTATATTCATTCACGCTATTAACTCTACGATCAAGTCCAAAATATTTACATTAAATTCTACTTCAGAGCCGTTTGTTTCGGATTCTTTATTTTCCTGTAAAAGTTTTAGTTGGATTTTGTACCGTTCAAAACTAGCTACTTCGTTTTTTAACTTATTTATAAGATTATTTGAAAGGAAATTAGCACGAACATGTAAACTAACTAGATATAAGAATAACATTCGGAATGTATTATTTACTTTATTTTGTCTCAATATAACTGAAGTAGTGACAGATATCCGCACAGTAAATTGATAGTTAGCAGTAAAAAATAAATCAAGAAGAATGATGAGAGCAAATCCAGAGTTTGAATAAGCTTTTAAACTTCTGTATGGGATTTTGTGCTAAATTTTGAAAGCAAGCTACAAATAGTAGTTCTAATGTGATTGGTAACCACAGTAGCGTATCTCGAATGAACAAGCAACATATTCGCGGAAGGCAGGTGAGTTATGAATACATTTAAGGCCACAGAGTGGCTTGAAATTATTTTACAGACACGAAGCTGATGACTCAGAGATACTCTGCCCGTATTGTAAAGCAACCTTGTCCCGACTTATTGAGTTCTCGTCTCGAAAAGGCGCCCCTGTCTGTGTTTTACACAGGGACCACAAGACTACTACTAAATTATCTGCCGCCGACCGCAACCGCTCTCGAAATCCTTGATTACCAGTATCCAATGTCCCGTCTCTTCGTGGCGCAGTTTACTGAACTCACTACTATGCTTCTGCTACCCTATCGGATATCAGTTCCTGTCCAACAATGTACTTCCATTCAGAAATGCCACTGTGCGCCAAAGTCTCTCGCCGCGCGCACTAGCCCTGCATTGTCGACACTAACGGCACGCAATACCTGCAGAAACTCCATCAAAACATGAACCAAGTGAAAAAGTTACTCAAAATCGTATGCGTATCCAAAATAAGGAGCCTAAGTCACAAAGAGAACATTCAGAGGCCAGAGAGCACATTCCAGATGCCGTCGCAAGGGAAAAAGGAATCAACATTAAAACAGGAAAGAAGACAGCTATATACCTACGTCGTGAGAAGGGAAAGGTTCAACAAACCTTTAAAGCTGTATTCTACCAAGCCAAAGTACCAGTTATGTGTCTTCACAAATTCATTAGTTGGTATTTTAGAATTAATAAATGCGAACCTTGTTTTTAAAGGGTACCAAATCCGACCGGTACATAAGAGTACAAAAAAAACTTAATGGTATAAAACTATTAAATTAAAATATTGCTTGTCGAATAATCTCTTTACCTGCCTCTTTAATATTTTAAGACATTCCGAAAGTTGTTTCAGAGCTTATTTTAGTAAGTGTAACATGTTTTAACCCCAGAAGGAATGTATGATTGTACAAATGAGCTCGGGGGCGTAATAACGAAAGCTACCTCATATGAAACCTAAAGAACAAATATCTCAGAGGCGGGAACGTCACCCTTGCTCTGCCACGGCTCGTTTCCAACATTTTGCAGATTTAATGTGACAAATTTTTACACAGAATACATTAAAAACTACATCATCAGTTTTACTTAAAAACAAGAGAACATAGCATCTTTGTGGTGCTTACTATTGATTACTCTGTTACTCCGCGCAACGAGTCAAAGAACAATTAACGTCTTACTGTGATGAATACTGGTACCTTATCAATAACCCTCCCACCTGTCACAGTTTTATAAACTGCAAGTTTAGTTGTTCATGTATAAAATGTACGTATTTATGCACGATTTTAGCAAGAAATGAGTAGTATCTAGGACTGAAAAAAACTGTTACACTTGTGGTACCACCAATATTTGCTACCTTTCAGAAATAGAATTCTGCAGTTATGTCATTTGATACATTCTTAATTCCGTATGGACACTCCACGTTATCCTTTATAACTAGTGGGTACTGTTATTTAACTGAACATATACATATTGTGTCATAAGCAACGCACATGCATTTAGACAATGACTTTTGGGGTATTAATGTACATACTAGGGCGGATTGATGTCAGTGACATTTTAAAGAAAGTATTTCATTTCTCGACATAGTCTCCTTTCAATTCAATACACCTTGTCCAACGCTTATCCAATTTTTTTAACCCTTCTAAAAATATGATTTTTCAAAGTCTGCAAAATATGAGCTTGTTTCTGCGATGATGTGTTCACTAGACGTTAATTTCTTCCCAGCGAGCCAATTTTCAGGTTCGCGAAGAGGAAGCACTCGCTGGGAGTCAAATCTGGACAATATAGTGGGTGAGGTAAGAGTTCGTAGACCAATTTCACAAATTTTGCGATGGCAATGACTGACTTGTGTGCGGGTGCATTATCCTGGTGAAAAGGAATCGTTTTCTTCACCAAATAGGGTCGTTTCTTTAACAATTCCTTGTGAAAGTGATCCAGCATTTCGACATAATATGAACCTGTGATCGTTTTACCATTTTCCGGGTAGTGGATATCTATCACCTCTTGTGAATCTCAAAAAGACAGCTGCCATGATTTTACCTGCCGACGGAATGGCTTTCGCTTTCTTTGGAGCAGGAAATCGACTGCTTTGATTGTTGTTTGCTTTCAGGTTGATAGTAACGGATCCAAGATTCATCAACCGTGATATAACGCCGCAAAAACTCATTTAAGTTGCGCTGGAACATGTTCAAACATCCCTGTGAAATGTTCACACGATTCCGCTTGTTCTCAACTGTGAGCAGTCGCGGCACCCATCTTGCTGACAGCTTTCTCATACCCAAACATTCGTGCAGAATGTTATACACCCGTTCACTCGAGACGTTTACGGTCTTGGCTATCTAATTTTCACTCGGTGGTCTTCCAACACAATATCGTGAACTTTGTACACCATTTGTTCAACTGTGACCTCAACAGGCCGTCCTGTGGGCACGGTATCTCTTGTGCTCGAACGGCCACATTGAAATGCTGTAAACCACTTGTCAACCATGCCATTTGATGGGGCAGAGTCCCCATAATACTTGTTCAGCTTTTCTTCCGTTTCCTTCGCCGTCTTACCACGCAAAAAGTAGTGCTTTACCAGAACAGGAAATTCACTTTTCTCCATTTTCTACGAAGCAACACACAACTGCTTATTTTAGACGCTCTCAACAATGTTCTAAGAAACAACTGATGACAAATTTCTGCGATTATACCCAGAATAGATGTAAGACTTGGGTGCAAATAATAAACCTGTGATTAGAACGCTACCTCTCGTCAAAGTCACGGACTTATCAATCCGCCCTCGTACTCTCTCTCTCTCTCTCTCTCTCTCTCTCTCTCTCTCTCTCTCTCTCGGAAATGTACTTCAACACACTTATGAAATACTTTGAGTTCAGTAGAGATTGATACCCTTACCTTGTCTCACTTATATGATTGCAGTTCAAGCTGAAGTGAGCCATGTTTGGAACTGCAGGTCTCCGGTTGTACAATCATCCTCCGTAATTCTAGTGTGAGAATTCCTAAACTGAACCCTGTAAAATATGTACCAGAAGTCCGCAGTTTGAATCCCGCCTAGACTGTCATTTCTGATTAACATTTTCCCAAGGTTTTCACAGTCCTCTAAATGGAAAATGACAGGGACGTAGCCTAAACTTAGGCTTGAAGTTTCCTGCCCAAATTTCCGAACCTAATTCGTTATTTCATTTCATGAATCACCAGTGTCTACCGCCTGCAGTGTCGCTTGAGTAAGAACGGTTTGTTAAAGAATAAACACATATGCTCACAGCAACATTTCATAAGTCATGTAATTGAAGTTTTTTTGTCTTAACACCACAACAAGAACGAAAAAGGTAGTATTATAAAACTATGGCTGAAATAAACTTCATCATAAATCCATATGCCATAATTAATTAATGCCCATCCGTAAAGTGGACAAACTATGTTATTTTGATCGGTAAGTTCTCGTTTCAAGGCACCCTAAGAGAACAAAATGTTATCATGAAGTTCTATAGTCCCTTCCTCGACGGACAGAAAAATAAGTTTCAAACGTCGTCAGATATTCAGAACTTAAAATTTCGCTTTGAGTTCCGTTCCTGATATCGCACCCGAGAACTTGAACAATTCGTCATCGCCAAACTCTAAATATGCAATAACAGATCTATGAAAAATATATATATATTCCTGTTTGAGGAGCCTGACAGCAGTTTTATGTGCACGGATCTTAAATACTGGGATCGCGGATACAATTTTGTCTATTGATCTTCAGAAGTCATGCACTTTGAATGTCCTTCATCTAGGTATTTAACACCCACTCTTTGTGGTTTACAGTCCACGGAATTTATTTCTTCTTCTCTTCCTCTATGTAAACCAACTTAGTCCTGTCATGCAGCAGAGTATTTGTTTGTTTCCTCGGGTTCTCTTTTTTGTCCTACAGTGGCGTTAAAATTCCACTGATATGTATCGCGAATTCTTAATTTGCATTAACAAAGCAATACATTCTGCTCTTTTGCATGGGCACATGGTTTAGGCTTTAGTATCTATCCCTCAAACTCACAGGTATGTTGGTGAGACATCAACGGTTGTCAGGCACCCTACACACGAGTCGCATTCCATTAGTTGAAATCAAGCATTCTTTTGTCGCGCTGACAGAATCGAAAAAATTAGGTGTTACTGTTGGTTGTAAACTAAGGTAGGATAATCATGTTACTGAGACTTGAAGGGAAGTTAATCCTTTACTCCACAGTTTCAAGCGTGATGCACGCCAACAACACCTCTCTACGAGTTGTCATAGTTCCGTCTAGTTGAGCGTAGAAACATTCATTTTCTTTACTTCTCTTTAAACTCATTCAAACTTCTTCTCCTACGTGCCCAGCTTCGCATTTTAAAAGTTTGACCTCATGTCATAACCTTCCAACTCGCTCGCAAAGTCGTCATATACTTTCAATACCACTTCACTCATCAGTTTGCTAGGCTTTGAAACTCACTTCCCCAGGATGACGGGGACTGTCACACTTTAAATGCATTTCGTCGTAGGTTGCACATTTTAGTTAAGAATAACTGTTAATTTAAAGGCAATATAATAATTTTCATTGTACATATAGTTGTATACATATATTTTAAATATATTTGTTACTTTTAACATGCTTCTTTATATTTTCAACTAAATAAACGTATTATTATTATTATTATTAGTCCAACATTTGCAGTGTTTATGCTTTGTGTTCCTTTGATTGTGATTTACATGTACCATCACTATATTCAGGATTTTTCTATGTGGTTGAACGGAAGAGAAGCCATATAAATAAATAAGCTACACGAACCGAATTATTAATCCTTAGGATTTTGTAGCCGAACATTTACAGAATGAAAATATTCCGCAAGACGCTTGATAAAGAAACCAAACGAACAAAATATATATTTGATGAAGAAACAAGGTCTGTTTAAGGCTAAAGTTGCGTGAAGTATCGTAAGAAGCATCTAGTATTGAAGATTTTGTTGCTCACTTCTGGATATCAGTTGTAACATCCCGCACTATTGTATTTTGGCTTTGGATGACTGACGTCCAAACCCGGAATAGCAGTGATTACACAACATAATCCAGCACGCATATCTGCTTTAGTTGCTTTAGCGTCTGTTAATCGCGCGGTCGGGTGCAAACATATTCCATTCTTAAAATGAGCAGCTCATCAAATGTAACTTTAAGGTCACCGGCGGCTTTATCACGTCCTAGATTTTGTGGTTCATCAGCCCTTTCACTGCAAAATTCTTCACATAGTCATCCGCCTTGTAGCACTCTTTCGGCCGCTCCGTCCTAGTTCGCTCTATGTTCAATGTTAACATATCTCCAACTGACTTTCTCTGAATGTACGGCGGAACGAACAGGTCATGCAACGCGCAATGAAAAAGCAATTGAAGCTGTGGGCACAAAAGAGGACTTCTCAAATGGGGACTTGAAGGCTCATCTTGTTGATATCGGGAAATCATTGCGGAATAGGGTAACCAGCACACTGCTGCAGATCATTCAAAGCCAAGGAGGAGATGTCCTTTAAAACACTGAATATAGAGGAAGTATTGCTAAGTTAATTTGATTACAATTAGTTCTCTCTTCATTGAAAGACAGTAAATCTATTACAGATAGACTCTGTATATAAGTATACATTTTCCTCTTAATATGCACGTATCGTCAACAGAAAAAACCCTGAAGAAAGACATACTCACCTAGAAAATACTAGGAATGTGTAATTTGCAATTAATTAGAAGTTTACATAAGGAAGAAACTTCATACCCTGCAGTGCTCTCCCTGCTACTTAGAGGAAGCGTTGCGTTCCACCCATACATTGAGAACGCGGTCCATTCGCAACACTGATCACTGTAGGAACTTTCATAAACTGCAGAGCGTCTTGGCGATCTTCCTACCCCACCAGGATATTCAAGTAACCGCCAACCGCATCGTCCGAGGAAGACTAGCTCTTTCCCTAATGTTGCATACATTCCACAAGTGATACATTTGATAACTTAATATGTTCCCGAGGGACCCATTTGAGGTTGACCTCAATTACTGCTCATTCTTAATCCAGTGCCTTGTTCTCAAAAGTCTGTCTACAGAGCGACTGGTGTCTATATTATCTTTGTACGTCCAAACTAAAAGAAACGCGCTTCTCAGCAGAAGCAACACCGCCGTGAGGAAAGCTCGGGATCAGAGCGTAGAGGGATGGGGGAGGTAAAACTCGATCAAGTAGGATACGGATTTGCAAATTTATCATGAGAAAGTGTCTCTCGATCGATAGTATAAGGTGACCCCAGGATACAACGATCTGTACTCTTTAGAAAATAACCCCAGAAATACTAGCAATAATAATAATAATAATAATAATAATAATAATAATAATAATAATAATAATGATAACAATAAACATTAAACTTGAAACAGTGTATGTATTGTGTGCATCGACATTGATGAATACCGAAATACAATTAGAAATTTCTCTGACAGCGATAATTGTAATAAGCTGATGCCTGCTTTCCGTTCAGTTAAACTGTGTTGTTTGTGTTTTTAGTTGCAATTTTAACGGAAAATATCACAATGAACTCTGAATCCCAAAGTTTTGCAGTTTAACGTTAATCTGAATTTTAATCACCTGGACGCTAATAGCTTTTGTTTTACTTAAGGAATGTACTCGATTTTGTAACTCAGGTTAATTTAAACCTATTCACCCAATACCTTCGGAAGACTATCCAAGAACTAATTTTAGATTAAGCAACAGATGCCTAAATTTCTCCGTGTTGGGCTATTAGGATCTTGAGCTGCTACATTCAGTTTTTCTAGCGCATTTTTTTTAACAATCTTCATAGTCTGTTGAAATGTAGGCGATAAAGACCGCATTGTTAATACATTATCGGTTCTACGTTATTTTAAAACTCCTGCTAACACTTTCATTTCATGATCCACAAAGGCAGCAAACTTCATTATATGGGATTGGAAAGACAATATGGATAAATGGTTTCATACACACGCAGCTTATATAGGTGGGGTTTTGTGCTTGTATTTCTCAATTGAATCTGGCTGCTTCCCTTTGATGTCTGGCCTTCAAGATTTTGTTGAATAAGTTGATACTCTTTTTCTGCATATCAAGTTTCTAAAAGGATACCCTGGTATTAAAATTTAAGATTACTGGCTAAAATGTCCTAATGGGTGAATCACCTAAAACTTGCACCGCAAATATTTCGGAAATAGAAAGTGCTATTGATGTACAGTTTTCACAGCATTGATTGGTAGTCAGGGGATCGTACATTTAGCGTATAACAGATTTTAATAATACTGAGAAAGTGTATTTTTTGAGCAAACATTCAATTCTTAAAATGCAACAATTCCTAGTTACATCAACAGAATAAAGGTAGGGTAAATTAGAATGTCAGTGGCATTTGTTGCAAGATTCTTGTGCAAGTGGTTTACGAGAAAACTTATTTTGAAACTTTTACGCACCGACACTTGTACAACCTGTGGTAGCACAAACTAAATAAAAACAAAACGGAACTACAATACTTCTGTGGATTCTTACAAGTAAAGAGAACATAACCCTTCAAAGGATGCGTTCAAAATGACCACCGGCAGCTTCAATAAACGCTTCCAGTCTGCTATGGAAAGACGGCTGCACACGTTCTAGCATTTCAGCGGAAATTTCAGAGTAGGCAGCAGTCGTTTCATATCGTCTGGTGTATTTGGTACATCCTTGTAGACAGTGTCTTTCAGCCTTCCCCACAGAAAAAGGTCCAAAGAGGTCATATTCGGTGAACGGGCCGCCAAGGTACAGGTCCTCTTCGTCCAATCCAACGATTTGGAAACAATCCGTTAAGACAAACTGTAGTACTTCGTGTACTATGGGCTGGACAGCCATCATGTTGGTACCACAGGTTCCTCCTAGTCTTCTAGCATCTGTGGCAGATGGTCTGTCAGGAGGCTGCGATACTTGTGTGAGTTCATTGTTCCTTCTATGAACAAAGGATGTATGAGCTGATGGTGCATTATCCCACACCACCCGTTTAAACTCCATGGATGCTGACGTTCCACCTGACGAAACCAATGGGGATTGTCAACAGACCAATAGTGCATGTTTCTGCGGTTTACCTGGCCATGATTCGTAAATGTTGCCTCATCACTAAACAAGATACATGATGAAATTGAAGTATCATGTCTTAATGCCGATGTACGAAAGATAACATGATTCTCAAAATCGTTTCCATGCCGATCTTGATGGAGAGAGATGAGGTAGGGATGGAACCTATGTCGATGGAGAATGCGCAGTACACTAGCCTGACTTATGCCACTTTCACGTGCGATTGTGCCGGAACTAATTTGCGGATCTACTGCAACGGCAGCCAAAACATTAATTTCTACCTGTTCTCCAGTCACATGTTTGTTTCTGTTAAGTTTTCTAGGTGTTACAGTACCACTTTCACGTAATTGGTTGAAGAGGTTGATAAATAATTGCCAAGATGGTTGACATCTATTGGGATAGGTTTCCGCATACACCGTACAGGAATGAACTGCATTCTTCCTACACTCTCCATACACCACGAACAGGTCGGCTATTTCTGCATTAGTAACCTCCATCTTCTACTCACGACTTACTGCTTGAACTGTCACAAACTAACTGACCAGAAAGTCGCAATGCAATTAATGAACAGGAAACACAATGCAGACAAACATAACATCGTACCTAGCAAATAACAAGGTTGAATGGGACAAA
The DNA here is from genome assembly GCA_030765065.1 of Deroplatys truncata. Taxonomy (NCBI): domain Eukaryota; kingdom Metazoa; phylum Arthropoda; class Insecta; order Mantodea; family Mantidae; genus Deroplatys; species Deroplatys truncata. The sequence continues at coordinate 700,717,085 of CM060990.1, forward strand.
CAATCGGGGTGGAAACTTTTCAAAATACGATTTCTCGTGAACCACTTGCCCTAGAATCTGCAACAAAGACCACTGACATTCTAATTTATCCTACCTTTATTCTGTTGATGTAACTAGGCATTGTTCCATTTAAAAATTGTATGTTTGCTCAAAAAATACACTTTCTCGGTATTAATAAAATCTGTTTATAGGCTAAATGTACCAGCTTCTGACTACCAATCAATGCTCTGAAAACTGCACATCAAGAGCAATTTCTATTTCCGAAGTATTTGCGGTGCAAGTTTTAGGTGATTCGCCCTATATATATATAGCCATACAGCGAATAAAGCATTCTAAGAATTTTACCACTGAATTACTTTGAAAGAATGTGTACAAACCTAAAAGCAAATGAAGTGAATTGTTTGTTATGTAGCCTTTTCAATCAGGCCGCTCCCCTCGGTGGTCAGGCGTTATTGTTCATGAGGGAAAAACAAATCTATCTGACCTTGGCTATGATTGCAGGTTTCATCCCTTCGCAGAAAATAGTTCTGTTCTGGTCTTCAAAATGATCGCAGAAGGAACCACGTTGCGTTCCCTACACCATCTCCCCGCGGAGTAATCAGCTCGGACGAAAGCGGTCCAGGATACCGACAGGGCGTCCCGAACGGGTTGTAATCGGTGATTTGTTCTAGGTTGGAGGTCTTTCTGCTGCTGGCTACGACAGCTGCTGCACATCGGGCTACTTTTGTGGTACCAGGGTGTGCACCGATTCCGTGTCGGCCGAGGTGAACACAGGTTTTACTCTTTCTGTAGACACGGTGACTGGCTTACCGACGATCTCTAAGCTGAAAGTCCAGTGTGCATGGCTGACCATGCGGAATGGGGTAGCGTACGGCGACTGAAATGGACGGCATACCAGCCTTATCACAGAAACACGTACGTGACCTCCGACAAGGTCGGTGAACGAACACCGACCGGGAGTGGTGTTGAGCTGCGGGTATAAGTTTGAGCTGCTGCATTCCTCGGTGCAGCTTCTGCACCAGCTCTGCACTCTGGTTAAGTCACGAAGATCCCACGGGAGACGGAGTGGTTCGCCGTAAACTAGCCGTAAACGTCGAAGCCTGAAATTCCGCCTTGATTGTGCTGCGATGTCCACCAAGGCGGATGACAAGTTAGGTTCTTGTGGTGTCCTCGTGGTACATTATGGCTCCCTTCATTGTAATATGAAAGCGTTCAACCATATTGTGGGATGAGGGGTGGTAAGCCGTCTTTGGAGACAGATGCACTTAGGACAATTTCGTGAGGGCGCAAAAGAGGCTGAACAGGAACTGTCGACCATACTCCGTGGACATCGCTTGGGGCAAGAAAACCAGGCGATCCAGCTCGACAACGATGTCTTTCCCACTGACTCCGCCGAAATATCAGTTAACGGATATGCCTCCGGGTAGCGTTTGAAGCGGTCGATCACCGTGCAGTTCGGGATACCTCGGAGGTCGGCAGGGGGCAGACAATGTTCACGTGTTTGTGGAGGAAACATCTGTCAGGCACAGTGAATTTGACCACGAGTTTGCATTGTGGCGCACGATTTTGTTGCGTTGGCAAGGCTGATAGATACGGCCTCAAGCAAAGTAGTCCTCGCGAAAGCTGGATAACACATAGCACTGTGCGACGAGTAAGGATGTTGCATTTGTCTCCGGCTGTGAGAGGTCGTAGAGGGACTGAAAAACCTGCCACCGGAAAGGGGTCGCGATTACGGCCGGGCTTTCCTGTGAACAGGTTAGAGTAGTGTTCCCCTTGTGAGATAGTGACGAGAGCTTTTTATGGTGAGGTGTGCCTTGCCGAAAGGGCAGGAAACTTGGCGTCCTCCTGCTCAGCTCGGGTGAAATACAGGCGTAGTGATGGAGTCAACGTGGGTCATTCTGCGACGTTTTTACAATTGGAGAGATGGAAAACGTCTGTAGTGAAGTGCGCCAGGAATTCCAGATGTCTGTGCTGCCGCGGTAAGTATTTATAGTCGTTTGCTGGAAGGCATAGATTAAGACTTCTGGTCCGTGAATACCGTGAAATGGCGGCCTTCCAAAAGGTGTAGAACAGCCTATACCGCGAGCACCTTCCGGGCGTACGCACTATACTACTGCTGTGATGGGCTAAGCTTCTTGGAAAAGAAAGCCAGCAACTACTAGGCGTCACCAATCTGCAGGTGAAAGGCAGGTCCCAAGGTAGTAAGGGAGGTGTCGGCCACATGTGCGAGCGGAGCGTATTGGTCGGGATGGGTCAGAAGTGCGGCGTTTGGTAGGACTTCATTACAGGCCTTATGGGCCATCAGTTCCAGCGTCCAGAAATTTGGTAGTGAGCCGTGAATCCTCACACCCGCAAGCAGCGTGTTGAGGGGCCCTTGAGTGTTGAAGCGCGCATAAGTAAACGCCTATAAGAGTTGATTATTCCCAGGAAGTTCCTCAGGTCACGGAGTCACCGAGGCGGGCAGGTGCGGAGATAGACGATGCGTTCGTCCAGTCGCGATGCTGAAGTCTAAGAATGTAAATTCCGGCACACCGAAGAGGCACCTCATGGGTTTGATAAACACTCCATGCACCTCCAGAGCCTATAAAGAGGGCGAAAATGGGTTTGATGTTCCTCCGGCGATTTGAAGAACACCAGTAAGTCGGACAGCTAGCAGAAGCTTACTTGCCGTAGCATACCGTACATAAAGGTCTGGAAAGACTGTGCAGCATTACGAAGTCCAAAGGACATAAATGGGAACTCGAAGAGGCAAAATATGTTGAAATAGCCGTCTTCGGTACGTCCTCCGGGTGGACCAGTGTCTGGTTGTATGCACGACCCAGGTTGCTGCGGGAGAAAATGGTACAGCCTAATAAACGCTGGGTTTAGTCCAGGATGTGGCTCACGGGGTAACGCGCCGGGATGGTTCGGGCGTTCATCGCGGTAGTCGCCGCATGGGCGTCAATGGTCCTTCTTGCGAACCAAGTTTAGAGCAGATGCCCAGGGATTCGGACAAATAGGCCACGCCATCTCGGAACATTTTGTTGAGCTTCGTCAAGCCGATGACAGAGATGGTCTGGAATATAACGATAAGGTCAGCTTCACACTGGAGGGTCGGAGTAATGCGGAAGAAGTGCATCGTGGAATTGTGGACCTCCCAAGGTGCAGCACATCAATGCCGGAAGCTCTGCTACAAGGGTGCCGAATGATATCTCGCCGAAAACGGTTTACATGCTGGTTCTCGGCGTGCTATCAGGCATACTATGCCGACAGCGTTGTGAGGCCATCCAGCAGGCATTTCTGACGGGAACCCACGAAGAGGTTGAACAAAAGCAGAAGTCAACGCCAATAATTGGTCGTCGATGTCAACCATGTCAGAACGCCAGATGAAATACAGGCGGAAGACGAGATTTAGGTACAGTGGCGCCCAGGCAGGTAAGTACGATGGTGCGGATAGCCTCCCGCAGGTCTAATTGACACGTTGCCAAGGTCAAGGCAGATGAGTGCGGGGAAAACGTGGAGGTCAGAAGCCGTGGTGAGCAGGAACCTTCGTTCGATGCTTCGGTCGGTGACGTACAGGCAACCATTGTTGGTACTGTAGTGGTGTAAAGAAACTAATGGCCTTCGGTCCTGTTTCTCTGCCAGGCGAAGCAGCAGAGGGCTCGTTTCCCAAACTTTACAGGTTCCAGCAGTAGCCGGTATCCCTGTTGCCTGGACTGCTGCGTCCGTCGCTACCTCGGCCGCGTGAACGCTACGACTTGTCTGGAGGACGGCTACTTGGCTCGTTAGCTCCTCCTCTCGTGCAGCTAGTCCGCGTTTCTGTGCCGAGGGGTGGCCACGCAACGATAGCACGTGGTACAACTCCATGCACCCGTTCCACTAGCTGGGACAACGATGAGGTCCGGTTGGTTGGCCAAGTTGGACTGGAGGTTTGTCGGTAGGCGGATGCTACAGATCCTTCGCTAGAAACCGTCCGGTACCGCGGGTGCCAGGTTTCTGATGTTTCACAACAACTCTGACGGTTTGCGGTCACCAAGCTCCTGCCGGATACGTTGTGCCGCACCAGTTCCTCTTTTAATCGGTGGAATACCTCGAGTGGCGGGGAGGTAATGTCGTGCTCGATCTTAAAGAACAACAGAAGCAAACTTGTTATCCAGAAAGTTACAGAATTCCCCTGATTGTTATCTTTACATACACATGGAGCGTCTAGATTAAAAACAAGTAATTTTCAACCTGCTGTATTTTACAAGAAACAGAAAAGTCACATTTAAAGAGGGAAAAATCGCAGATATGTTCTCCAGAATTTGGCCGCGCCTTCAAAATACAGGTGCATACATATCAATAGCAAGATTTAACCACACTAACTACAAATTAAGCAGAGTTTTGAAAATATCTACTGTTACGTTTATTCAGAGACACAATCAATGAAACCCGAATTATGTATCACAGGATTTTTATCACGTACCGCAGTGTGGTAGTTAATTTCCCAAAATGGTAACTTCAAGTAGTGACGTTTTCTTGTTATGCCATTTAAAGACATGTAACGTTGGTAGGTTAAAAACCTTTTGGAAAACAGGAAACAGAAGCGAATGCACTATTAACTCACTGTTGTAGGTTAAATAAATGCTAGTGGAAGAATGTTACTACTCTTAGCTGTTCTCTGACAACTTGTTGCAGAGGAGAATCCTTAGTGACGTCGCCACTGCTCACTTGACCTGGGTGTATGAGTCACCGAGCCGGGCGCCAGTTTCTACTCTATGTACCAATAAATAAATCGATAGTTGAAGTTAAAGCTAGTGCACCGCAGCATTCGGATCGCTTCTCGAACCAGTAAGACTAATTACACCCAATCCTTTCGATTACCTTCGAATCCATTGTTCTATTAATTGCGACCTGTCGCCAACTTCTTATTCATGTTTGATTTACCATTCGAAAATTTAGTGTGTGTTTCAGAAACGTTGGCTCTGGGCAACAAGAATCCTCGGTTGATATACTAACAGACTATCATTAATAATCAACACCCAGAAAAATCCAATTATTTAATGATTTGGATTCTAATCCCTCAAACTCTAAGACATGTGCTGCCTAGGAATAGTATGCTTTACATTCTGCTATAGCCTAGATCCATTAATAAATATTTTAATGGCTCTTTATTTTCTGAGCAGTAGATGCGCTACAAAAACAATTAGGAGTCTGTGGCACATTTACAGGCAATGTCAGTGCGTACAGCCCGCTTAAGCATATGGGGAGTTAAAATGAAGAAGAAAAAAACTAGATTGAAAATATATTTTTTTTTAATTTTTGCAGAGTTGTAATTTTTTTGTGTACTGCGTCCGAAAATGAGTGCCAATCCACATTCGTGTAAATTAGACATGACATTACGTTGCGCAGTAGTGAACAGTAGTTTCTGATACATAATAGCAAATGGTGTTTGCAAGACCGTGAAACATGCAAAACTAGGTGACAAAACGCACGTAAAAATATTGGAACCTTTGGTAAATCGGAAGTACTTACATTAATTTAATGTGTGATGAAATTGGATAAAGCACTAGAACTGCAGAGAGAGGTACCTATATTAAATTTTCCAGCGCAAGGTCCCTAAGTTATAGCAGTGCTCAACGTAGTATGAGACTGACCGACTACGTTATGCCAGTCGACAAAGTCTACCCAGCCTTCCTGAAGAGAAATGGATTCTGCTAAAGAGAGTTACAATGTGGCAATGGACAATACACAAATAATTTGAATGGCACAAACATGAACAAATTATATGTTTGATGCAAAGGAAGTCTTCTTGATTTGCAACGTACACATTATAGGGATAAAATGTATAAGGTTTACTATATCAGCACCCAGAATTCATGAGTGATGTATTTTTACTTTATTCGTGATTAATATGAGTACATACAGCTTTAAAATGTAAGGGATTTATTCACGCTAGTCCCTAAAATACTTCCGAGGCGTATTGCTACTGGATACTTCTTTCATTGCTGACATTGATATCTTGCCTGTCACGGTAGGAGCTAAAATATTTAATGCAAATAATTTATGATTTAGGAACTGCAGGCAGACCAAAGCATTAGGTTATAGAGATAGAGGCCAGTCTGAGGTAAGTGGTACTGAATTTTAAATTTCTCATGGTAGTAGCCCCTGCCACAGTTTCCAGCTAACCAGAGAATGTAAAACGTCATTGGTCGCCAAAGATAACCTTCACTAGAATTATGTCACCTCTCAGATATTATTAACAGTATAGGTGAGTGTTACTCAAGCGTTATACAAAAATACCACACCTCAGTGCCCAAACGTAATAGTTCACTTTCAGTTAATACCTACTGCGGCTGGTGAACTGAACTTTAACCCTTTACAGTCCGTGTTCACAAAATTGATGGTGCTTTCAAATAACTTTAATAATAAACTTCCTGTTATTGCTTTAAACTGTTGCAATAAAATATCCTCTATTTTTATGCCTTGAAAACATAAAAAGTAAAGAGAAATTAAGTTTCTCCACTGCATCCTTGAGAACGCATTTACAGCAGAATATGAGCCCAAACTGTGCGACTCACAGACAGCATCAGCATTGCTTTTCGTTGTAAATTACAATAAGACAGCAATGGAGAGATGTGCCATTTTCACATAAGGAGACAAAACACGTCATTATCCTGATGAACCTTCAGACGATCTGTGGGGTGTCGTTCACGTGTTGTTGGTGGCGACATGAAAGAAGAAACCATTAGAACACGAGTTAAGTGGAGCTACGCTCACGTTGTGACAATTATGGCGGGTGACGTAATTCCCAAGTCTCAATAAACTTGTAACAGTTGTCAAATGACTCCTTAAACAGCCTAATGCAGAGTTATCTTGACAAGTCAAATTAGAAATGATATCTTCCTTTCTCTTTCAATATTACAATTTATTGTTTCTACATTACGCTTAGAAACAGTTTCTTCAGCTCAGCTAAGACAGATGGATTTCTTTTGAACACAAGTTCGAAGATTTAGCCTTAGGACACAGGATGAAATTAACTATACACTGGGCTTCATCCCCCATAAGTATTGCCTCGAGCAATACAAGGCGTAGCAACATTTTCTTCCTTACCTATTTTGTTGCCATTGAGCCTACTGAAAGCAGAGTTAACCCGTTCCTCTTGGGAAGTTGATACCACGAAGTAAAGCATTGCTCGCGTTTCGAACTGATGGTACTCCACTTGGTTGTGGTGACTTCAACAACGAACGGCATTAGAAGGAGCTATTATAGATTTAGCGTCTTGCTGCAACCACTTTAAATCTCATTTTAATTAGCAATAAAGCACTCTCTCAACACCTACTTAGCAGATAAGCCATAAACTTCTATTTAAGTTAGCCCACACAATCTCATATTTTGTTGCAGAGAGACGCGGCTGGTAGACAACCATTTCGACCTCCCTCCTTCGCTTTCTCGTTTTGTTTCTTAGTGCTTTTATTTCCGTCGACTCGCTCAATAATTGAGGTGTCTGTGTTCATCAGCCAAGGTTGCTAACAGAGGATATTTATATCCCTGGTTGGGGAGTTACCTGGATCCAATCTCTTCTGTCGATATGGTATCTATCACTCACGTATGTCATCTGGCTAGGCTCTGCATTGCATCATCTTCAAAACTTTCTATATAAATAGGGGGAAAAGAGATCTGTTTAGGTTTATAAACTACAAGAGTGACGGTTCTTCTTTAAGCGATTCCCATCAATAGAATGGGTATGCAGAACAATAACCATCATATTAAAGGGACGAGTTTGTGGATTTTTCAAAATCCGAAGTAGGTACTCAAATGAGGCTTTTGAACTTCCTATCACATATGTATAAGTAAGAGTTGTTGCAAAGTTTGATAGGTTAAATGGTTTCTGAAATGTGCATTTCAAATAGAATTCAAACTATTTTATGAAAATTGTTGCTTGCGATGCAATGTTTTTACATCTTAAACAAAATATTTTCTTTATTAAGTTATAAAATAAGTTGGATTGGGAATAAATTCTTAAAAATGAGTAACAAATGTAAAATCATATTTGTTCGATCGTCAGTTGCATTCTCTGCAATAAAGATATGCTTATTAAACGTTGGTGAGCTTGATAATGGAACACATGTGCCTTCCATAATAATCAGTGTATAAGTTTTATTCAGCATGCACTGCTGAAACCTTTTGTAAAATTTCACTGTGACAACTTTAAATTTGTTTCGATAAAAGTCTTTAGTACAGTTAGAAAAATACATTACAAAGTGTGTGTATGAAAACAGACCGGAAATAATATTACTTTTTGTCATAAAATAGTTAAAATGAATATTTATATGATAGATCATCAACCACTTAATAATCAACATCACAGTTTGCAACCACACTTCTAGAAAATGGAAAGAGAAAATGTGATGAACCTTATGAAAACCCCAAGCAGGCTTGTAATACTCTCCAATTAGAGGTATTTAAATTTTCAAGTAACCCGCTGAGTAAAACGTTATTGAAGAAAGGATTTGATAATACACTAAAGCGCAAACAATGGAAGTTATTGTAATTTTTATCCTATTTTAGGCGATCTGTCCCTTTAAGGATGTTAGAAGTGTTTTGCTTCTTCCTTTAAAGTTACAAAGTTTTGCGTTCTGTAAATACTATTTTCTAATCTATATCACCTGTTAGTGCTTCATACTTGCGTAATATCAAATGCTAACATACGCAACTTGTATTGCGCACCAAGCGAAAACCATGTGAGATTACTGTTTGTGTTTTAATCTAAGTTTATGGTACTAATGCGAATGTGAAGTACAATAAATGGGGAATTAATTCATTTTAAGCGAGTGAATAAAGAACTTTGTCTGAAGCATACAACGATTAAGTCGACTGAAGTATTACAATTTTCAAACAAATAAAATCACTGCCACTTTGTCTATACCAGGAGAATGGAATTCAAATCTCGAGATACCAAAAGCACGTTCAAGAGGTTGTCTGATATCTGCGCCCGTGGAGAATTTTTCAATGCTTACAAGAGACGCACCTTATTCACTACAATAGGCTCAAGTTAATCTAATTCGTAAACATTAAGCGCAAGTCATAAATCAGCCTTCACTTCTAGCCCAGTAGCCAACCATGCAAGTTACTTTTTCAAGAAAATGCCTTAGATTTATCCTAATAGCAACGACGAAAACAGTTGCATCATTCCTCCTAATACACAAAACTGAAACAGTTTGGTTGCTGACCTATCCGACAAACATATTTGGTGCATTTGTATTTCTAATAACCTGATATCAAAATGTGCTAATGCCTACATTCCCATTTTGAGGGGAGAGAAAAAGAAAACGTGTAAACATGGAAACTAGCGCCCTGTCTGAGAATTAGCCAAACTTATGTTGATAAGTAAACGCGGAGTTATTGATGTAGGTATACGTACATGTTATACATCGGAGGGGCACACCTTCCGCGTCGCGACCTACACAGATCTCTCGTGTCTACCATTCCCAGTAGGCAGGAATGAAGTGAAGGAACCACAGGAGGTATATAACTATATGTAATATAACCGGAGAGGACACTTCCCGCACCGCAAACTACATGGACCTCTTGTGACTACCATCCTCCAACAAGAAGGGATGAAGTGCAGCAACCACAAGAGGCCATATAGGTATATGGTATACATCGGAGTGGGGCCGATTTCGCACCGCGACCTACGTAGATCTCTTGTTAGTACCATCCCCCAGGTGGAAGGGATGAAGTGAAGGAACCAAAGGGGTCTATATAGGTATATGTTATACAACGGAGGGGGGCACTTCGTGCACCGCGATCTGCATAAATCTCTTTTGGCTACTATCCTCCTGCAAGGAGGGATGGTGTGAAAAATCCAAAGGAGGCCATATAGTTACATGTTATACAACGGAGGGACACTTCCCGCACTCCAGCCTCCAGTAGGAATGGATGAAGTGAAGAATCCACAGGAGGCTAAATGGATATATGTTATACAGCGGAGGGGGGCACTTCGTGCACCGCGACCTGCATAAATCTCTTTTGGCTACTATCCTCCTGCAAGGAGGGATGGTGTGAAAAATCCAAAGGAGGCCATATAGTTACATGTTATACAACGGAGGGACACTTCCCGCACTCCAGCCTCCAGTAGGAATGGATGAAGTGAAGAATCCACAGGAGGCTAAATGGATATATGTTATACAGCGGAGGGGGACACTTTCACACCGTGACCTACATCGATCTACTGTGGCTACCACCCCCAGGAGCAATGGATGAAGCGTAGGAACCACAAGAGGTTACAGGCCAGAATGACCCGCAGAAGGCCCTAACCTATCTTAGCAGACCCCAGCAAGTACTCGGGCCTCCCTACCCGTACACCAGGTGACCGCTGGTGTAAACGGCTAACACCCTTTACTTGGTTCAAGCATCCGCGCCATCTGTCCGGTACCGCTTCACACCACGAAACCTGGAAGCACACCTGAAACATGAGAAAGAAGCGGAGCGAAAGGGAAATGAGGGAAAGCATATCCTGGTGGAAGAACAATACGCCAACATTCGCCTACCGATAGGGGTAAACCACGAAAAACCCAAGGTTAGTGCGGGCGGTCGACGTGAATTGAACCCGCGACCTCCGAATGAGAGTCTCACACATTACGGAAGCAATTTGCTCGGTGTGTATGTTAACGCATCTTAAAAGTTACTTCAGCGGGTTAATTGAAATTCTTGAAAGCTTTGGAGGTATGGCGTGTGTGTGTGTGATTTTAGATAAAGCTTCTTTCACCGCAAAAATGTAAGGCTCGCATTTATTATTTTTATTCACACCGTAAACCAGTATTCGGATCTTGCTGATAACTATCCGAGACGCATCAAATCACATGTTTTACTCGTTTTCATCGTCGCTAGCTGCGAGAGCACGTCAATTTGTTCAAGATGCATGCAAATAACTCTAAGAATGACACTATTCCGGAGGTCATTCAAACAGCTATAATAGGCCTATTCGATTATTCTCAGTTCATAATTTCATATTTCGGGCATTTATGGAAGTATAAGGAACATCTCCATACAACATAACTATCATTTCTTCATGTTTAACAACATTTATAGTTCCAGAACTCCACAAAGAAGAATGAAGGCGCTGTTCATCTGTTAGGATTGATTCTGCCATTCATCCTTGTATTCAATTGAAATGAGTGCCTAGTTACGGTAGCATAGGTAGGCTACAGGAACTGGCGGCTCTATCATTTCTAGGGTATTATTTCTTGAGTGCTTCTTCGAGTTACATTTTTATAGATTGGTGCAAACATCTGCAAGGTTTTATATTTGTTCCCGAATTCCGGGTTTAAATGGTCAATTTTTCTTTATCATCATCATCATCATCATCATCATCTTACTGTTGGGATTAATGTTGAGAGCATGATTACTAAATAATGCAAAATAGTGTTAATTTCTTATATTTACTAAACATATATATTTTATTATCACTATTGCATCAAGGAATATCTTGTCACAGTATCCTTAATATGTAGAGCACACAATGGCAAAGGACGCTCGATGGAACTCTGCTCTTGCTTGCTGTTGGCTGAGGGTCTCGACGCAGCTCTTGGGTTGCGTCAACGGAACTAAATGCACAGCAGGTCGAATTATCTAACGTGAAAAGTCTAATAATAGTGAACCAACATTTTCCTTTTATAGCATTACAAAGTACATGCATGGATTTACAGACGTATTTGATACAATTTGCCAGAACATTTATCACACCTAGTTCCAAGTTACATTTACGGTAGAAATTTTTTCTCTGTTTTTCTATTTGGTTAATAATTACTTTATACATATATGGGTACAGTAACTTAATCAGAAGGATGACTGCACGTTTAACTGATCAACACGTAACGAACAACATTATATTTCAGAATATAAAAACCAAGACAGATAATACAAGCAGAACAACTTAAGGTATAACTGATCGGAAGTAATTCCTAAGTAACTTATAACAGAATAAAACGAAAGTTTAACTTGAATTACATGTTATATCTCTTCTTTCAAGTGCTACCTCGATTCTCAGGATTGCGTTCAGATGCTCATCAAACGGGTTACTTTGCTGTCAGCGTTTTCTTAATTTCAAATCGGAGAAGAGCTGCTCACACGTGTAAGTGGTACCGAACATGCACGAGGTTTTAGCCTTGTCATTAAGCTTCAGTTCTCTGTCACACTCTACATCAATAGTAAGCTTAAAGCAATCGAATCAACCTTTACTGAGAATGGGATAGGAAATACATCAAATTGTTCGTGCAGTGTAGCAAGAGTTTCTGCATATTCTTTAAAGTCATGCTGACCATCAACTTGAAGAAGAGAGACAAGCTATGGAAAGTCGAAGTATTGTTATTCGAAAGTTGAAGTTCCCAAAGTTGAAATTTCCCTTGCAGAGATGCGAGTCTAACGGTGTGCCAGTATCCTGTCTCCTTTTTTGAGCATGAGAACACATGGGACTGCCCGTATGATGCCTAATGTACACGTAAATGAAAATAAAGGGAATAATGCCATATTAGGACGAATTATTACTTTTACATGCTTATTAATAATGTGTGGGTATTGAGTGAACATTTACGGGCTTAAAATGGAAGAGGAAAATAAGAAACCAGGGTCTCCCACAATATTTTTATAGAGGGTGCAAGCCTTCCAACAACAACAATAATAATAATAATAATGTAATGATGATGGGAACTCTCTCAAGGTTTACTTTGCAAGTCAACAACATAAAAGCCATTATCAGTGTCTGCGTTTACATTTTGGAATATGCTCAACTGATTTGTTATATTTTACTTGGTAACCAAAAAGTAATGAGTAATTACTGTGACAATTATTCTTAAGTTCCTTTTAATCAAAACAAAATGGAAGCAGTTAAAAACCTTGGAGTACATCAGGCATTACTTAGGTTTAAACGTATTTTGGAATAATTTTAGAAAGAGGTGTTTGATGTTACATATTTGTGACAACACTACAGTTTTTTATTTTGATATTACTATGCTCTCTTATTGAAGGTTTTAGAAACGTCAGAATTGTTAAACTACAAACTCGGTACTAAGGCAGGTACACAGACTTATCCGCTGAATCATCGTCGGAGGGAAATAATGTTTCCATTTCCTATGCTAGAAAATATGGTCAATATTGAACAGAAATTAATAAAAATACTACTACTAATAATAATTGTGTTCGTTCGCTTAAATGTATTAGCCATACTGAAGGGAGGTCATGTAAACTTGAAGTATTTTACGTCACTGGCTGTTATGATTACTACAGACGTACGAACACGGCGCTAGATAGCACTTTGTGAGCTTTAAAACAAAGACGCTTCCGAGCGGGATGGCTCAGGCGGCACCGTCTGTGGCCCGCATTCTGAAGGTCGCGGGTTCTATTCCAGCGGCCGACCTTCCTGACCCATGACTTTTTTCGGAGGTTTCCTCGGGTCGCTACCGAATGCATGGAAAGTCCATTACATCCCCCGAATTTCCTATCTCTCCATTTCACTTCACCTTACATCTGCTTGGTGTTTCAGGTCTGAGAGCGTCGGCGGGAGAAAAGGATGCTCTATGTGACCCTTCGTCCCCCGGAATGGGGGTGATCTCCTAGTCCCGGGCCCGCAGGGTCGGAGGGGAGTCGGTTGCAGCAGCTGCCTGCCTCTGCCTCCTCTCGGGGACACAAAAGGTTTTGTAGTTGCAGTCCTCCTCCTACCCCTATCGATAACGGATAATAGCTGTATTTCAGGTCTGCGCACGGTGCCACATTCTTGTATTCTGCATTACATCTCAAACTCAGAAGTGAAACAAGATAAGGAAGCTAATATTTCAAATGAATTGTTCGTTGTACTGTTACGATACATAGTGTACATATTCTGAGTTTCCCTTAGTTTCCTTTAAACTTCAACTTCTGTCACCAAAATGAGAATGACCGATTATATTAAATATGTAATCATTATTATGGATACACATGTATGCATTCTATAGTGATAAATTGCACTGAAGCTATTTCTTCTGGAATTGCTTCGAGGTTTTTCTGACTGACTAGGAAAATGTTTGAAAACAGTACACAGAGTGTAACCACTGCGAGGTGTCTTCTCCCGTCGCGATAGATGACATTATCCTGGATGCAACAGAACAAGGGGAACAAGAGGAAACATGAGAATTAAGTCCAGAATGAGCACATCCCTGGAGCTTTTGTGCATGTGCCTGTAGAAAAGCCTTCGCCGCATTGTGCTGCCTGTTCACCTTTTCTACAGGATGGATATAGGTATGTAAATTAGTCGAAGAAGCAAATTATCTGGAGATTGCATAGCAGCATCCCCAAAGTATATAACAAGCGTACAGTTGTGTTGCATTTTCTTCCATTAATGATGGTTATCCGAGAGGAAACTAATTTCATTTCATTGTAGTTCGTATTTATTTGCTAATTTTTCCAACGTGCAAAACGCTAACTGAATTTCCCCTTTAACTTCGGGCGGTTTAGTCATAACGACCTATCTGCAAAATGCGTGTTTTTCAACAGTGGAAACACCATCACTGTTACCTACTCATAAAAATATTCTATCAAGGTTTCTTGAACTCCAACATTTACTTTCCTAAAAACAGCATTAAACGTTGAAGTAACAATAGTTACAAATAAATACTTTCCTTTTGCAGCAATAACAAAAAGAATCATTCTTCTAAGCTACAACACCTGTTGTGTACTTGCTGGAATTCCAAAGTCACTTAAATATTCGATCAACAAAAAGGTAAAGGTATTCTCCTCGCGCCGGTTCAATTTAATACCTACTTCTTAGGGTGTCCTTTACGCTTGATTACTTTTAGTGCGCGTGATTTCATATTCAAAATTATTTTCCCCGTATAGGCAGTTTCAATGTTAACCCATTCTTCTAGCAGTCTTTCTTTGGAGGAGATGGGAGAATTTCACTTTATACACCTCATTCCATAAATTATCTATTGGGTTAAGATCTGGACTTCGTGGGGGCGAATGTATGTCTTTTGGGTAGTTATATAACAACCAATCCCTAACAATATACGCCTGGTGGTCTGGGTCACCTATTTAAACCTATTTCTTATCCCTAATTTCTCTGCACATTGGTGAAGATTTTCTCTGGGAATGTTTGCCCATGTGTTTTCGATGAGAATCAAATTTTCCACCCCACCTGCCGATCTAAACCCCCACACCATCACATTACCACCTCGTGTTTTACTGTATTGAGCCTGAGCCAAACGCAAACCTTCCCTCCTGTACGAAATACATAAAAGGGACTTTTATCAACAAGAGTTACAATCATTCCACCATTCTTGATTTCTTTTAGTGTTCTTTAGCGAACTGCAACCTCTTTGCTCTGTTAGTTTTACTTAGTTGAGGCTTTTTTCTGGTTGCGCATACATTGTAGTATCACTTTCTAATGATCCTTCTTAACCGTTTCTGGCTGCACTTCGCCGTTCGATTGCCAGTTTTGGGGGGCACTTATTTTATGATTAATAATTACCTCTCTCATAAGCAATCTCTTTTCGTATAATTCAGCTTTCGTGGACGTCCGTTTGTGGCAAAGATTCGATTCTGTCTTCTCTATATCTTCAGATTACGTGTGCTATATTCACTTTGGTAACAATTTCTCTATGCGTAAGACCCTTAGCATGGTGGACGATCACAAGTTGTGTTGGCTTATTTGACGGTACACCACGACAGGTTTCTTACTCATGGTAATGAGGACACGAACCCCTCCTTTTTAAGCGGATGAGTACAGGCATAATTAGGATTGACCAAATATTAAAGTGGCGCATGTACATTTTGCTTTAGAGTCAACAGTACCTAAAAATTACTATTTTTGTTGCAAAAGTCCCAAGTAGCCGGATTTATTTAACATTTTGTTTATGCTTTACATTCAACATAAAGTTTGTTTAATACCAATTCATAATTTCAAATAGCTCTGCATTATATAGGAAACATAATGTGATCGAATATTTATGCGAGTAGATACCCGCAAGTTCACGTCGCTGATAAACTGTGATACCTCAGTCTTTATTTATTTATTTTGTTCGCTTTAACACCATTATCATATCGCGACTTTTTCATTTTACATGATATGGAACATGATGATTCGTTACAAAATGGAAACGTTTACACTTTACAATAATTCAAAAAGGTTACAGTTTCTTATAAACGTCAAAGTATTTTTCATTTTTGGGGGGGGGGGTTTATTTAGGGCACTTGGTAGGTCACTGAAGCCAGTCTGAAGGCTCCATCTGGACGTTGCAGCTGGTGTTGCAGGTCTCACATTTTGCTGACGATTCTTTATTAGGAATGAATGAATGAATGTGTCAGTTTGTAGTGACCAAATCTGAGCCGAGTAATTACTATTTGTTCTCGACGTTCAATTGTTCGGAGAGGTACAAAGGAATTGGTGAATCCAGCGCGGGCATCGAGCAGTTTGCTGGGGTTGTTGACCATGTCTTCTTCCATGTCGTTTGGTGTAGCTAATAACATCATGGTGTGTTGCAGTTATTCCATGGTCACTGGTAGCGTGTCTGGTGACTTCCTTTGCAGCTTTTTCGTTCCCTTCAATACCTTCTGTGAGGGTTACTTGTTTCCCAGAGTGCTGAATGATACAATATAACCAAAGTATATTACGTATTAAAGGCTGCCAAGGACCTAGATTCTGGGTAACAATAATTGGACTTAGTGAGTCAGTGTAAATTACATAATTTGTTTGATTGGCATTCTGAATTATGTACTGAAGCGTTTCTTTAATTGCAAAAACTTCACAGGAGAAAATGTAAAAGTATTGCGATAATGTGTAGAGCATAGTGTGAGTAGGATATATATATATATATATATATATATATATATATATATATATATATCACTGCGCACCCCCGTCCTTCAAGTGTTGCTGAGCCATCCGTGAAGACTTCTGTAGCTTCTCTGTGACTGTCTCGTAGAGTGCTGTACATTTGATTGCAGATGAAATTAGGTGATTCAGGTTTCGTGTTATAATAAAGTTGAATGTCGATTGCTGGGCGCAAAGGGTGCCGGGGACCAACGTTCGTTTCGAGATGACAGGGATGGATATTACGTATTTTAAAGTCTATTTCACTGGAGTACTCCTTAATTCTGGTATAAAAATACGTATGCGACGCCCTCTAGGTGATCTCAATGAAGACCTAGATTGAAAGATATAGCCATGTACTGCATTAGATATATCTGATGCAAGTAGTAATAGTCCCGGATTAGCCAATTGGATTAACGATAATCCTGCCGCTAGGGGCGCTAGTGTCGCTGTTAATCCGTGGATTAAGAGCGACGGCGGTAAGTTTGAAAAGCGCCATGAGCGGAAGGATTATCGTTATCGCAATTGGTTAATCCGGGACGAGATAAAAGAATTGAGGATTAGGGAAAGATGAACGAAAAACAGGAAGTGACGTGGAGGGTTTTGATTGGTAAAAATAAGACGAAATGTGATTGGTTCGTTAATTCGGGTGGAAGATGAAGGAAGGATGATAAAAGAGTATGGAGGACACGTGATGGAGAGGAGCGGAGCGGCGAGGTGTTGTCTGTGCGGAGGTCGGGACTGAAAGAGGGAAAAGATGGCGAACGAGGGATAAAAAGTATAACAGAAAGTGACGTGTGAAGTTGTGATTGGTGGGAATAAGAAGTGATGTTATTGGTGGAAAGGAACAAATGAAAGTTGTTGATTGGTAAGAATAAGAGAGATTATGATTGGTGGAAAGAAAAAGGTGTGGGAGTGGGGTATGTTGGAGGTGATGGGAAAGGTAAGTTTTCCTACCAACAAGATTTGCAAAAGCCTCTCCAGAACTCATCAGCAATTTTTGAACGTTGGATGGTAGTTTTCTTGAGTGGATAGAGAGATGGGGCGATATGAGACGCGGTGGCGAAAATGGGAACGAAACAAGATGGCGGATACAAGAGGTCTAAGGACGAGGAAATTTCGAGGTTAGTGGTCAACATGGCGGACGCAAGAGGTGGGGACAAGGAGACGCGGTGGTGAGAATGGGAACTAAAAGAAGATGGCGGAAGCAAGAGCTTAGAAGAGCAGATTTTGAGGTTAAAATAGTGGGAACTAAAAATGGCGGAGGGTCGGCGACAAGGAGATGCGTTGGCCAACGTGAGAACAAAACAAGATGGCGGGCGCAAGAGGAGGGTAAGTAGATTTGAGGTTAAGATTTTTAGGTTAAAACAGGACGTAAGCATGGGAACGAAATCCAAGATGGCGAAGGCAATGGTGTGGACGAGGAGATGTGAGGCGCGGTGGCGAAAATGGGAACTAAACAAGATGACGAAGACAAAAAGTCTAAGGACGAGGAGATTTCGAGGTTAGTGGAAAACATGGCGGGCGCAAGAGGTGGGGGGCCAGGAGATTTGAGGTTAAGATTTTTAGGTTAAAACAGGACGTAAGAAGGGGAACTAAATCCAAGATGGCGGAGGCAAGGGTGGGACTAGGAGATGTGATGCGCGGTGGTAAAAATGGGAACTAAACAAGATGGCGGAGGCAGGAAGTCCAGGTTAAAAATATGAGGTAAACGTGGAGAACTTAAACCAAGATGGCGGAGGCGTAGTGGTGAAAATGGGAACTAAACAAGATGGCGGAGGCAAAAAGTCGAGGGACGAAGAGATTTGAGGTTAGGGTCAACATGCGAAAGATGCCGAACGCAACAGATGGTGACGAGGAGATTTAATGTTGTGAAAACTAAACAAGATGGCGGACGCGCGTGGTCAAGAAGATTTCACAAAAGAAAGAATAAATATCATACCTTGAACGAGAATGGAAGCAGCCAAGTAACTAACACGAAAGTTCAAAACACAAAAGAGCACAGAAATATAATGCTTGTGTAAAAAGGAAGGCAGGAAGTGACGTGACATGTTATGATTGGAGAAAATAACACGATTTGTGATTGGTGAAAATAAAACGTGATTGGATTGGACAAAGGAATAAATAAGGCGAAGTGAAGGTGATTTGCGGCGGTATTGATGATAGCCGTTTACGTTAACGCATCTGTTGGGAATGAAACCCAGTACCAAAACCCAACACATTAAAAGGTTACTTTTTGAACCTTCGTTTTGAATGTGACATCACAACTTCGAATTAAAAGTGTACTTTAACGGTATTTTAAATAGGAATGTTGGTGGAATGTGGACTTCTTTTTTACTTTGGGAATCAAACCCGGTACCAGAACACTAAACCATGTATTTCTACCGCAACGCTATTTTAAAATGTGGTGGAATGTGGAGTTTGTAGTTTGGGACTCAAACCCAGTACCAAAACACCAAAGGATATATTCCTACGCCAAGCAGGCCCGAAAAAAATTATGCGTGTGGCACTTACCTCTTACTGGTGTTGATGCGTCACCAAAAGCGCAGCAGCTTCACGCGACGCGAAAAAATAAAAGCAAACTGTTTTTGAAAATGCTTAACCAGCTTTAAGATCAACCAACATCACTACGCATTGATATACCCAGGTTTTTAAAGCGGTACAGACGCCCTTTGCGCAGACGTAATTTAACTATACCAAAAACCTGGTACTGGACCATCGTAATGGTCGCTAGCGTACGCAGGAGCAGGGTTCTCATTGCCGGTCGAAAGCGGTCAAAAAAGTGTACGACGCAGGTGTTCACAGTAGCTAATGTCGAAGTCAACCGTCGAGGTGAGAATGAACGAAATTTGTTCTTGCCGGCAATCTAGCTCGGAGATGTGAGGAGCGGTGGCAAAAATGGGAACTAAACAAGATGGCGGAGACAAGAAGTCAAGAACGAGGGGATTTGAGATTAGTGGTCAACATGGCAGACGCAAGAGTGGTAATCAGCAGTCGATGTGCGTCACAATATGGCCGCCGCGATTAAAGAGCTGCAAACTGCGCGATAACTTGAAAAATGACCGTGTAAACGGGTGCTGATGAAGCAGCCGATGTGCGTCACAATATGGCCGCCGCGATTAAAGAGCTGCAAACTGCGCGATAACTTGAAAAATGACCGTGTGAACGGGTGATGATGAAGCAGCCGATGTGCGTCACAATATGCCCGCCGCAATTAAAGAGCTGCAAACTGTGCGATAACTTTAAAAATGGTCGTGCGAACGGATGCTCATCAGCGAGAAAATCTTTTAAATGTGGTTTTATGGTCGATGGTAGGAAAAAGTGCAGCGGTAAATGGATGATGTGACCGGAAGTGCACCGGAAATGGCTGCGATTACAACGTGGCAAGTTGTGGCGAGATAAGGCCCCAGGATTTTTAATGAGGCATTTAACTCGACGCGCATGCTGAAACTGCGGTTGCGATAAGCGAACTTATAAAAACCCAGTGCCAAGAGCAGCCGGCCGTAGTGAGAAACGGGAGCGATAGTGGATTTTGCTGTAAAATCGTGCTATTTGACGTGATATAGGTTTTAGAGTAATACGCGCACTTGTGCGGGTGTCTTCATCGATCGGTATTGACCATCGCCCTAGTGATAGCAGAACATACGCCGCAGCAGTTGTTCCCAGAGTGTTAAAGCCGAGAAAAATAGTTTAAAATAAAAACAAAGTAGCAGAAATACACAGCAGCAGCACTTTGCAGGTAAAGAGCGATCGGTGCATTCGGACGATAAGATGGAGCCGCAACCCGGGGGAAGTCGCGATGACACCTTGCAGCCTACGTTCGAAATTATAGGGCACAAGCAGAGAACGCTGCCAAGGCTTTTTTCCGGCTTTACAGAGTCGCAAATTACCGTAAACCCGGTCCCCACAGATGTAAACCCGGAGCAATGGGTATCGCATTTGTTTAACGATATTCTAAACTTTGCGAAAGAGAACCTGTTAGAAAACGAACCCGGATATTCAGGCATATCCATAACAGACGAAAAGGAGGCGTCTAAAGCCTTCAATATGAGCGTGAGGCGCGTAGAGCAATTGAATGCGGATGTCATTGTTCGAAGCATCGATGATGATGATGATGATGATATGCGGTTTAAGGGCGCCAAACTGCTATGGTCATCAGCGCCCTTACAATGTATAAAAGATAAGGTCAAAATATAAAACAGGTAAAAGAACCGCATATTAAAAAACGGGACACAAACCCGCGATGTTCAAAAAGTTAAAACTAACAATAATATAACAATAACAATAATAACAATAACAACAATAATAACAATAACAACCATAATAACAATAACAAATTTAAGAATACAAATATCTGAAAACCAACACACTAAAAGCATAGGCAATAAAAGATTAAAACGTGTCAGGAACTGTAGAATGCGAGGGACATGAGCGCCATATGTCCACTGGGGATAAGAGTTCCCATAAAAACAAACAGAATAAAAGTACTAAGCTAACAGACGCCCAACGCATTAAATGCGCAGATTAAAATCACTGTCATGAATAAAACGTAAAACACATTCTACAGCACGCGTGTCGTCTGCCAAAACGTTGGCTAGGCCAACAGGCAGACCCACAGGAGCACGCAATGCAGCTAAAACCTGACACTCTGTTAAAATGTGATGCACCGTTAAGGGCACGTCACACTGCCCACAGCGTGGTGCGGGGTCACCACTGAGCAAATACCTATGACTAAAAACACAATGTCCAATCCGTAGACGAGCTAAAATTACCTCTTCCCGACGACAAGAACAAGAAGAGGTACCCCAGAGCAACGGGAAAGGCTTAACCTCCCGCAACTTGTTCCCCCGGAGGGCCGTCCACTCATCGCGCCAGCGCGAGAGGATGCGGCGACGTAAAATAACACACGAATCTGACGAGGGAACAACAGAAGTAAAAATTCTGGGTAATAAAATCGCCGATTTCGAAGCGGCGTCGGCAGACTCATTACCTGAGATGCCCACATGATCTGGAATCCACATGAAGGACACGCTGATGCCAGAGACACCAAGCGAGTGGAGCAGGTCATGTATGCGCTGTACGAGTGGGTGGTAATGGAAGCGCAGTAATAGTCTGAAGGGCACTCAGAGAGTCCGTACAAATAAAACAGTGCCGTAAGTCGTGCCGCTGAATGTATACAACAGATTGATAAATGCTAAAAAGTTCGGCGGTAAAAATTGAACATTGTCCAGGTAAACGAAACTTAAAACTACAGTGACCAAAAACAAAGGCACATCCTACTCCAACATCAGTCTTAGACCCATCAGTATATATAAAATGACAGTCCCCGAACTCTCCCCTGTAGTTCTAAAAAGGCGGATCTAAGAACACAAGCAGGGGTCGCATTTTTCGGCATCGACGTTAGCCCAAGGTGGATGTGGGCCGCAACGCGCGACCATGGCGGAAAACGCGTTTCCCCTCGGGTAAGGGCCGGCGCTGGCGTAACGTCCAAATGCCGAAGTAGCAGTCGAAATCGAACCCGTGGAGGGAGCAATGCAGAGGAGCTAACTAAATATTGCCGATCAAGCGAATCCTCGTAAAATGACGGGAAGACGGGTGGTCAGGCAAGCTGGAGAGTCGACAGGCATAGCTGCACAAGAGCATCTCACGCCTGAAGGACAGCGGAGGCCCTGCAGCTTCAGCATACAGGCTAAGAACAGGGCTGGTTGGAAAGGCCCCTGTAGCGACTATTATGCCACGATGGTGAATGGCATTCAATCGACGTAACACAGATGGACGTGCCGACGAATAAACAACACACCCGTAATCAAGCTTGGATCGGACCAAAGAGCGATAAAGATGAAGAAGGACGGTCCGATCAGCTCCCCAGGATGTGCCACTTAAAACACGTAAAAGATTAAGAGAACGGTCACACTTTGCTTTTAAAAAGGAAACGTGAGAAGTCCAGCTCAGCTTCCGGTCAAAGACCAAACCCAAAAATTTCACCTCGTCTGCAAATGGAAGGACCTCCGATCCAAGATGGAGAGAGGGCGGAGGGAAAGCCTTCCGGCGCCAGAAGTTGATGCAGACGGATTTCTCGGCGGAGAAATTAAAGCCGTTGGCGTTACTCCAGGCGTAGAGACGGTCGATACAGCTCTGCAGACGGCGTTCGAGTAGACAGGTCCGCCGTGAACTGCAATAAATAGCGAAATCGTCAACAAAAAGGGACGATGAAATGCCAGGTGGAATACAATCAACAATGGGGTTGATAGCAATCGCAAAAAGTGTGACACTGAGTACAGAGCCCTGCGGTACTCCGTTCTCTTGAATAAAACGACGAGATAAAACCGAGCCCACACGTACACGAAAGACGCGGTCCGTCATAAACTCCCGAAGAAATATGGGAAGACGACCGCGGATATTCCAATCGTGAAGTGTACGTAAAATGCCGCCCCTCCAACAAGTGTCATAAGCTTTCTCCAGGTCAAAAAATACAGCCACGGTTTGACACTTTCTCAGAAATCCATTCATAATATGCGTCGACAAGGACACCAGATGGTCGACGGTAGAGCGATAGCGACGAAACCCGCACTGAGCGTTCGCTAGAAGTTTCTGAGACTCAAGCCACCATGTCAACCGCCCGTTGATCATGCGACCATCACCTTGCAAATGCAACTGGTGAGGGAGATAGGGCGGTAGCTGGAAGGTAGTTGGCGATCCTTCCCAGGCTTAAGTATAGGGACAATGGTGGCTTCGCGCCAAACGGAAGGAAAAATGCCGTCTTGCCAAATACGGTTATAGACCTGTAAGAGAAATAGTTTACTGTCGGCTGAAAGGTTCTTTAACATCAGGACATGGATGCCGTTCCGGCCCAGGAGCAGAGTGCCGAGAGCAATGAAGAGCGTGCTCCAGCTCCCTCATTGTGAATAGTTCGTTATAGCATTCATCATTAGCAGACCGAAAAGTATATGATGCGGAATTCAGCCGGTCTTTAATAGAGCGAAAGCCGGCGGAATAATGGTCTGAACTGGAAACCGCCTCAAAGGCAGCACCCAGAGTGTTAGCGATGGCAGCCGGATCCACTATGGTGGCATTAGAAACCTGAAGGCCAGAAACAGTACAATGTGACACTTTACCTGAGAAGCGACGAAGTTTATCCCAAACAACGGATGAAGGTGTAAAACGATTAAAAGACTCGACAAAAGGAGCCCAAGATGCCTTCTTGCTATCCTGAATAATGCGACGAGCCCTGGCGCGCGATTGTTTAAAAGTCACCAAATTATCAAGTGTAGGGTGTCGCCGAAACACCCTAAGTGCAGTCCTACGGGCACGAACGGCGTCCCGACAATCCTCGTTCCACCACGGAACAGGTGGCCGCCGAGGTTGGGAGGATGAACGGGGTATTGCGCGTTCGGCGGCAGAGAAAATAATAGACGTAAGGTGCTGCACTAGTTGGTTAATGTCGGAGAAGGGCTGGTCGTCAAAATGCACGAGGCTGGAATACAAGCTCCAGTCGGCTTTTGCGAATATCCAGGTAGGTACTCTGGAATTCTGTACGTGGTGCGACAGAAGAGAAACGATGCAGGAGTAATGGTCGCTGGAGTAGGTGTCAGCGACGACGTTCCACTGAAGACGACATGCAAGCTGGAGTGAGCAAATGGCAAGGTCCAGGTGAGAGAATGTACCAGAAGAATCTGAAATAAAAGTAGGTGCACCTGTATTGAGGATGGAAAGATTTAACTGATAAAAAATGTCGGAAAGAAGAGTTCCTCTCGCACAAGCCCTTGGCGAACCCCTCAGTGGGTGATGGGCATTAAAATCTCCCAACAGAAGAAATGGTGTTGGGAGAGCGGACAGGAGAGCTCGAATGTCCGCGGGAGCGAGACGAGACGATGGAGGGGAATACACAGAGCAAACAGAAAACAAAAAGCCGGGTAAGTGAAGGCGAACGGCAACAGCTTGCAAGTCGGATGTAAGTGTGACGGGTTTAAAATGAACGTCGTTACGCACTAACAACATGACACCTCCATGAGCAGGAGTACCCTCCTCCGGTTCAAGGTCGTAGCGAACCGGAGTATATCCTCGGAGATCAAAAGGATCGTGAGGGCGAAGCTTAGTCTCCTGCAAACATACGACCATAGGCGAATGGGAACGCAATAAAAGTTGCAGTTCCGCCCTATGCGATCGTACACCACGTATATTCCAGGTCAGGATAGCCATTAAGAAAAAAGGGATAAACTGTCTACTTAGAAGGGCGGCTTAAAATTACCTTTTGTTTAACCTTGGGGCTCGGGCTTTTGGTATGGAGTTGGTCAGACTCCATAGCTTCCTCGGAGGGAGGGCCCACGCGCTCAATGCCAGAAACCGATTCAAGCGCCGTGAATCGGTTCTGGGTGGCGATGGGTGAGGGGTGCCGCTGAGCGCGGCTTGTCCCAGGACCTTCCTGGGACAGCGACCTCCGAGGAGGAGAAGGTGAACTATTGTTACCGCGCGCACAAGGAGGGTCTTTCAAAAAATCTTCCCTACGAAGTTTCTGCTTGGGCTTCTTTTCAGCGGCTTGCGACTTCATTGATTTTGGACAAGGTTTATAGGGCTTGGTAACAGTAGCTTTAATGGACGGCCGGATGGTAGTGGCGGTTAATCCTGTCATGGTCCAAGTCTGAGTTTCGGCATCTACTCGTGGTACTGGCGAGGCAACAACAGAACTAAATGTGCCAGATCGCAGGAGTGAAGGTTGGCGCGCATGGTAACGCCTCCGGGCTTCAGCGAAGGAGAGTTTTGCCTTTACCCGGATCTCCTGGATCGCCTTCTCGTCCAAGTACCGCGGACAGTCGGCAAACGAAGCAGAATGAGACCCTTTACAATTAACGCAGACGGGGGCTGTTGAACAGGTACCTTCGTGTGAGGGCTGGCTACATGTTGCACAGATGTTAACGGCACTCTTACAGGAGACTTGCGTATGCCCAAAACGTTGGCATTTAAAACAACGCAGAGGTCTAGGAATATAAGGCCTCACAGAAATCCATTCGTACCCTGCGGAAATGCTCGTGGGCAGATCGACGCCATCAAATGTAATAAACAGGGTACGAGTGGGTACCAATACGCCGTCGCGTTTGGCCTGCACTCGATGGACCGCTGTCACCTTCTGGTCTGCAAGATATTCTACCAGGTCCTCGTCCGATATACCATCGAGGCTATGGGTGGTAATGACACCTCGACAGGAATTCAATGTGCGGTGCTTCTCCACACGGATGGGATAGCCGTGGAGAAGCGTAGCGCACAACAAGGTCTTACTTTGCTGATCGGATTTCGTTTGGGCTAATAAGGAACCATTCCGTAGACGAGTGCAGGACTGAACCGCACCAGCAATAGCATCAATGCCCTTTTGAGTGATGAAAGGGTTCACCTTCTCAAAACTTTGTCCTTCTTCTGTTCGTGAAATGACCAAGTAACAACCAGTTGTCGGTGGTGTCACTTCTGTTACATAAACTTTTCGGCGCTTGTTAGTATTAATGGAGGAAGGGTGCTCCATAGCGAAATAAATCCTCCACCATTGCAACCGTCTCCGACCTCGGGCTCTGATTTCTCGGGCGTTACCCCGGCTTGGGTGAGTGGCCTATCTATACCAGACTCACCCCAGGGTCACACCTCCCAGAACATAGACAGAGGGACCCAATCGCCGTCAGAAGTCAGCAGCTCATGCAATGCCCCCCGCGGGACTGCAGTTGAACAGCGGATACGAACACAAACCCTACATGACGACCCCGGGTGGTGGGGATGACGCCATTACCCACTCACCCAGCTGCGCACCTGGTGCGCGGGTATCCGTCAGGCTGTGTCCACGGAGGATTAAAAGAAAGATAAAAGAAACTAAAACTGTGTG
This sequence comes from Deroplatys truncata, assembly GCA_030765065.1. Classification (NCBI taxonomy): domain Eukaryota; kingdom Metazoa; phylum Arthropoda; class Insecta; order Mantodea; family Mantidae; genus Deroplatys; species Deroplatys truncata. Next base: position 700,743,748 of record CM060990.1, read on the forward strand.
GGCGTTTCGGATGCAAGGTAGGCCGGCGAGGAAGAAAAAGAGATGCGTAAATGAATGGACGTGGTGCGAAATGTGCAGAAGTAAAAGCGAAGAAAGAAACGATGGCGAGGGGCGACATGATATGAAATGCACAGAACGCACGAGAGCCTATCTTGATTCCCCCGATCACGAGAACGAACCCACCTCGACCGGACGGGGGTGGAAGGATGATGATGGCGATGATTGGCTCGGGTACCCGGGTGCGCCTAACCCGTACTCACAAAAGGTGAGCCCCTGGGGGGTCGAAGCATCGAAAAAGTAATGCAAAGTAAACAACAATTCTTGCTAAGCGGACCTCTTCATGTAACGTTTGTGTGGACCAAGGAGGTCTCGGGTTCGTGCCACCAACCTTGCGATGCCTGTAGGGACAATAAACGCATTGTCGAAATAGCCAACAAAGACAACTTGTGTTTAGCAAGAGCCATTGTTGTAGTTAAAGCCAAAGTGGATCGCGACGTCAACTATAGAACGATGACGCGCTCCGACTATCTGCAAAAATCGAAGGCCGTAGCCTTGTGTGCGAGCATCGGTCAAGGCCACGACAGCTGCACGATAAATGACGTCAGACGCTTTGTCGCTGCGTTAAAGGGCTACGCTGTGACGGTGTTTGGCGATCATACGGGGAAGCACGTGCTGTACGCGTCGGATAAGAAATGCGATAAATACATCGACGTCATGCTCCACGCCGGGCACTTTAATGCTATCGCGAACCTTCACAAGTGCTTTAAATGCAAATGGTATTGCCGCCGGTGTCATCATCCCTCGGCACACAAAAAAGAATTTCACAGGTGCGACGCCAGGTGTGCTAAATGCCATCAGCAGTGCGATGCGCGATTTGACGCCTACATACGCTGCGCCGGGTGCAACAGAGATTTTAAGGGACCGACATGCTTTGCAAACCACGCAAAGAAAGGCGTTTTTTACCCAAAGGCGCTGTCGGTGTGCGTGGTAGCAAAGGTGTGCACGTCTTGCAATAAGCTCGTGAATGCGAGGCACAGAAAAACCGCGCACGAGTGCGGGGAAAAGTACTGCTATCATTGCAAGACACACGTGAATTCTAGCCACATGTGCTATATGCAGCCGTATGCCGCAAAGAACAAAAGAAACCGGCACGTGTTTATGTTTATCGACTTTGAATGCACGCAAAACATTCCATATACCGGCAAAAAGGACACATACGAGCATGTACCTAACTTGTGCGTGTTGTACCAAGCCTGCCCGCACTGCATCGAGAACGCCACAAGACGGCATACTGCACCGAATGCGGTTGCAAAGAATGGGTGTCCATGGACGAACCCGTGAAGCAGCTTTTCGAGCACATCGCGCAGGCGAGGTTCGAAGCCTGGGGCGTCTACGTCGTGGCGCATAACCTCAGAGCTTACGACGGGCAGTTTTTATTAAAGTACATGGTGGCGCACTTAGACTGGGCGCCGGAGCTCATCATGAACGGGAGCAAGATCTACAGGATGAGGTACGGTGACGTCACATTTCTAGACTCGCTCAACTTCATACCCATGCCACTCTCCCGCTTTTCCAAGACCTTCGGATTGAAGGAATGCAAAGGTTATTTCCCGTACCTGTTTAACAGGAAGGAAAACGAGCAGTACGTGGGTTCGATTCCCGACAAAAGGCATTACTCTCCGGAGGGCATGTCGGCGGAGGGTCGGAAAGCCTTCGAGCAGTGACACGAAGAAAAGGCGTCCTCCGGGTACGTCTTCGACATGAGGGCGGAAATGGTGACGTATTGCAAGATGGACGTATTTCTACTCAGTCAGAGAGTTTCCAAATTCAGAAGGGAATTCGTGGACGAGAACGGAATCGACCCGTTCAGAGAATGCGTCACCATCGCGCAGGCGTGCATGTGCGTGTATAGAAAGCGCTTCATGCCGCTTAAAAAAATTGCCCTCTTGCCAGCGGACGGGTATCGACTAGCGGACCGGGAGTCTCGCGCCGCATGCATATGGCTAACTTGGCTAGAGATGCAAAACCGCATCGCCATCCAGCACGCCATGCGAGGACGCGAAGTTAAAATCGTGGGGCACAAGGTGGACGGGTAGAGAGAGGCTGAAAAAACCGCGTACTTTTTCCACGGCTGCTTTTACCACGGCTGCAGGCGGTGCTTTCACAATCGCCATGCGGTGATATACAACTCGGGACAAGAAACCATGACCTCCAGGTTAGAGAGCACAGAGAAGGTCACGGCCAAGATCAAGGCCGCCGGCTACGCCGTGGTGGAAATGTGGGAGTGCGAGTTCAACGCCGCGATGAAGGCCAACCAGGACCTCGCGCGCCACGCAAGGGATTTTGCGGTACCCGAACCCCTGAACCCCAGAGACGCCTTCTACGGAGGTCGCACCAACTGCACCAAGACGTACTGCGAGGCGAAGGGGGATAGCAAGATCTACGACTACGACGTATGCAGCCTGTACCCGTACGTGAACAAGACGAAGTCCTACCTCGCGGGCCACCCCAAGATCCACGTGGATCGATTCCCGCGCTTGGAAGACGTGGGGAGCGGGTTGGTGAAGTGCGAGGTTCTACCGCCGCAACACCTGTAACACCCGGTGCTACCGGCGCGCATCGGTGGCAAGCTCATGTTCCCGCTATGCCGCGCTTGTGCGGAGGCGGAGAACCAAGACGAGTGCCACCACGGAGAGCGCGAGAGGGCGTTGTCGGGTACCTGGGTGATCGACGAGATGAAGGTCGCCCTGGAGAAGGGGCACCGCCACCTCCAGGTCCACGAGATCTGGGAGTACGACGTGGTGCGACACGAACCGACAACCGGAGCCAAGGGTCTCTTCGAGGACTACGAGAATCAGTTCTTGAAGATCAAGACCGATACCTCCGGCTGGCCCTCGGATTGCGACGACCCTGCCGCAAAGCAGCAATACGTGGAGCAATTCTTCGAGCACAAAGGCGTCGCCCTGGATCCCCAGGCGGTCGCCACCAACCCCGGCAGGCGGGAGCTGGTCAAGCTGATGCTCAACAGCATCTGGGGCAAACTGGGGCAGAGGGAACACCTCCCCACGAGCGAGCTGGTGGACCGGTACGCCCACCTCCTGGAGCTGCTCAACGACCCGGGCGAGGAAGTGCAGACCTACGTGCCCGTCACCGACCGGATCATGTACGCGGTGTGTAGGTACTGCGAGCAGCGCCGCAAGGTCAACACCCCCGCCAACGCCGTCCTGGCGGCCTACACCACGGCTCACGCGCGCCTGGTGCTCTACTCCTACCTCAAGAGGCTGGGAGAACGGGTCTGCTACTTCGACACCGATTCCGTCGTCGTCGCCGCTCCGGGTGACTGGACGCCGTCCGTTGGACGCCTCCTGGGGGACATGACGGACGAGATGTAGAAGTACGGGAGGGGCTCTTACATCGCCCGGTTCGCCTCCAAGGGGCCCAAGAGCTACTGCATGGAGATCGTTTGCCCCGAGGTGGGCAAGACCTTCTCGGTGTGCAAGGTGAAGGGGATCACGCTCAATTCGGGCAACCTGGAGCTGGTGAACGCCGAGGTGATTCGCGATGTGGTGCTGAGGGACAACGATCGTTCGGTGAAGCTGGCGGGCACGCAGATTTCGCGGAAACCGTCTTGGACGGTCGTCACCGAACCCAGCTCGAAGACGTTTAGGATGGTGGTCAACAAGCGCGTTCTCGCCGGCGATCACGATTTCTATCCCTACGGGTTCAAGAGGAACGCATAAATGAGACGTCTAGAGCCGCGCCAAAGTCATTTCGAACCGGGCGCCCCTGAGGAGACGATGCCCGGTCCCCGGGACCTGGGACGATTCGAGTTTCCCAGCACGATGCTCGTGGCGGGGCAGTGGCGATGCGGCAAGTCGACCTTCGTGAAAAACCTGTTACGCCACGCGCACCGGATGTTCGACGTGCGCCCCAGGAGGGTGCTGTGGTGCCACCCGCCGGAGTATTCGCCGAGACTCGAACCCTCGGCTCTGCGTTGCGAGACCCACGCGGGCATACCCGAACTTGCTTCGATGGGCGAGAACGACCTCGTCGTCCTCGACGATCTGATGCTGGAGGGGGGCGGGAAGGACGTGTCCAATTTTTTCACCAGAGACTCCCATCACAAGCGCTTCGGCATCGTCTACATCCTGCAGAACGTGTTTCCGCAGGGTCAGAAATATCGCAACATCTCTCTGAATGCAAACTACGTCGTGGTCTTCAAGAACAACCGGGACAAGATGCAGATCGAGAGACTGTGCTAGCAGATCAAACACAGGAACTCTAGGTTTGTCTTGGAGGCCTTCGAGAAGGCCACCGAACGCTCTCACGGGTTTCTCGTGTTGTCCTGCACTCAGTACACGCCCGCCCGATACAGGTATCGAACCGGCGTGCTGCCGGGCAAACCTCTCTTATTTCGTACCCAACTGAGACCGCCGAGAGGGCTCGGGTTCGTTTCGTTCTATATTTCTGCTTTTTTGCGTGGCTTATCCTGGCAGGGTCTTACCCAACTGAGGCCATTGATTTTAAATAAAAAGTACCGCTTTGGGAGCGAACGTCATTATCGCGCAAGCATGGCTAGAGGTAGGTTAAGGCTTGCGACGCTGACGAGTCCTCGCATAGCGAGACAGCACGGAAATTTGACGGCTCTGGCCAAGGCGAAGGCCCCTCTGCGCAAAAAGTTGTTAAAAATGCCGATGGCGATCTGATCAAGGCCATTAGCGAATGTATGCTCAACGTGTGCAGAGGTCACGTGCAACTTCCCGCAAAGTGCTTGGGTCGCCTAAAGAAGCACAAGGCTTCTTCGAGGAAGTTGACGGATAAACAGGTTCCTCTGAAGAAGAAGAAGAGCATCTTGGTTCAAAAAGGAGGTTTTTTGCCGGCATTTCTCCTACCCATCTTGGCTTCGCTTGGCGGCGCGCTAGTGTCGAAATTAACAGGATGAAGTACGGCAAGCAGATCCTCGTTGCACCGCAACCAAAGACCGTCGATAAGCTTCACGCTATAGACCGCACCATATCCAGATTGGCTAAAGAAATTCAGAACCTGCAGAGCGCAAAGGTCTCTGCCGACGAAAAGTGGCGGCTCGTAAAATATAAATTGGACAACTACCTCGATCTCGTGGCACAAGTCAGAAAGCCCTTCCTTGGCGAAAGCAAAAGCGACGACGACGACGACGATTACGAAGACGTGTACGAACACGTGCCTGTTAAGCAGGAGGTCAAACCCCGAACCATAAAGGTCAACCTCCTCTCGCCTCGCAAAAAGAAGAGGGCAAATCCTGCCACTTCGAAAAAGAAATCGAAATCGCCTTCCGCGTCGTACCATTTTCGCAAACGCCTCTGGCAACCCCTGTACAAGTAAAGCATGAAGGAATGGAAGGCGCTAAGGCGATACTATGCCAAACCGGAACACTATGCCGGTTTGGGTACGGTCAAGCCCCTTCGAAAGGCCACGGGTGCGTCTAAGGCGAACATCGAGTCCTTCCTTCAAACCTAGGACAGTTACACTCTGCACAAACCGGTCAGAAAGCGGTTCCCCACCAGATATTATCACGTGACGAATATGGACGATCTTTGGGAGGCCGATCTAAACGTCATGAACAGCGTGATGGAACATAACAAACCTTACGTGTACATTCTGACCGTTATCGACGTATTTTCCAAATATGCTTGGGCCGTACCCCTGAAATCGAAGGTGGGTACCGAGGTTGCGCAAGCGTTTCGCTCCATATTCTCCCAACGCGTCCCCAGGGTCCTCCAAACGGACAAGGGAACCGAGTTTACCAACAAGACTTTTCGCGACTTTGTGAAGAAACACGACGTGAAACATTACACAACCAAAAATAACGTTAAAGCCAGCGTCGTGGAGCGCTTCAACCGCACCTTAAAAACCAAGATGTGGAGGTATTTCACGCACAAAAACAGTTACAGATACTGAAGGTCCTTCCGGCCTTACTCGAATCGTACAATAGCTCGCATCACAGGTCCATAAAAATGGCTCCGAAGGACGTGAACGAATCTCACATTTTACGAGTGTACCGCAATCTCTACGGAAATAGGACCCTACCTCGCGCAGGGAAACCCAGATGTTACGTGGGTGATCACGTGCGCATCTCTAAAGAAAAAATGAAATTCGACAAGGGGTACGAGCAGAATTCGACGGACGAAATATTTCGGATAGCCGAGGTGGTGCGCGGTCGGCCAGTGGTATATAAGTTGAAGGATCTGGCCGGAGAAGCCATAGACGGCATATTTTACACCGAGGAGCTACAAAAGGTTGCGCTACCTCGGACTTTTAAGATCGAACGCGTTTTACAGACCAAGGGCCGAGGGCGCAACAAGCAGGTCTTGGTAAAGTGGAAGGGGTATCCGGCAAAGTTTAACTCGTGGGTTCTGGCTTCGACCATCGATTCGACATGATTAAGACGAAGCCCTTCTCCATCACTCTCGTGAGCAACGCTTCCACGGAACACTTTACCGACAACACCACGGCCAGATGTTCTAACATCTTGCCCGAGAGAATCGTTCTACAGGGAGAATGGGAGGTCGCCCTGCAAAAGGTCAGGTATCCGGTGAAATTTTATAACCTTTCGCGAGACGATGCCCGTCTGGTGGGCACCAAGTACACCATGACGCTCCTCCCCACGCATTCCAAATTCAGCCTGGAAATGCCGCAAGGCATCGTGCACAATCCCAAAGACTTGGTGAACCTCGTCAACGCCGTTCTACTCGAACACTTGCACGTGGAAACCTTCTTCCTCTTCGACGAGCGCAAGAAGACGGTGGGCGTGAATGCCGCCGTCGCCCATCCCGAACCACTACCCGACATTTCGTTCGACGGGTTTGTTGAAAATGTCGCGCGCACGGCCGTACCGTACGCGGTCGGCGAATACGAAGCTCTGAACGATGCGCCCCACCAGCGACCCAAGCCGAAACCGAAACCGAAGCCCGCGGCGGCTCGTCCCGTCAGACCCGCGACATCTACCACAAAACCCAAACCAGACGTTTCAAAATCGGCGGACCCTCCGGGACCTCTACCCCGCATCCACAGTTTGCTCTTAACGCCCGCTATGGCAAAAATGTTGGGTTTCGAGCCCTACGTCAACGTCATTCTCGAAAAAGCTCCTAAACACCCCGTAGATCCTTATATGGGGTTTCCTTACGAAATGTTCATCTATTGTAATCTAGTGACCCCGCAAGTCGTGGGCGACACCTTCGCCCAAGTCATAGAGAGCGCGGCCGTGGAATACGAAAGAAGCAACAACACTTACATGAGCGACGAAAAGACGTTTTTTCCCCAAAATTGGGTACCCTTGATTCAGCAAGACTTCAAGACGGTCAACATAGATTTAAGGAACGGTTACGGCGATCTCTTGCCATTCGCCGACGGATTTTCCTCTACTATAGTTCTCGCTTTTTTTATGAAACAGGCGTAATGGACGTGCACGCCGTGACGCGGTACTACCACAATCAGGCCGGCGGCGCGTTCGACGATCGCGATTTCCTTCTCTACAGAGGCAAGCGCTACCAAAGAAGCAGCGGTCTCTTTTCAGCCCTCGGAGGACTCTTCAGAAGATTCCTACCGTTTTTAAAGAGCGGAGCAAAAGCAGTCGGAAAGGAGGCCTTAAAGGCGGGCGCTCACGTTCTGTCCGATGTGGCTGTCGCGGGAGCAGCGCCAAAGGAAACGCTCCAACGGAGGCTCAAGGAGTCCGGATACAATTTAAAGCGAAAAGCCGACGAAAAGTTCGATGCCATGCTCGGTTCCGGCGCCAGGCGCCTCAAGAGAATGAAACCGAGCAAATCCATAAAGAGCAAGCAGTCGAAGCTGAAACGCGGTAGGCGTAAGGTGCAAGACGTTTTTTCGTAATGGCAGAAGCGGCCGTCCACATGAGTTCCGAACTGGACCTCTTTACAGAGGTGCCGGTTCAGATGAGCATCGAGGAGTCACGGTTCCTATACCTAAACCCTCAAAACACTTTAATGAAAAATGCCCCCATCACCTTTCATTATTCCGGAAATGCGGACGATTACCTAGACTTGACCTAAGTCGTACTCGAAATTATGGTGCGCATTGTAGATGACAAAGGAGAGGCCTTAAACGCTGACGCTAACGCCACTCTGGTCAACAACGCCTTAAATTCCCTGTTTCAACAGGTGGAGGTAACCCTCAATAACGTCATCGTCTCCATACCGCAAGCCGGTTACCCCTATAGAACCTACCTCGAGACGCTTCTCAATTACTCCGAAGATGCCATGAACACCAAACTAGAATCCACCCTCTGGAGAAAGGACACGGCAGGCATCATGGACACTTTTATCGCCAATTACCAAAGGGTTTACCAAAGGGAGCAACGTCGTACAGCTCATCGGTCCTCTGTCCAACGCTTTGTTTAGGATAAGCTGCTTTTGAACAACGTTAGCATGACCGTCAAGCTCACTCCCGCCTCTCCCCAGTTTTATCTGTTTTCCGACGTAGATACCTTTAAGGGGTACGCCGACATCGTGTCTGCCACGCTGCGCTTAAAATCGGTGCGGCCCTCGCCGACCATAAAGCTCGCGCACCAGGCCGTGCTCGCAAAGTGCAACGCAAAGTATCATCTCAAGGACGTCAGCTTTCACGCTCTCAGCATCCCCAAGGAGTCCAGGGCAATGACGTTTAGCGACGTGCGCGTAGGGCAAGTTCCTAGGAGAGTGGTAGTAGCCATGGTCACCGACAAGGCCTATTCCGGCCATTTTAACTCAAATCCGTACAACTTGAAATATTTTAAAATGAACTTCTTTCAGCTCTACGTGAACGGGCAACCCGTTCGCTCCCAACCTCTGCAACCCTACTTTACAAAGGGACACTATTTGCAATGCTTTCAAACCCTGCAGGACGGCATGGGCATTCATTTCAAGGACGAGGGACACTCCATCTCCAGAGAAACCTACCCGCAAGGGTATACGATAATGGTTTTCGATCTCACCGCAGACATGAGCGCTAACGAGTCTCACATCTCGAGTCAGCGCCACGGAACCGTCTCTATAAGCATCGGTTTTGCCGATAAATTGACAGAACCGGTCATACTTCTGCTGCTAGCGGAAATACATCGCACGGTCGAAATCGAGCACACCGATCCATTTTGGTATCATGAACACCTTTCAAATTCAACGGTTTCTATCGACATGCCCCTCTACGCGCTCTCACTTTTAGGCGTCTACCCCTGCGATAAACTACCCGTACTTCACGGCATTCGAACGCCTCCCTTGGCGCTAGTGGCTAACACCGACCCCAGCACCAAATCCGGGCAACACTGGGTTGGCATCTTTGTGGACAAAAACTCGCATGGAGAATATTTTGACAGCTACGGCATAGGACCGCTTTCGCCCCATTTTCTCCGGTTCTTAAATTCGGTCTGCGGGACGCGTTGGTCCACCAACGCCAGAAGGCTGCAAGGTTTCGACAGCACCACTTGCGGTCATTACGTCATCGACTACCTCACCCACCGCTGCTCCGGCTTACCTAAGCATAAATTCTTCTCAAAATTTCACGTCAGCAATCACGCGCATAATGATGTCGTCATTCGCAAAACGTACAAAGACGCAAGCCGCACAAAGTGCTCTCACCCTCAGCAAACTTGTCAACCCTTGAAGGTGAGTACGTGTGTGCGTATGTGTGTGTGTGTGTGTGTGTCACTATTCATCACATCTAACCTAATCCATCCTCTTGCACGTGCTTTCAGAAGACGCTCCTGCTCATATAAAAAGCAACGTCACGGTGCCGCTCGTCTCATTCAGAGTGTGCCATGCAGCACGCGGATACAGTCATGCTGCCATGCAGCACGCCGACCAGGTAGGTCCGCACCTATGTATTAGCTTGCTTTTTTCCATTCCGTTTATCTCTCTATCCCTCACATTATTATTATTATTATTATTATTATTATTATTATTATTATTATTATTATTGTTTTGTGTGTTCCAGTATAAGCGGATTTCAAACCCCGACCACCTCAAAATCCGGGGAAAAAGGAAACTACCCATCTTCGACCTTCAACAGCAACCCGACAGCCCTGCTCCGCCAGCACAGTTCCAACACAGTGCAGTTGTGGGTCCTCTGGCGGATATCTACTTCCTCAACCCGCAACAAACTAAATTCGTCAGTGTGGGATTCTCCCCCCAGTCGCCGCACCATCTCGTCGTCACCATTGCCAAATGTGGACAGCACAACGCACTCGTCATGAGTTCCTCGCAGTGGCTCAAACTCGTCGAAGCCATCCCCATCATTCACAAACGCTTGAATGACCCACAGGGACGTCTACTGGAATTTAAATTCAGCGACAGCGTCACCATCGTGTTTAAGTTTGTGTTCAGAAAGCTAATGCTCGTTTTCAAAGACCCGCAAGGCGTAACCGTTACGCTCAACCAACAAGAATGGCACGTGTTGCATGCTCTGCAGCGCATCATTACCGACATCATGTATCACAAAAAGAAGGAAGAGATGGACGTGCAAAATCAAATCATGGCATACCACAAGTACATGCTTCACAACCATGCCTCCAACGTTCCCTTACATAACATGAATTTCACGCAGTTCACCAAGTACATACGGTGCGCCAATTTTAAAACATTCCTCGAGGTGCATCATTTCCTCAACACCCATTTCGCACTGCGCATCTCACAAAATAGTCCTTAGTGCGCATGTATTTCTACCAGCGTCCAAACCGCACCTCACCCAATCATCTCGCGCCCTTCGCTCCCGCATCATGGGTTACAGAAATTACTTGTCGGTGTACTACCATGACAGTAAGGTGTTTAAAAACTACGAGGTGGACGGTCACCCCCATAAAAATACATCTGATGCACTTCGCTTCGTCGACAGCACCTACGACGGAAAATCCGTCTCCGCCAGAGTTCACAGCTGCGAAACCAAAATTCATTTTGTGCTATCTAACATGTGCTTCAACGATATCCATTTCAAAGCAGATAAAGAAGACGCACAACATCAGTGGTTCCAATTTGTGCCCGCAAGAGGTTTATACATCGTTTTCTACGAACAGCAATACATTTCCACAGACAAAATGCAGCAAATGTTAAACGAAAACCTCATGTGCTACGGCACGTGCTTAGCGGCGCATTTGGGTCGCGAATCACCCTATATCATACCCGATCACAATCACGGCGTCTGCATGTTCAGCACCGTTCAAAACAGAGTTCTCCTCCAAGAGGAAAATCGTTAAATCAACGGACACAGTGTTTTTCCTGCGGATGTTGTGCAATAATCGCTAAGCGCTTCCGGCGGATGTAGTGAACCTCCAACGAACTTTTCCCACACCAGTGCTTCCGCCGGATGTGGTAATTCTCCAACGAACTTTTCCCCCACCAGTGCTTCCCCCTGATGTGGTAAATCTCCAACGAACTTTTCCCCCACCAGTGATTTCCTGCTTCCGGCAGTTGTGTTATATTTATGCACGCGCATTCTTTTCCCCTTCATTCGGTGCTAGCCAGCCGTGGGGGAATGCCAGGACCGACGTGTAAAGACTTCCACTGCTCGTTTTGCTTTCACCAAACGTGCAGCTGCGAACTTAGGCACCGTCTCACCCGCCTGTGCACGCAGTGTCAACTCGGTTTCTACGAAGACCTCGATCAACTCAACAAGCAAATTCAACAATTCCTTCGAAGGTACTCCGCTAGAAACACCACATAAACTCCTTCATCGTGCTCTTTCGGTATCTCGATAACGGACGAAGAATCCACCTGCTACTGCCCAGGGAACGCCAAGTGCTGCTGCAGAACGGCATATACATCTTTGAACGTTATCCCCCAAGCGACGTCGAACTTGTGTGGAACCAACTTCCCAGAGACGCACAGGTAGTTTGCGCACCTTATCGCATGTGTAAACAACACTACAACCTTCCTCATCAAACCACTCATATAGACGGTCCTCCCCCGTCTATCAAAAACTGCCATCTGTGCCGTAATAATGTCACAGGACGCCATTAAAGAGCTAGAAGAACTTTCCCGCAGCGCCGAAACTCTCAGCGTATCTACGCTTGAACAGCACGTACCGTATCGTGTCGTCGGCGTCAAAACACTCGACACCGTTCACGGTACAAAGCTCGTCGCCAAACTCGACAACGACACAGAAGTTTTCCTACCAACAAGATTTGCAAAAGCCTCTCCAGAACTCATCAGCAAACTCAACTCTACCTCATTCTGCATCATATACGCAGGCGAGGAAAAACTACGCAGCGGTTTCAAACTACACATCGTCACGTTCTCCCCATATAACCCTAAATAATGTCCGACGAAAACTATCCCGTCCCCGTGGGGAACAATCTTAACCTACAACTCATTTTAAACGCAGCATCACCTATCCGTATCTTCTGCATCTCCAACTCCTATTTCCGCAACAGCAGAGTTGTCACCATCACACTCGACGTCCAAAGCGCTCACGCCGTCCACGTCAAATGCGTACCTACCAAAGTGCACCAGCATCAACAAGACGCACTATGCATCATATACCTCGGCAACAGCAACATTCCTGCTATAACCAACAAAGTCACATCCACAGGATGCTTCTCAACCAGCCATTACAACGAATTTACCATCCCCATCTATAAACCAACCAACACCGAGTTCGTCAACGAAAGTTTCTCTCACCTGCTCGTCACCTGCATCACCAAACCTATCCACCAATTTACCGTCGATAGCAGCAGCAGCAGCGATGACGAGGACTCAAAGTGCACCACGTACTTTAAAATCATTGTTGTGCGCGAAATCTGTGTGTCCTAGTGTCTCAACAAACTATGAATTTTAATGTGCTTTTTTTTCTCCTAGTATTTCTTATATTGTTCAGTTATTGTATTCATATGTTAATCTCCTGTAATCAAATAATCCATTATGTTATTCTCAAACTATGTATTCATATGTTAAGCAAATAATACATCATGTTAATCTCAACTATGTATTCATATCTTTATCCAATGTACTGTATTCAAATTATAAATAAAAGGTTTGTTCCAACACACGGTTCTGAACGGGTTCGGAACTAATCCCAGCACATGCTAATGCACATGCGCCAGTCCGGTACGCTCACAGAACTAATTCGGAATTTTGTGTGGTTGGAACACTACTTGAACCGTTCGCGTTCTGTCACGGCCTTCTTCGTTGCACGGTCAATCAGAAGACGATCAAATATCTACGTTTACAGCGTTGATGAATGAAATCAAACTCATCGTCTCTTTCATACTGATTCCAGTCCTAATATTCGAGCAAAAATAAATCGCGTTAGTTTATCGGCTTAAAGCCATTGATACTGAGTTATTGCGAATAACAATTGTAATTTATAGATATTATATTTAAACCAGAACCCGGAAAAAGTAATTTAACACAATTCCAATTTAACATTAGGTTTCCTGCTACAGAAGCTTCTAAACACAATGTTTAATTTAAAACTCCAATACTCTGAGACAATGACACCCCACATAAATTCTATTCCGAATGTAATGCAAATAATACAAAACTACATGGTACCAATGTATGCTTATGATCAGGGTTAGGATTTTTAGTTGCAAATTTCAGATGAAAAAAGGAAGGGAAAAGGTGCTCAAATGAGGTGAAAAAGGCATAATAAGCTGCTGGTTTATTCAAGGGGATGCACAACTGAAATTGCTATTTTCTAAACTAGCCATTCAATTGGGCTGAAATTTTTATTTCTTTATATATAATTGTTTTGTGAATTATAGCCCAGTCTTAATAATTCTCGGAACTGCGCGGTTGAGGTTATTGTCGTCTCTGCCTGCCCAGGCTTCGTCTCCACGTAAACAGATGACGTCTCTCACAGCAACAAACTCACATTCACGAACAGCAGGCTACTGATTCTGGTGGGATAGAATCACTCATTGTCAATTGCATTATTGCGGGCTACTTTATAGCAGTAAAGTGAGAGAAAGAGGTTTTCGTCGAACACACAATTATTTTCCATTGTTGCGGGTGTGCTTTCAATTCCCGCGCGGCGTTTACTGAAAGAGGTAGACTTACTATTCGCACGTACACAGCAAGCTGAGGAGACGTTAATTGAAAGTTAAAGAATAAATTGAAATGAAACTTAAAAGAAAAAAGGGGATTATGGGCATGGTTGGGGGGAAATGGTATAAAGATGCCAAAAAGGGGTAAAGGTCCCAAATTAACGGAATAATGTTTAAATGGAAATAATCCTCTTCTTCGGAAGTCGATGCATCATTAAAAAGATCACTGTCACCTACTAAATCACTCATTCTTGTTATCTTTGAACGCTGTTTTGCTCCCTGGCTTTGTTAGACGTTTGTTCTTTTTCTCAAGTATGTCGCCATACTACTCAACAGCGAGCAACTGCTTACCAAACACCTTTGCTATTCCGTATTGAGAAATAAACACGAATAGAGGAATGAATTACATATTCAAATTTATTTTCTACTGAATACAGAGGGTATGTCGCTTTTTCAATTCTCTCTGTCAGGTTTGTTCCAAGCGATTAGAATCGATTCTGAATTGACTGAGTATGCGCTGTAGACCATACAATTTGCGCATGTCTGGAATTTTCAGTTCCTACTCTTAATCCCGAACCGATTTCACTCGTTCCGAACTAGTTCCCAAATACGTTGGAACAGCAAACTGGAAATTCAGAATTGGTTCTGAACTGATTCTCTGTCGTGTTGGAACGCCACTTAGCTACTGCGCACACTCAGATAATTCGGAATCAATTCTGAATCGTGTTGGAACAAACCTAATGAAAACAGTCCCGGATTAGCCAATTGCGATAACGATAATCCTTTCGCTCATGGCGCTTTTCAAACTTACCGCCGTCGCTCTTAATCCACCTAAATCCGCGGATTAACAGCGACACTAGCGACACTAGCGCCCCTAGCGGCAGGATTATCGTTAATCCAATTGGCTAATCCGGGACTATTACTACTGATGCAATCTTGATGGCATAGGATGACTTAAAATCTTCCTGCGGGTAGACAGAGGTGGTTCATTCGCTTGTATCTGGAGGCTTGTCCACCATCTTAAGAGTTGTGCGGAATGCAGAGGCGCACATTACCGCTATATTCTAGCTTGGCTCTAACAATAGCCTTATAAGCATTCAGCAAAACAGTGAGGTCAGCGCCCTAACCCTTCGCTGTCAGAGTCATGACAATATTAAGACGTTTTATTCATTCGTTTTTTAAGTGATTTAAGCGTGGTGTCCATGAAATTTTGCTGTCGAATATCAGTCCAAAAATTGTATACTTTAAAAATACTCGAATTTGTTTACACTTAAAACAGATCTAATTCTGTCGTTGGGAGTATTTTCCTTGAGAAGGTAAACAAATTTTGTTTTAGGGACGGAAAACTTAAAGTCAGTGTCTAAGGACTATTGCTGAAGTTGTTGAAGAGCGGTTTGGAGAAATGCTTGTTTAGAGTTTATAGTGTATACGTTTGCAGAGTAATGTTATGTCATTGGCGTAAGTAGTAGGAGAATGGGCATTGAAAAACACTTAATATTCATGGAATGTCTATTCATATGCAAATGAGCTCCCCTCCCCCATTTCCCCCTTCCACCGTAGCTCTATGGTAGTTTTACTTGCAGCTGCGGTCGTAAATCTTGTTGAGTACAATGAAAGCTTGACATTTAAGCAATTAAGGGTATCCATCACATGTCAAAACGAACAAAGGGGTCATAAATTTTCGCTTCTGTAACAAAGGCGAGATGTTTTTCCTACCCATCCCACATCCGGCCACTTCTGCACCTGTGGGAGCCCACCCAAGAGGCTATTCATCAATGTCAAAATGAACAAGAGCTTGCAGGACAAAGGAAGAGATTCTATTGTGTGCCTTTCTATTGTCCGGGGCAAGGCTACTTTAGAAAGAACACCTGGCATACTCATTCCACTAGCTTTTAACAAAAGAACAATGCTTGCCCTTCAGCTGTCAAAATGAACAAAGACCATGATGAATTAGGGTCCTGACAAAGAGAACCTAAAGCCAGTTAACAGAGAAACAAGTTCTATTGTCCGGAGCAAGCCTTCTTTCAAAATGAACAATGTGGATGCAGGACAAAAGAAGAGATTCTATTGTGTGCCTTTCTATTGTCCGGGGCAAGACTACTTTAGAAAGACCATCTGGCATTTCTCATTCCACAACCCTACAACAAAGCCGGTCCCTTTGCATTGTTCGAACACCTGGTAGCTCAACAAAAGAATTCGAGGGTTGCTTTATGCTCGGCTTGTCTTTGTTCGCGTGAAAGAGAGAGAAGCTTGTTTACGTATACGTAAACACTTTAATAACGTCAGAGTCAGCCATCATGGTTTTTGCCTTGAGGGGCTGTTCTCCCCGATGTTTTACGAGATCCTACGAATATACCCGAGCATAGTTAACAAGCATTCTGTTTGGTTCATTTCAAGCAGCAACTCCGAAAAAGCGTTTAATATACATTTCATTACATGCACTAAACCTCTGCGTGGATATCCATAGATGGGAGCTGGATTCTTACTGTAATCAAAATTTTATTGCTAATGAGAAATTGATGATTGATATTATTATATCATTACCCCAATTAATAAAAGGGTGTTCAGAGGGTTCTAGCTCAAATCTTGCTAGGCGAAACTCTAATGCTTAATAAATATTAAACTATGCAAGATCAGATTAAAATGTATTTAACAAATATAATTATTTATATTAAACACCGGTGTATACTTAGGCATCCAAATTGATACTTTGCTAAGGTAAAACATTATTATATCATTACCCTGATTAATGAAAGATCGTTCAGAGGGCTCTAGTTCGAATCTTACCCTGCAAACTCTAATGTGTAATAACTAGTAAATTACGGATGCGTGCACTAACAGGTTAAAATATATTAAACACATGTCTATACTTAGGTATCCAAGTTGATATTTTCTTAGGGTAAAATATTATTATATCATTACCCTCATCTCTAATGTGTAATAACTAGCAAATTACGGATGCGTGCACTAACAGGTTAAAAATATATTAAACACACGCGTATACTTAGGTATCCAAGTTGATATTTTCTTCGGGTAAAACATTATTATATCATTACCCTGATTAAAGGTCGTTCAGAGGTTTCTAGTTCGAGTCTTACCCTGCAAGCTCTATGCCTACTAACTATTAAATTACGGAAGCGTGCACGATAAGATTAAAAAATGTATTTAACAAATTTAATTTTATACCACATTACGCTGTTTTAATGAAAGGTATTCTTAGGAACCCAGAAGCCCCTAGTTCGAACCTTCCTAGGGAACTCTAATGTTTAATAAATACTAAATTATTGAAGCGTGAACGGGCCCGATTAAAATGTATGTATTTAACAAATATAATTATTTATACTAAACCCTGGTGTATACTTAGATATTCCGATGCCTAGACACGATTCTTTATTTTCTTTCTTCTCTCTCTTTCTTCCTTTTTCCTCTTTCAATCTGTCTTTCTTTCTCCACGACTTGTACACATCCAGGCGCTCACATATACACGAGCACATGCGCATACATCAACATGCATACACTGGTGCACGCACGAACACACACGCACACACATGTAACGCAGCAATTATCTCTTTCAAACAGAGATATCAAAAACCTTTACGTGCATTCCCTCTCTATAATAAAAGTCTTCATTTCCCTCACTGAATCATTTATTCTCTTGCATAGAAAAACACATTCATCCCCCACTCCCTACAGATCGCTTCCCCCACCGATCCTCTCTGCAAGTCATTACATGTGATAGAAGAACCGGTTTTTCTAGCCGCTGTATATAAGGAGCCCCTTCTCGCACTACTCTGAATATTATTCGAGGTGTAATCGAGTCGATAATACAATGGACGATTTTTTGAGTGAATGCGGAGAAGAATCATACCATTATACATATTATCATAAAGAGTCGTGTAATGGTATCATGCATTCTATAGTGTGTAACATGCCTTCATATCATGACCAGATGACTTCTCGAGGCATGTGCACAGACAACTGCCCGGTCTACAAAAGAAGCATCATGTAAGTATCGGTTTTTATTATTGAATGCAAACTCTAAAAAGCGTGCAATTGTTCTCTAAAGAAAAGTGAAAATTAAAATGGTTCATTCTATTGTATTTTCATTCTTTCCAGGGAAACTGATACAGAAAGTGACGGTGAGATGCTCAGCTTCATTTCAAATCACAGCTCTCTGTGGCATTCAGAGTACTGCAATGGGTATACTCACTCTGTACTGTGTGCAAAACCTGAGGTACACGACAAGATGGCGTCATACTTTCCATGCAATGAGAGCTGCAGTGTATTCCTCTTCAGACAGAAATTTAAAGTGAGTACCTCTTTAAATATGTATCATTATTGTACATTGCTATCGTCATATACTTAACTTCAGAGAACATTAATGTAAACATTAATTTATGCGATACTAACATACATTATATGGTACTATAGTACAAGAGCAGTTGTATGCGACTAACACTGGAAATTATAATGACTTTTGCAGAATTCAAATGACGACACCGGCGCCTAAAACCGAGATAGATTCCGATGATAAAGAACCGGAAGATATAGTGGAATATCCCATTGCACAGCAGTATGCTAAACACATAGATGAGGAAAAGGAGTCCAATTCACAGCAGGCTGGGGATCTAACACAGGCGACCTCAAAGTCTCCCCCTGGAAAGCATGCAGAACTCGAGAAAACATTGACGTGAGTATTTTCACATATATATAAAAATCATTGTTTCATTCCTCTGTGACCTAACAAAAATTAATTCTTTCAGGTTACCTTAACTTCACCCAAGCACATTTCTAAGACCTTCATTGTGTAATGTTTCAGGCAATGCAATAAGGGGAAGAAGAAGAGGAACAGCTTTGCAGACCTGCAAAGGAGGCTGACGCTATTGGAGGATAGAATAAGCAACATCGAGACACCCAAGAAACATGACGGTAAGAAGCGGGTGCCGAGACGTCTACATCTCGAAAAGGCACAGCATTGAGATAGGATTCTTCTATGATCTTCCAGTGCTTTTAGTGAAAAAACAGACAAATTTGTATAATGACAATTCAAGACTGGGAGGTAATTCGAGAGTCTTCCTACATTCAAAGCATTAATTGAAATAAATAACAAGTCTGTTAGAGCTCTGCCTGCACCAATTGCAAATGGTGATAGACTAATCTTCACTGCTCCTGCAAATCGTGTAAGGGACAGCCATTTTCTAAATATCGAGCTGAAAATCTCTTATAAACTGAAGTCTGCTAAATAAATAGGGTATATATTAATGCGAAAGTCTAATTTCAGTGTCATTTCAAGATGGACAGCGAGTGCATACGACTTAAAGAATCTGTAGCCATGCACACGAAGGCTATAAAAGAAAAGTTACGTTCTCTTAAAGGTCAGCAGCTTGAAACTCAGAGAGTGATGAGTGAAGCTCTTCAACCATTGACAGATCCGCTTCAGGATATACTTGAAATACAGAAAAAGAATACTACAAGCAAGGAGGAATCACCGAAAGACGTGAAAGATGAGAAACTCTACAACTACCTTAATAAAGTTCGAAAGAAGGACAAAAATGCAATAGATTCATCATATGGAGTACGATATGACGATGGCAGCTACATGCTAGGCAACAAGATTATTGATTTCATCAATAATAAAGTTCGAAAAGGGGGCGAAACGTATGAAACCACGCCTGGATTGAACGAACTCATCTTCAAGAGAATACCTGAAATGCATGCATACACTGAAGATGACCTTGAAACATACAGTAAAATACTTAAAGCAACACATGTTCATCGAAGAAACTTCAGCAAGCACGGGCAGCTGAGATCGGGTAATTCCTACAAGTATAAAAGCGTTATACGTCCTCTAGTAACGAAACACAAGGGATTAGGACTACAGTGGAAAGAACATCACCCTAATACGAGGCAAGACTACATCTATTGGACCGACCCTAATGATCTGGTGGATCGCCTTAGGCTACTTGTGGCATCCAGAGACGCCGGCAATAACAATCATACTCAAGAAATTGAAGAGATTATTCAAGAACTAAAAGCGGCAAAGGTTATAGCATGACATCAGTGAAGCAACATATAGCAAGCGAGCTCCATGCTCCAGCCCGGAGAAACTTCATGCGTCGAAAGATTATCAGCAAGGGGATCCACGACTTGGTGGAGATGATACCGCATGCAAAAATCAATAAGAATTTCAAGTACATCATCATTGCAATCAACTTCTACTCCAAAATGGCATATGCGAGACCGCTAATGGACAAGACAGGACTTCAAGTTGCAAAGGCTATGGAAGATATACTGCAAGAAATGGTAACCCCGCCCAAGAACATACAGAGCGATAATGGAAAAGAATTTTATAATAAACATTTTAAAAAATTAATGACAAAATATAACATCAATCACTACAGTACCTATACACATGTGAAGGCAGCTGCTGTTGAACGGTTAATAAGAACATTAAAGAATATGATGTATCGCGAATTTCTAGCTAAAGGATCATACAAGTGGCTAGACTTTTACCTCAGATCATTGCAAGATATAACAACACTTACCACTCCACTATTCGAATGAAGCCTATAGAGGTGAAGAACAATGATCTTCTTCTGACTGTATATAACTACACTCAAGATCGAAGAGAGAAGAGAGAGGCAAGAAAGTTTAGTGTTGGTGATTATGTGAGGATATCAAAGGACAAGGGACATTTTGAAAAGGGCTTTGAAGCTAATTGGAGTGTTGAAATATTTCAAGTTGTTCGTGTGAATCACACCAATCCCGTTACATATATGCTAAAAGGTAATGACGGTGATGAGATAAAGGGGTCCTTTTATGGTCATGAACTGCGATCTACACTGTACCCTAATACATTTCTGGTAGAGAAAGTATAACGCAGGCAGGGAAATAGGATTCTTGTAAAGTGGTATGGATTCCCTAATAGTCAATGGATTGACAGAAAGGATTTATTGTAGAAAAAATAATAATGAAAATAAAGAGGCTTTCATTCCACAATAATGAGTGTTTTTTATTTCATTATATATGCTGTGTCAAATATGAAATTCATTATTTAAAAAACATTTTTTTTGTTTGCAGGGTTTACACACATTTTTTACATGATTAAAAATCAATAAGTGGTTTTAACTAAAAAAATCATAAACAAAAATTACATGTATATACAACTACATTATTATTTGCATGTTTACGGTTAACCCTTCATATACACACACAGACGCACACACACAATACACACACATAATACATACATGAAAAAAACACTCGCTCACTAGACTGCTTTTACATACATTTTATAAAATTCAAAATAAATAAATTAATAAACAGAAAAGACTTAACAATTAATAAAAGCAAAACATATTTACATTATCCATGTACATATATAAATACACACACGCATATATACACACACAGAAAAGCAAATTTTTTAAAAAATTTCCACAACTAAAAATTTACAATAATAAATACATATATACATCTAAGGGTCAGTCATACGCAGACAATTTGTGACCCCAGGCAATTGTCTGGTATGAGCCTTCAATGAGTTTTCTCTTATCGTCTCTACCACAGAGAGCGACCCTTAGTCATTTCTATGGTCGAGACTTTATGTTTGAAACTTCGAAATGTTGTTGTTTTTGTTAAAAAAATTCTAATATCATTTAGACAGCCGAAATAGTGCTCAAAAGTTATGTTACGCATGCCGGTCTTGTTGATGTCCTTTGCTTTCATCATAGTTTGGTCCTCGTGCCTGTATGCATATAACTTGGACCTTAGCCCAACATATTCTATCATAGGGATTCCTGCAAGCTCATCCTTGAACAGGCCGATGACTTTCTTGTTTGCGGGGTAATTCAATAGCTGTTTTGCGCCTCATAATTTGATGTGTCAAAATGCTCTTGATTTTCTCTAATAAATTTGTATATTTCACTTGAGATTTCCAGAATAAATGAATCTGTATCCATGTAATTTAAAATTAAATCTTCTAGGCCTGGCTTCAATATATTATAATAAAAGCTGTACATGATATGTTTTGATATATCAAGGATGGCTTGCCCTATGTAGATGGGTTTGTTCATGTAAACTTCCTCTCTGGCAAGTTCTATCCCTACAAGATTTTCTGCAAATAAAATGCTCCGAACGTAAGTTGGTCGCGCTGTCAATTTCTTGCATTGTTTCCAACTTGTAACAATACGGAAGTCATTGTATTTGCGTACATTCTCATTAAATTAGCCATATACAGAGTTGTTCATTTTCTTCCATAAATTCTGACCGAATTTAGAAGTTTCCCTTGCACGTCTCTCTGTATTTATATTAATGTAGGTTTTCAGCCATTCTGACTGATCATATGCAACCACTCTATGGATCTTCTTTAACTTCATGCCCAAGTCAATGCACTGCTGGAGGTTTCTGTAGTGCAAGGTATACTTCTCTTTGTTCTCTAGTGTTGCCAGCAGTTTCTTGTATTGGCCTCCAGGTGGTATCTCACTTTTCGGGCAGAGAGGAAGGTTATTGTGCTCATCATGTAGGTGCTCAGGGTACTCGAGGTCGACTTCCAAAACGTATGCATTTGGGGAATCAGGAGCAATAGCAAAGAAGTTTATGTTTAAAATTTCTTCGGGTAAAAGCCATCTGAGGTTCTTGTGCGGCATGGGGCTCGCCATCGAAGCCCCATATAAATTGTTGATGTCGAGATAGGCCAAATATAAGTTTTTTTGTTTCTGATTGTGTCCAGGAAGGTACTTGTTGTTGGCTTTGGCATGTCTCTTTGACACTGTACACATTCCGCCCCCGATTCCTCCCTCAAAGAATTTAATCATTTCCTCATCATGGATGAGGACAAGCTTGACCTGAGTCACCTTGAGCATTGCATCAAATGCAAGTCCAGGTAGGGTATAGTACCAGCAGGGGTCCAAGTTATATACCTCCAGAGAGAGGTCCCTAAACTTCTCGAATGCATCGGCCAACAAGAGCGTATCCGTTTTCAAATTGAGGTCGCTGTATTCGCCTAGATTGCTAATGTTGAAGGTATGCCCGACTTTGACAGCATGATTGTATTCTTCTTGTGTTATACCATCAAATTTTTCAATGGAAGGGAGTGCTGTTTCCTCTAGTCTTGAAGGAGAGTCAACGTAGCTGTAAGGGAATATTCCCTTAGATCTCACTAACTGCTGATGTTCAGGGTCGGGATACTCAGAGTTTGTGATCTTGAACTCATCACTACTCAGCATGCAGGCTAAACTAGATAGCTTATCGTCCAAGAACTTAAAGCTATCTAGAAACCTGAAAAAGATAGTCCTGTACTTTTTGCTGAATGATATATATCGCTCAGAGGAGTTTGAGATACACGAAATGGGGTGATCATCATATGCCAGGTGTTGCATCAGGAAATGACTGTCATAACTGCTAAGGCAATGAAAAAAGATGGGCATAAAGTTAGGTACCCGT
Organism: Deroplatys truncata; assembly: GCA_030765065.1. NCBI lineage: Eukaryota > Metazoa > Arthropoda > Insecta > Mantodea > Mantidae > Deroplatys > Deroplatys truncata. The sequence continues at coordinate 700,767,197 of CM060990.1, forward strand.
CTATTTAAATTGCATGCATTATGAGCAGCCCCCTGGAATACACCGGTCGCATGGCAGTGGTCACGTACCTTCAAATCGTCTGCCTCAAACTCCTTCTTGCATATGTGGCAATGACGAGCATTATCGAAATCAGCCACGTCCTGTGCAGTCAAGGTCATTTCTTCATTGCGACTATATTGCTCAATAACCATGTCGGCTATTAACCTAAGCTCAATGAAGAACTCCTTGATTGCATCAGGACCTCTGAATCTCCACAATGAATCGTCATGGCGACATACGAGCTTAAGCGATATAGATATAGCCTCATGATGCTGGATAACCCGAGTCCAGCTCTGATTAGCCGACGGTTCACAGGACTGAACTCGGGCTAACACGCTCTCTTTATCGGCGTACACAACAAAAAGTACAGGACTACCCTTCGAGTATGATGAGAACTCAATCACTTCACCCTGATTAGGCATTTTGAGCACCTGGCACTGCATGCATTTCAAATGATGCTTTTTAAAAGCGTCTTCATTACTGAAGTGCTTCAGGCAGGGCTTGCATACCCACTGTTTCCCGTGATGTTTGCTGAACTGTGATCTTGTCAGCCTTGACATATCCTTAATCAGGCAGTAGTGAGATCTTCCATCTTGTTCAATTATTAGTAGGTTAACATTGAAATCTTTCCTGCTGCTGGTTTGATATAACGGTATAATTGCACACTCCCTTTCTACCCCAAATACTGATACTGATACTCCGGTGTTTTGCTGTTCAAAGTCTGGAATCTGGTGTAGGCTAACAGGGAGGTTTATCCCTCTGTAGTTAAATGCAGTGAATAACTGTTCTGCAGGATATTTGTTCGCTCTATGGCAATTCTGCTTTGCAGCGAGCAAACACCATGCAAAACAGTATTCATCGTCGTTTTTTATATTTATTACAGCTCTTTTAGCATTGATTGCACCGGGTAACTCTATATATCGCGATGCATTCAAGGGATCATAGAAGCTAGTTCCAATAACAAGAACCCTGACAGCGAACAGAGATTTTGAGCTTGCACCTCCTTCAAAATTCGAGATGTGTTCTAGAATTTCATCGACCATAGAAGTGTATAGGGTATCAAGATTACTTGATTGATGACCCAGTTTTGTCTTGCTATTGAAAAAGATGGCTTCTGCATGCTCTTTTTCAGGAGATTGTATTAGGTAGGTGATCTCGATGGATGCGTTTACTTTAAAACCAGAAGAGCTTCTCCCGAGTACAGAAACCATCTCTCTCAATACAAGATGTCTGCATTCCTGCAGAAATTGACCGGGGTCAGCTATCTCTAAAGTGTTTTCTATGCGGCTATTGAAAAGGCGGCCCTTGAACGCTGATTCAATAACCTTGCACTCTAGCTGAGTATGACTAACCTTTAGTTTTTTGGTGTTGTTCCTGTATTCGTGTCGTCACTATCGGAGTCAGCAGTGGTGGTTGAGTTGTCATAATGGTTGCGACCGATGCCTCATGGCCCTGCAATTGGTGATGGAGGCGCCATTGAAGATCCTTGATGGGCGAGGGGGCTAATTGCTTGACCGTGCTCCTCTTCAGCCTCGTGAGGTCTTTTGGTACCCCGGAGCAATGCATACTCAGGCTCCGGGTTCGTGACCACTATTGAATGTTCTATAACAATAACAAAATTGAATTAATTGTAATGTTAGTTAAAATAGAAATGCGAGAATATATGTTATTAAATCATTGAAAAAAAGCTTAAAGTCACTTGTTAATGTTACGATAATTATTTATATAATTGTATGTTTTAATAAATAAAAAATGAGTGAAAAAGTTGATTGAGAAAAGTTATGCGTTAACGTTACGATAATTATTATGTAATTGTATATTTTTAATCAATAAAAATGAGTAAAAGTTTTATTGACAAAAGTTATGCGTTAACGTTACGTTAATTATTTTGTAATGATGTTACTAGAATAAATGAAGTTAAAAAACTCACCGTTGCATTCACGAAGCATCTGCAGGTACACGGTCCTGTAGGCACAATTTACGCAAGTGAACACCTCGCCAGGAATAATCGCCCATGGATCTCCTACAGGTATCGGTGCAACATCCTCGAATCCTGGAGGCGGCGGGGTCAGGTAGTCCTGAGAAAATATAGGCGAGGGCAAGCTACCACCATCGTCCATCTCCCCCACCCCGACTGAAGTTGTTTCAGGAATTACAACAAAGAAGCAAAAAGCCGAATTAGCTTCACGATGAATATTTTTATTGAAAGGTGCTAGTAAATTCAATGATTCATTCCATAATTGAAATTCTGAATTGTTCTCTGGTTATTCATTGATTAATGATAAAGATAATATTTCTAGAAAAAGGGTTAAGTGTAATAATATATCTAAACTCACCGTTCACTTCGTTAAGCATCTGTATTGCAGCAACTTGGTATTCACAGTTATTACACATGCAACACTGGTCTGAAGCGCTGCCCATGGTTGCATTCACCCCTGTAACGGGATTGACATCCTCAAAACCAGGTGGCGGCGGAATAATATAATCACCCCCCGATAATATTGGTGATGGGGAGCTATTAGAAATGTAAGTGTCATGCAGCGGCACATCTGATATCTGATCCCCCGCCAGGGGTGTCGGCATGTTGTACATCATGTTGTTATTAACGGGCTCTCTATTAACTTGCACAAATTGGTTAAGTCGAGATCCCGCTCCTCTGACGAGTGCCGCTCTGGCTTCTCCCATGGAGTTTGCAGTATTACCTGTGAAAAAGTTTAAATGTGTAAATTCAATGGTTTATATAACTTATAAAAGATGAATGAGTAGAGAAAGAGATGTAATATGAAATAAACGAGTAGAGGAAATCGTATGAATGTTAATAGAACGCGTTGCGAAAAAGTCGTATGAAGCTTTACGGAAAGAGGAACGTGTAGCGAAAACCATATGAATGTTAATAGAAGAATGCGAGGAGAAATCACGTGAATGTCTATAGAGAAATGAGTTGAGAAAGCCATATGAATGTTTACAAAAGGTGTAGAGAAAATCATATAAATGTTAATAGAAGAATGTGTTGAGAATATCATGTGAATGATTATGCAATAAGAACGTAGCGAAAATCATTGAATGTTAATACAAGAATGCATTGAGAAATCATGTGAATGTCAGTAGAGGAATGTGTTGAGAAAAACCATATGAATGTTTGCAGAAGAAGAACGTGTAGTGAAATCATATGAATGTCAGACGAATGTGTTGAGAAGATCATGTGAATGTTTATGCAAGAAGAACGTGGAGCGAAAATCATATGAATGTTAATAGAAGAATGCTATGAGAAATCATATGAATGTTAATAGAGGAATGTGATGAGAATATCATATGAATGTTTGCAGAAGAACGTGTCGTGAAAACCATATGAATGTTAATAGAAGAATGCTAGGAGAAATCATATGCATGTTAAAAGAGGAATGTGTTGAGAACCATATGAATATTTGCAGAAGAAGAACGTGTAGTGAAATCATATGAACGTTAATAGAAGAATGCGAGGAGAAATCATGTGAATGTTAATAGAAGAATGCGAGGAGAAATCATGTGAATGTTAATAGAAGAATGCGAGGAGAAATCATAGAAGAGTGTATGGGAAAATCATATGAATGTTTGCAGAACAACGTGTAGTGAAAACCATATGAATGTTAATAGAAGAATGCGAGGAGAAATCATATGAATGTTAAAAGAGGAATGCGTGGAAAACCATATGAATATTTGCAGAAGAAGAACGTGTAGTGAAATCATATGAACGTTAATAGAAGAATGCGAGGAGAAATCATGTGAATGTTAATAGAAGAATGCGAGGAGAAATCATAGAAGAGTGTATGGGAAAACCATATGAATGTTAATAGAATGCGAGGAGAAATCACGTGAATGTCAGTAGAGGAATGTGTTGAGAAAACCATATGAATGTTTACAGAAGAAGATGTAGAGAAAATCATATAAATGTTAAAAGAAGAATGCGAGGAGAAATCATGTGAATGTTTACAGAAGAATGTGTAGCGAAATAGTATGAATGTTAATAGAGGAAGACTGATTAGAGATTAAGTATGAATATTTATGCCGGTATCTAAAGAAGTATTTTACACCTTTGATGAAAGCGCTACATTTTTTAACAATTCTGATGTTAATTATTAAAGAAATGAAAAATTTAGATAAACAATATGGTATTCTTGCAATGATTCGTGTTTCACTTAGTCATGTACAAAACTCACTTACCTTGCATTATGTGGATGATGATGGATGAGGTCTAGAAGACAATAGCGCTGAATTGGATTAAGCTGAATCACTAGCCTGTATCGCTAACTTAAAAAGTCGCAGTGGCTTCCTTATCCACCAGCGCTTGTTTATATAAGCACCTAGAGCCCCTCAGGCAATTTAAGCGTTGGTATGGCGGGGGAGATGTTACACGTCACGTGATTATTGCATCCAATGACATCATCTCTTGCAGCGCATGCGCCGAGAGAAGTAGCCCTCGGGCAATTCAGGTGACGCCTGGAAGTCGGGGTGGAATAGGGTGGTGTTATATAATGCTTGTCTCGTGGGAACTCAAGCCTCTCTCTTTTCCCACAGTCAGACAAGGACAAGTCGAGCATAAAGCCATCCTCGAATTCTTTTGTTAAGCTAGCAGGTGCTCGAACAATGGAAAGGGCTCGGCTTTGTTATAGGGTTGTGGAATGAGAAATGCCAGATGGTCTTTCTAAAGTAGTCTTGCCCCGGACAATAGAAAGGCACACAATAGAATCTCTTCGTTTGTCCTGCATCCACATTGTTCATTTTGAAAGAAGGCTTGCCCCGGACAATAGAACTTATTTCTCTGTTAACAGGCTCCAGGTTCGCTTTTGTCACGACCCTAATTCATCATGGCCATTGTTCATTTTGACAGCTGAAGGGCAAGCATTGTTCTTTTGTTAAAAGCTAGTGGAATGAGTATGCCAGATGGTCTTTCTAAAGTAGCCTTGCCCCGGACAATAGAAAGGCACACAATAGAATCTCTTCCTTTGTCCAGCAAGCTCTTTGTTCCCGTACGTGTTCGAGAAACAATAGGAGTGGTGTGGGTAACTGCCACAGGTACAGAAGTGGCCGGATGTGGAATGGGTAGGAAAAACATATCGCCTTTGTTACAGAGCCATAAATTTATGACCCCTTTGTTCGTTTTGACAAGTGAAGGATACCCTTAATTGCTTAACTGTCAAGCTTCCATTGTACTCAACAAGATATACGACCGCAGCTGCAAGTAAAACTTCCATGGAGCTACGGTGGAAGGGGGAAATGGGGGAGGGGAGCTCATTTGCATATGAATAGACATTCCATGAATATTAAGTGTTTTTCAATGCCCATTCTCCTACTACTGGCGTATAGGCAAGACTTTATAGGAGCACTTAGGTGTTTAACAAAGTTGTTAATAGCAACAAAGAATAGAGTTACACTAACTGCTAATCCTTGTGGGATTTCATTCTCAATCCTAGTTTGTAGGGATAGCGCAACATTGGTTTTTACTCTAATGCTGCCATTCTGGAGAAAATTGTACACAAAATGTATCGTATTTTCTCTAATGTTGATGTCATAAAGAGTTAGTAGTATGTGACAATTTGATGCTGTATCATAAGCTTTTTCATTATCCAAGCTGATTAATGATAAATGCTGTAATGATGTAAATGCATTTGCTATTTCAGTTTCCAGGGTCACTAATACATCAATTGCTGAGTGATGGTTCGAAAGCCATTTTGTGCATTAGTAAAAGACTGCATCTCTTCTAGGAACCAGTTGAGCCTTTTATTGACAACTTTCTCCATAACTTTACACATTGTGCAAGTCAGGGAAATTGGGCGAAGGCTTTTGAGAAGTAAATCATCCTTGTTTGGTTTCGGATTGGAATCACAGTGACTTACGCCATTGATTAACGAAAACGTTCATAGATCAAATGAAGTTGCGGAGTTCAATTAGATAAAAAAATCCTTCCTGTGGCAGTTGTTTTAGGTAATCATAAGGTATATTGCCTGGTCTGGATGCAAGTGAAGAGCAAGTTTTTAAGTCTTCCAGGATTGCATTCATCAGTAGTTCATTCTAATGTTCGTAGTCGCCTGTAAGTGTAATGACTTCAGTATTTGGAGTTGAAGTTTCTTCTGGTTTGTGAAAAGTTTCAAGTATACACCAATTTCAAACGCTTACAAAAGTATTTGCCAGGGTGTATGCTATTTCTTCAGAAGCCGTTGTGATCGCGTTTTCATTCTCTTTTCGCATACAAACTATATTTTGTTTTTCAAGGACGTATTTATTTTATATTGGTAGAATATTCAATTCATCTATTTGATGGCATCTTTTCATACAATTGGTATATTGGGATGCTTAGGTCTGCTGATGAAATAATACGATGTGTTAGTTTAGTGGTCATAACTTCATGTCAAGAGGATTTCTATACCTGAGAGTTGGTAGTTTCTGGATGCCATTTGAAATGGAATTTGGTATTGTGTCTAATCGGCATTATCTAATTTCCATATGGAGTTAAATGAATAGGAAGCTTTAGGACTATCAAGGTTGATAATAATAGGAAAATGCTCGCTTCCTTGGGGTATAGAATACACCAATCAAGTGAATTTAGGTACAACTGAAGAAGGTTATATTGTTACATCTATACTGCTGAAGGTTGATGCAGCAATACTGAGGTTTGTGGCGTGCAGTGTATTTAAACTCGATAAGTTGTTTTGAAGCATTACATTTTCTATAATTTTAGCTCTGGTGTTTGCACTGGTGCAACCTCAGACACCATTGTGACTATTAAAGCCACCTACTAATAAGCATGGTTGGGGCAGTTGATGTAATAGATCTTGAAGAGCCGAGGGGTCCAAGTCAGAACTGTTAGGTAAGCAGATACTACAGATACAAAGAGAAATATATAGGGCTAGAAATACTGCTACTGCTTTTAGTGTGATGTTTAATGACATGTGTTTGTGCGATATAGTGTTTTTAATATATGTGGCTACCCCTCTACTGGCGTGATATGCCAGCAAACGAAGTTTGTTTCAGACGGAATAGTGATTTAATTGAGCTGCGTGTCCATCACGAAAGTTTGTTTCTTGAAGGTACATTGCTATGGGATTATATTTGTTTATTCGCAGCTGAAGGTGTTCAAGCTTGCGTATAAAAGTCACGGATATTCCACTGAACTTTTGACCACATTAGTGCCCAACTGTTGCAGAGAAAGGAACGCTTTCACTCGGTATCTGTAGAGGCGTTAATGTAACCTTAGTTTTTTTAGAGTTGAAGCATTTGGTTTTCGTTAATTGCGACAAGAAACTATTTTCCAAAGGGATGTTCTTATTTTTTATGTTTCTGTTGGGATAGTATGGATGCAGTAACCCAATTATATCTACAACGAACAGTAGATCTTTAGTGTACAGCAGCGTCAGTTTCCTTTCAGAAAGACTCGAAAGAGGAGATTCAGTGAAACTTTCTCAGGCTGAATCTCTGTTCGGAGATAGACAATGATTTGATTTTCTTTGTGGCAGGTGCTGTTTGTGGTGAAGTGCCGTCACGTTTATGAATATCACTGCCATTGGAGAGCTCTCCAATTTCGTCGTGATTAAATACATCTTCAGATCTGGTATCACAAGTGCTTACGCTCGAGCCAGACATGGTCGTTTGAGATCTGGTAAATCGTATACATACAAGAATATAATATAATACAATAATACATACAAGAATATAATACGTCCCCTTCTTAATACACATGCAGGTCTAGGACTGGCATTGCGCTGGGTGTCCCTAATGTTTCCAGATCTCGGATCGTTCCAGCTAGTCGCGCGTCACTACCATCTACATTTCGACGAACTCTTAACTTCTGAAGTAAAGTTTGACGGTTGGTTTAGATCTGTAGAGTTTGCATTGCGTTGGATGTCCCTAAAGTTTCATGCTCACGGACCGTTCTAGCTCGTGCCACGTCTCTGTCATCTACATTTCGTCGAACTGTTACCTTCTGAATTAAAGTTTGACGGTTGGTTTAGATCTGTACAGTTTGCATTGCGCTGAATGTCCCTAACGTTTCATGCTCACGGATCGTTCCAGCTCGTCGCGCGTCTCCGTCATCTACATTTCGACGAACTGTTACCTTCTAAAACAAGTATTGGTGGTCTGTATAGAACTGTACAGCTTTAGATGCGCAGGGTGACCCTAACGTTTCCAGCTCTCGGACCGTTCCAGCTAGTCGCGCGTCTCTACCATCTACATTTCAATGAATTGTTACCTTCTGAATTAAAGTTTGCCGGTCTATATAGATCTGTACAGATTGCATTGCGCTGAGTGTCCCTAACGCTTCATGCTCCCGGATCGTTCCAGCTAGTCGCGCGTCTCTACCATATTCATGTCAACGATCTATTACCTTCTGAAGTAAATTTTGGCGGTTGGTTTAGATATGAAGTCTGCATTGCGCTGGGTGTCCCTAACGTTCCCAGCTCTCGGATCGTTCCAACTAGTCGCGCGTCTCTACAATCTACATTTCGACGAACTGATACCTTCTGAATTAAAGTTTGGTGGTCTGTATAGATCTCTACAGCTTGCATTGCGCTGGGTGTCCCTAACATTTCCAGCTCCTGGACCGTTCCAGCTAGTCGTGCGTCTCTGTCATCCACATTTCGATGATTTCTTACCTTCTGAAGTAAGGTTTGGCGGCTGGTTTAGGTCTGAAGTGTGCATTGCGCTTGGTGTCACTAACGTTTCCAGATCTCGGACCGTTCCATCTAGTCGCGCGTCTCTACCATCTACATTTCGACGAACTGTTACCTTCTGAATTAAAGTTTGGTGGTCTGTGTAGATCTGAACAGCTTACACTGCGCTGGGTGTCCCTAACATTTCCAGCTCGTGGGCCGTTCCAGCTAGTCGCGCGTCTCTGTCACCTGTATGTCGATGATCTGTGGCCTTCTGAATGTTGTTACATTTTCTGATTAGGCTGTTACATATTCTGTTTAGACTGTTACATATTCTGATTAGGTTGTTACATATACTGATTAGGCTGTTGCGTATTCTCATTAGGCTGTTACATTTTCTGATTAGGCTGTTACATATTCTGATTAGACTGTTACATATTCTGATTAGGCCTGTTACATTATTCTGATTAGGCTCTTACATTTTCAGATTAGGCTGTTACATATTCTGATTAGGGTGTTACATATTCCCATTGCTGTTACATATTGTGATTAGGTTGTTACATATTCTGATTAGGCTGTTAGATATACTGATTAGGCTGTTACATATTCTGATTAGGCTGTTACATATTCTGATTACGTTGTTACATATTCTGATTAGGCTGTATTACGTTACGCGTTTAAGATGGTCCAGGAGAGTCAAAGTTCAGGGTCGCAACTCTTTAAAGATTTGAAATTTGGGTCTTTCCGTCCAACCTGACGTCTACTGACTTTGTGAACAATCGTTGTGCGGATGATGAATGTTTCCAGAGAGCATCCTTTTCCACGAATGTTTCCAGAGAGCATCCTTTCCTCTGCTCGCAGTCTCCATCTTCTGGTTACGTGGCGTTGTAACGTGATGCTACGCTGTTAGGACGGTCCAGGAGACAGGACGGGCAAAAGGCTGGGTCCCTAGCTTTTAAAGATTTGAACTTGGAGACAGTTCCATCCAACCTGACGTCTACTGCCTCCGTGAATAATCGTACTGATGACAAATGTTTCCAGAGAGCATCCTTTTCCTCTTGGTATGCGTAGATCGAGGTTACCTCCCCTGTTCTCATCCGAAATATATACATAGTCGCGTGTTAGGATTCACGTATTCATTTAATTTATTTTACAGTTTTAGCATGAGCTATTGCCAGAGAAAATAGTTGGAACCAAATTATGAGAAACTCAATTTTTTCATACATTTCACGTGGAGGAAAAGACTCATTAAATGCTGTATACGTGGTCGAATTTTTTAAGAACCGTTCTTTGTCAAGACTTGAGCTTCATAGAGCAAGATGTTATACTGAATTGAGTCTACCTCCTACACACAAGTCTACTGTAGGCGAGGAGTCAGAATACAACGGAAGTCGTGTGTGTTTGAAGTCTCCGTTGATGATAATTCAGTGATATTTACGCTTGAAAATTCGAACAGACTGGTAAAATATATTGAGGTCACTAATTGCATCGAAAGAGGTTGGTATTAGTGATCATACGGTGGAGTTTGAAGAAATTATAAGTAAGCTGAAAGCATCTAAAGTTATAGCATGACAGAATCAAGAAATTGTGTTAATGAATTTCGACGCTGGTTAACAGAACTTTGAAATATCAAGAACTTATAACATCCATACATTGCTGTGGTGTTTAATATCACGGGTGGGAGAGGCGAGGTGTGTGTGGAGACAGGTAACATCTATAGGGTAGAGGGCAAGGCCCCCTACCTTTCACGGATTAAAAAATTCCCTGGCGGTAGTTGGCGCAATTTATGTCTCCTCTCGAGAACTACAGACTTACACATCACCTGAGAGGTCCAGGATTGGAGACCACCCTCATTCCGTGGATGAAAGTTACAGAGAGCATCCTTTTCCCTGCTGTGCGTATGCCGATACTCCCGCTTCGGCACTTTCAACCCTGAAACAACCAAGAAAATGAAAAAAAATGAGGATGGAGGTGAAACGATGAGAGGAAAATTTCAGAGGTGGAACGAACCTTCACAACATTCGCCTAGCGAGCGAAAAACCTTGAAAAAGAACCTCACGGTCAGGGGGGTGTAGGTTGCTGGGATTGAACCCTCGATTCGAATGCAAGTCACAGACGTCGCCACCTGAGCCATTCCACTCGATTATTTAGAGTGTTACACAAAAATGACCTGAGTTGTTTTCGTCCTCCGTGGTGTAGTGGTTATCATGCTAGCCTCTAGTTCCCGAGGTCGCGAGTTCAAACCCAGCGGAGGGCGATGGATTTTTCGGGCGTAAAAATTCTTAGCATGGCTTCCGTCGGAAGGGAAGTAAAGCCGGTGGTCCCGTGTCGTAGATTTACGGTACCTAAAAGAACCTCAAGCCTGATAGAGGCCTCTGAGCAAAATTACCGATCTTTCACGTACAATATAGATTTATCAAGCGTCTGAGCAAAACCGTGAACAAATTAGTTGATTGTCGGATAAATGCATCTGAAGTCACGAACTCACAATTGTAAGCATATGTAAGAAGTATTATCTGGTAAATGTTGCAAGCCATGCGTTCCTTTAAGAGAATCCTCGTTAAAATTATCTTAACTTTAAGAGCGCCCTAAATTGATTACAATTTTTTATCCGATATGTATGTTTGGAAGTTCTATTGCGTCTAAACAGGCGAATAGCATACATAGCGTGTCTTGAAGAGAAAGTTCCTGTCTAAAACACTGTTTAGATGTGATGTGTTCTTGTTATCGTAAATAAATATCTACATTAAAGCCTGTCATTCCAATCTGATTATGGGTTCTGGTAAGCACATGTCCGTAGGTTTTCGTGCATGTTCGAGTATTTAGAGAGGTGGTCAGCGATGTTTATGTGTGATTGCATGTATACATAGGTCTTCGTATAGCTTCGAATGCTTGGGAGAAGTGAACGCGTGTATCTGTCTTCGTATAGCTTCGGGTGCTTAGAGGGGTGAGCAAAGTATTGCCATGATGTATGTATTGTTCGGTGGTGTTCGGACGTCTCCGTACAGGTTCGGATGCGTAGAGTAAGTGTAAAATATTGTGCAGATGTATGTATTGTTCGGGTATAATCGTACAGATTCGTGGTGCTTAGCTCGTGAGGGTGATGAACGATTTGTCAACCGAGCAAGGGACAAGTATCCTTTGAGCAAGCATTCACCATGCGCAACGAAACCTAGAAGCAAAAGATGCGAATGAAATGAAAGATGCAAATTATATAGAATGAAAGTAAATCGTGATAGCATACACCACTCCAGCATTCGCCGCAGACCAAGGCAAATCATGAAAAAATCCGAGGCTAGAATGAGCGAGCGACGGGAACTCAAAACCAAGGCCGCTATAAGCATACGTGAAAGAGGAAATCGTGCTAGCATACGCCACTCAGGATTCGCCTGCAGACCAGGAAAAATCACGAAAAAATCCGAGGTCAGAGTGAGTACTGACGGGAAATCGAACTAGGGGCCTTAGAAGCACACGTTAAAGATGTGTATGAAAGGGAAACGAAATCGTGATAGATGAGAAACCATCCAGGCATTCACCTGCAGAACAAGGAAAACCACGAAAAATCGGGGTCGGAGTGAGAGGCCGACGGTAATCGAAACAGGGGTTCTAGAAGCATACTTGAAAGATGCAAATTATATAGAATGAAAGGAAATCGCGCCCTCATACACCACTGAGGCATTCGCCTGCAAACCAGAAAAAATCTTGAAGTATCCGAGGTCGAAGTAAGCGGTCGACATGTTTAAGAATGTGGAATTACTAGCTGTATATGCCGGCACATCAAAAGAGAAGTAAAAATCATACACTCGAATGGCTTTACTTTCCTTCTGCGTCTGTTTAAGGATAGCGCTCTATATACAGGACCTTTACACCTTATCTTCTCAGAATGCATGTTTTGAGGCATTCCCTGTATTTTACCTCCAGGGTGCGAAAATTTCTGTTTTAAACACTACGCCCTCCCTGTCCTTTTAGCTACATGCAATATACATCTACGTTTCTTTATTCATAAAGCATTTGTATCGCATGAGTGCCGATGTTCAGTATTAAATTTTACCAGTCAGAGCCGGAGAGATGAAAGCTCGAGTAAACGGAGAATGTAGGTGAAACGGGGTGGAGGAAAAAATTCGGTGTTGTAATGAACCTTCGCAGCATTCGCCTAGCAACCAGGGAAACCCGAAAAACTCTGGAGTTCAGGAGTGTCGGCTGCTGGGAATTGAACTCACAACCTCCGAATGTAGTCCGGAGACGTTACCGTCTGAACCCCTGCTTATAAAAACCGTTAATGGGAGGGCTTGCTCTGTATTTATGTATTGGTAGACCTTCATGCAGGTCCTAATATCAGACGGATTGAACACAGGGAATCGAACCCGCGACCTCTCGAATTCAAACCTCACACCACGAAGTAGTTTTTTTTATCAAAACAGGCTTTAAACACATTTTACCCATGTTAAATAAGTTTGTCATTAATCAAGTATTTCATTCATCTATAAACCAGACCGCAAAACTGGTTTGCTTCAAAGACACATAAAGAATATCAGCGGTAATACACATTCTTTCTTCCATTTTAATTCCAAATAACATACTCTTCATATTACCCTCTCCAAATCATATTTATTTGTTTAGCATTCCATAAAAATTAGTTTATTATAGGTATCATGCAAACAGTTCTTGTATTTGAGAAGTATTTAACTAGTTACAACATTTACACCGTCATCTATATGAGCAGGTTTTTCCGCTAAGGGTGGTCTTTTCAGGAGAATGAGAAATCATTTTAAAAACACAGTACACGCCTTAATGGGAAAGGTTTTGACATTATCCGTTAATGGGCTATAGGATGGTATCAACTACCGGGAATAACTCATTGTCGAATTTTTCTCTCTTCTCTCTAGAAGAAGATTTTAAACAAATATCAAATTTATAATTTAAAGTCTTCGTAATGGTTCGATCTCTCTGCTGGAATATTCAACATATCTTTAGAAGGGAGGACTGTTTAAAAAGTTCTCGTCCTATGTTATATATTTACTAAGAGAAGAATGCATGTTTTGAAAGTCCCTGTATTTTTTAGTTTGAGTTCAGAGTTCGATTTCCCTCTGGTATTCAATACCGCTTTAGACGTTACATATCTAAACAATCAAGGATCTCATGACTGAAAAATTCAATGCCATAGCCGGGATTTGAACCACGGATCTCCCGGTCTCAGTCCGGTTGCTCTAACCACTGATCTACCATTGCAACATGCCGACACGACATTATATTCTCCAGCTGTTTCGCATTTTTCCCGGTAAAACACTAGGAGATCTCAATACACCCTGTCCAACACACGGCTTGTGTGAAAGAACAATTAATTCCAGTCAAGGATCTGTTACAGTCGCCTTTTCATTTCTGTTACGGAAATAATAATTGCGCAAGTACAGAATCTATACATCATACCCCGTAATAAAATATAATACACCCACGCTTATAAAGCTCGTTAATGGGAGGGCTTGCCTTACAAGGCAAATCACCTAACCGAGATTCGAACCTGTGACCTCTCGAATGTCAATAGACACGTTATCCCTAAGAGAATTCTGATATTTATTACATTGGAATGATGCTGGATCAAATAATTTTTAGACATTGCGGCTGAAACACCTGTCTGTTTAAATAGAGTAAATAAATAAGCTTTCTTGATGATAATATAATTTTAGCGTTAGTAAAGAAAATAAGTTTTCCTTGTTTCTCTCGATGTAACTTCCGGCGTCTTGGGAAAAATCCATTCACTCGCTTTAGATCCTATCTTTTCTCAAGAATCCCATCCATTAAGCCTCTAAGTATAGTGGAGAAACCCAGGCAGCGTCAGGGGTTACCCCCTTCAAGGGTGTACAACATATTTTTGCAAGGGTGTATAAACCGCTATATAAATCGTTTGCGTAATGTAGAGAGTGAGAGAGAGTGCTTGCGTGCAGGATGCGTTTTTACCGGCAATGACTGTTTTAAAGCCCCTGCCTACGAGCGTGCTTGCGTGAACTGGTTGGGTACATTATCGAAAAAGCCGGTTTTAAAGTCCATGCCTATGCGCGTGATTGCGTTGGCGGGTGTGGTACCTTATTGACAACCAAGTCCATTCCTATGCGTGTGCTTGCGCTGGTAGTGTGGTACTTTATCAACAATGTCTATTTTAAAGTTCATGCCTACGCGTGTGCTTGCGCTGACAGTGCGGTACTTTATCGACAATGTCTGTTTTAAAGTCCATGCCTACACGTGTGCTTGCGCTGGCAGTGTGGTACTTTATCGAAAGTGCCCGTTTTAAAGTCCATGCCTATGCGCGTGATTGCGTTGGGGGTGTGGTACCTTATCGACAAGGTCTGTTTTAAGGTCTATGTCTATGCACGTGGAGAGCTTTATCGCCAACGTCTGTTTTAAAGTTCCTTCCTGTAAAGGAGAGAGAGAGAAATAGTGTGCTTGCATGATGGATGCGTTTTTTTACTGGCAATGACTGTTTTAAAGTCCATGCCTATGCGTGTGCTTGCGCTGGTAGTGTGGTACTTTATCGAAAATGCCTGTTTTAATGTCCATGCCTATGCGTGTGCTTGCGCTGGCAGTGCGGTACTCTATGGACAATGTCTGTTTTAAAGTCCATGCCTACACGTGTGCTTGCGCTGGCAGTGTGGTACTTTATCGAAAGTGCCCGTTTTAAAGTCCATGCCTATGCGCGTGATTGCGTTGGGGGTGTGGTACCTTATCGACAAGGTCTGTTTTAAGGTCTATGTCTATGCACGTGGAGAGCTTTATCGCCAACGTCTGTTTTAAAGTTCCTTCCTGTAAAGGAGAGAGAGAGAAATAGTGTGCTTGCATGATGGATGCGTTTTTTTACTGGCAATGACTGTTTTAAAGTCCATGCCTATGCGTGTGCTTGCGCTGGTAGTGTGGTACTTTATCGAAAATGCCTGTTTTAATGTCCATGCCATAGCGTGTGCTTGCGCTGGCAGTGTAGTACTTTATCGACAATGTCTGTTTTAAAGTCCATGCCTACACGTGTGCTTGCGCTGACAGTGTGGTACTTTATCGAAATTGTCTGTTTTAAAGTCCATGCCTATGCGTGTGCTAGCGCTGGCAGTGCGATATTTTATCGAAAATGCCTGTTTTAAAGTCCATGCCCATGCGCGTGAAGTGCTGTATCGATAATGTCTGTTTTAAAGTCTCTGTTTTGTTTTCGACTGTCGTTATATATTTCTGTTGAGTTTTATTTATGAGCGTTCTTTAACTGGCGTTAATTAAAAGAGTAACAAGGAAGGTGTTTTATTTTGGCCACTCACCATAATCCATTATATATTTAGTCCATTATTTATTTATTTGCGTGATTGCGCGGTGGATGGAGTGCTTTATCGCCTCTCTTGATATATTTGTATTGAGTTTTATTTATGAGCGTTCTTTAACTAGCGTTAATTAAAAGAGTAACAAGGAAGGTGTTTTGTTTAGGGTAATCTCCATGTTTCATTATTTGTTTAGTCCATTATTTATTTATTAATAACATATGTAATATTCAGCTATAATGTTAACCTATTTATTTTTCAGAGCCAGCCCTATGTGTAAACAAACCTTAGAAAAAATATCTTGAACCGCGAAGTTCCTTATCATCCATTTCAAATGATGTGTGTTAGTTATTTCAAGTGAGGTAAGATGGCCGCCATGCGCTTCTTAAACTTTTAAGATGTCGAAGTTCCGGCACCTTCATCGCTGGACGGAAGAGCGAGCCTTCGGCTCTCTCGCCTAGATAGCGCGCTCGACAGACCGTGAGTGGCGTGGAGAGGGAACGGAGGGGATACGATCTAGTTTCTCCCAGCACATGCGAGAGAGACCCTCACTCAAGTGGAGCAGCGTGTACGGGATGGACCGCGCGCGTTTTCAGCGAAAGAATCACTCGTTGACGTCTCGTTACAACTCTGTCCTTTCAGTCATGGATTCATCTAAGTGATGTCATATTCTTATAAACCCCCTAAAAATTCCCTCAAAAGTAGAATTAAAGAAGTGTTATTAGTCGTAATAAATATACACGCGTAATCACGCGTAATACGACGGCGACCAGGTGCGCGAGTCAATCCATATACACTTATTTAGATTAATCAATCAAAAATACTTAAACGTATTCATCGATCGACGAGTAGTGTCTAATTACATTCATCAATCAAGATACATGCGGCGGGGGTTTGCGTCCAGCCCTTGAGAGGCGCGATGCCAAGACTTTAGCAGTATAAACCCTTGATTCTTTTTCAATAATGTTAGACAATGTTATGCATGGACGAACATTACCTGATTGATTGACACAATTATCACCTACATCGATTTGCGGAGTCGGCGGCACGCGACGAAAACATTACCCCATTGTTCAACGATTCCCGGGCGTCGGCATCAGTAGCGCACAAAGACCCACCTCCATTAGCGACGAGTACAATAGCCCATTGTTCTCCTATACTCAGGTCAGCATTAGGTCAGGCTACAAAAGGACAATAGCCAATTGTTCTGAACCTCTACCGCGCGGTATGCTAGTAGCGCACAAAGAGGGGCGTGGTCAGCTGCTTATCCGGGCAGCGCACAAAAGGACAATAGCCCTTTGTTCTAATAGTCTACCGCGCGGCATGCTAGTAGCACACAAAGGATGGAACGTGGTCAGTGGCTTCTCGGGTCAGCGCACTAAGCAAGGGGGCGGAGTCGGCGGCACAGAACAAAGGATATCGATTACATCTTATCGGTTGTCGGCATCCCTTAGTGCGGCCGTACCGTCATAGTATGCCTACTTTTATCCTGCTTAATTTTTAATTTGTTCTATTACAATTCGAATTACTTCTTGGCATTCTGGTGACTTTTTTATTTTTCTTTTCGTTGTCATTGTTTTTCTCTGCTGTACTTTTATACACACATTTATAGAGTTTCATGCACATGTTTACGCGTATGTAAACAGCCATACCCAAGGCGGGAGTTGAACCCGCAGTCCTACATAAGATGGAACACCATTCAGGCGATCTAGCGACCATGTCCAGGAGGATCGGAATGCGAAAAATGGAACCCTCTACTCCGCTCTGCTTTTGTAAAACTTTGGCAATATGAACCTAGAAAATGAACGTACAGAATTTAAAACATCTCGACCATGCTAGATCCTTCTCAGAAAGACAGAAAAGTGACAAGAAAATTCCATGGTGGATGCCTAAAGTACAAATGACTTTGAGATGGTAGTCCTATGTGCTTAATTCAGGGATATTCTGTAGCATTTTGTTAAGACTAAACAAATTGTTAAACCCGCTAACCCGCTAAAGATTTATTTGCTGAACACAACAACCCTCTTGCTAATTCGTTTCTTACACAAAAGATGGCACAGAGAGATTTGGATGTCCTTTTTATAATGCTGTAAGAGGAACAGCATGATAGGAAGTCGATCATTTAATTATAAAATATTTTTTTATTGCAGCGTAAAATATAAATGTTAGGGATTAATTTAACCACCTGGATAAGCAATGCTCCGTATGATAGCATTTGGTAAATGATGCTTAACTTTTAAGAGGTGAAGTTTAATAACAAAATTAATGTTAAGTAATTTCGTATCGTTATAAAATGCAACAGTCATTAATTTTAAAATTTTAGGCTCAAATAGTGATTAAGGTTGAGATCATTTGCACGGTTCACAAATAAATTTGCTTCACTTTTAGGTTAATGTGTAATTGATGTCTTTTGGGAGCTGTAAGGTATGAACAGCAATTTTTTCCTTGCCAGTATAGAACTTAACACTTTTCAATCTGCTAAAATAAGTAGCTAGCAGAAGGCTATTTACTGCTTGCCATTCTCATAGAACACGGAATTTGTGCTGATACTGCTAGAGGAAGAAGAAGAGACCAGCTGGTAGTAACTTTGAGGTTGGAACAGGAAATATCTCCTAGTCCATGAAGAGATAATCAAGAACATCTCTACAGAGCTTAACTGAAGTTGAACGTTGCCAAATCATGAATTAAATAATAAACACCTACTTATACTTGATTGTACATACTGAAATTTTAGAAAAATCAAAATGCCATCCGGTATTTTTGGAAGAGTCACTCTTAGTAAGAAGCCTTACGGAAAATTAAGCAATAAATTATGAATTTGTAAACTGAGTGAAACTTGCATCAAAACAATATGAAATTCCAATAATTGGAGTTATTCTGCGCTAACCTAAAATCCCAACTCATTTTACAGCACCACTGCCACAGTTGGGCGTTTTTTCTCCATGATAAATCTATGTAATTCTTTGGGGTAACAGTAAGGTCCTTCCTCCCCTAGCAATGAGTGTGAATTTAAAAAATTCACGTATATGGTATGTTGTTTGTGCGACGTTAGCAGAGCACGCCTTCGGTAGCCAGTATTACCGCGCTGGTGATATATGCAATGAAATGATATGCGGAAAGGAATTTTGGGAAGGAAACGATCCCGGACTAAGTTTAAATACCTCCCCGAAATTTGCCATTTATGAGATACCGAGGAAAAGCTGGAAAACTCTTCAGTCAAGGAGGGTGGTCCTGGCAGGATTTGAACCGCGGAACCGGATAGGAGCCTCACGCGTTGCTCAGGAGTCATGTCGTTCGGTCCGTACCGGTGACAATGGAAACAAAACGCTATTGCAGAACGCAGGAATTTTCGATAAGTCACTCCAGTTGCTTACAACCGGCGAGGAAATAAAATCGCGATAACAAACGAGTTACAGAATACCAAATAGCGGCATAGATGACGATATTCGTCAATGTATGCACCAGCAATGTAATTAGGAGCTTACGCTACGAAAGTGCTCCTTGTAAAAGAAAACGAAAATGTTAATAGTAAAGGTTTAGAAAAGCTTGAAGATTTTCGTGATCAATAAGGAGAGGATTCTAGAGGCTTAGTGGCCTTTCTCCCCTTCATTCCTCAAACATCCCATAGGAAGGGGATGTGAGTATACCTCGTTAAACCCTTCCTGCAGAGATTTTCAGTGTTGCCAACCAAACACACCCATTAGCAGCCACGCTCGCGAAAAGACCACTTCTTGGGATGTCACATCGGATGGAGGCTTTCACACACACTCGTTCGTTCAAAAACCAGAGAACATAGACTCAGTTCGTTTGGTAAGTAGTACAGCAGGTTCGGTTTCTCGTTCAGAAGGAACGACTTATTCTCTTCTTCCCCTTCGATACTAAATTATTAGCCGTAATTTTGTTGGATTTTAACTATTTGATGACGATAAGTTTCCTTTCTGTTCCTTTAGTAATTTAAAGTATCTTATAACACTTAAGATCTATAGAGAAGGAAAAGGAGGTGAAGATATTTACTTATTTAGTTTTACAGGCTTTCCACTTTGCTATAGTTGCTTCTATTCCTGTTTTCCAGAGTTTCCTATCCTCCCATTTCTTCTTCCAGGTTCCTCTTGCGCATGACTGTGCTGATTCCTTCATGCCAGGCGCAGCCCAATTGCGATACGTTTGAAACACCTCTCCTCCGACACTCATTGAACTTGTCCTACCAACGGTATCCTCTGCATCCAGTATTAAGATGATTGATCAGTGTTTAAATGAGTTCGCGTCCCAAAGAGCTGAGAGCTGCTTGTAACTGCCTTGTCCGGATAAGAGAAATCCGGAATGGGGAATGAAACCTAAGGCTGCTAACCCACTACAACTGAGATTTCAACTCAGGCCCTCGGGTTATGAGGTGGACACGCAGGGGAAATCTAGTGTCGGTGATGATACATGAGCGAATCATATTTGATATGAGAGTAAATGAAAATACCCTTCTCTAAGCATCGGAATAGATACACTATGTCATCAAAAGTATCCGGACATCCCCACAAACATACGTTTTTCATCTTAGGTGCATTTTGCTGCCACCGACTGTCTAGTACTCATTGTCCGCGACCTCAGTAGTCATTAGACATCGTGAAACAGCAGGATGCGACGCTCCGTGGAACTCACGGACTTCGAACGTGGTCAGGTGATGGGGTGTCACTTGTGTCAGAAGTCTGTACGCGAGATTTCCACACTCCTAAACATCCCTAGGTCCACTGTTTCTGATGTGATAGTGAAGTGGAAACGTGAAGGGACATGTACAGCACAAAAGCGTACAGGCGGACCTCGTCTGTTGACTGACAGACCGCCGACATTTGAAGAGGGTCGTAAAGAGTAATAGACAGACATCTATCCAGAACCATCATACAGGAATTCCAAACTACATCAGGATCCACTCCAAGTACTATGAGAGTTAGGCGTGAGGTGAGAAACCTTGGATTCCATGGTCGAGCGGTTGCTCATAAGCCACACATCACGCAGGAAAATGCCAAACGACGCCTCGCTTGGTGTAAGGAGCGTCAACATTACACGATTGAACACTGGCAAAACTTGTGTGGAGTGACGAATCACGGCACACAATGTGACGATCCGATGGCAGGGTGTGGGTATGGCGAATGCCCGGTGAACGTCATCTGCCAGCGTTTGTAGTGCCAACAGTGAAATTCGGAGGTGGTGGTATGGTGTGGTCGTGTTTTTCCTGGAGGGGGATTGCAACCCTTGTTGTTTTGCGTGGCACGATCACAGCGAAGACCTACATTGATATTTTAAGCACCTTCTTGCTTCCCACTGTTGAAGAGCAATTCGGGGATAGCGATTGCATCTTTCAACACAATCGACCTGTTCATACTGCACGGGCTGTGGCGGAGTGGTTACGCGACAATAACATCCCTGTAATGCACTGGCCTGCACAGAGTTCTGAAGAATTCTATAGAACACCTTTGGGATGTTTTGGAACGCCGACTTCGTGCCAGGCCTCGCCGACCTACACCGATACTTCTCCTCAGTTCCGCACTCCTTGAAGAATGGACTGCCATTCCCCAAGAAAAACCTTCCAGCACCCGATTGAAAGTATGCCTGCGAGAGTGAACGCTGTCATCAAGGCTAAGTGTGGGCCAACACCATATTGACTTCCAGCATTACCGATGGAGGGCGCCACGAATTTGTAGGCCATTTTCAGCCAGGTGTCCGGATACTTTTGATCACGTATTGTAGGTGAGGGGAGATGTACAAGAGATGAACATTAATGTTTTAGTTATAGTGTGTTTCCTGTAAATAAAATGAAAAAATGTATATTTGGGACGAATGAAGCTCAACTATTTTAACAGGGGTGATTTGCGAAATTTACTTGGTTCGTACACGCACTTAGGGAATAACTGGCTATTGTTTGATTTCTGTAATTCCATTAAAGGTATTTATAATTCCCATTCCCAAAATTGAAATAATTCCCATTAGAAACCAAGCAAATGACTCTGCTTCATGATCTTAAGAGACAGCACAGAAATGTACACAGAGAAACAACCAAAAAATACAAATCAATTTGGCCAAAGGAACCTGAAATCTTGAAAATAAACAGGAACTTGGCCAGAACGAAATCCGAAAAGAGTAACCAAGAAGAAGGCGTAATTTAATGAAAAAAGAACGCAGGAGAGTTTAAAAAAGAATTACTTCAAGGCAAACGAATAACATATAATGATTTTATAAGGAAAATCTATTACAGAAAAGAGAAAAAAAGATACAAAAATATATCAACAAACTCAACTCCATTATGAAAGTAAATAAAGAACCATTCGTACACAACGCAAAAATCTTAACTTGTGACAACGACATCGCAGCGGCTTTCAACACATTCTACACCTCAACGTATCAAATCCCAAAGGATAAAAGGAAAATGCAAAGATGAAAGATAAAAACAGTTAAAATTGAAAGATAGCAGTAACCTCCTTGCCCACATTTACTGCTCTTACAGGGCTGATAAACTTAACACACCATTACGGTCACTGACAAACAAAAAATTACCTAGACCGGATAAAATCATCCAGAATTCATCAAAACTCTGGGAGAAAATGGAAGGAAGATTCTCCTACAAATATGAAGCCTCTCATGGAACGTCAGAATGGAAAAATGCAATCAAAATCCCAATTCCAAAAAAATAAATAAATTGAGTTTTATTTATGGACGCTCTTTAATTACTATGCTTAACGTCCGTTTCTATATTGGACGTGAAAGACCGGAAATTTTGTTCAGAGGTCTCTTTATTAGACTTGAGGTTCTTTTACGTGCCGTAAATCTAGGACACAGGACTCCCGGTTTTACGTGGAAGAAAACCATGATAAGGAATTTCACGTCCGAAGAAAACCATCGCCCTCCGCCGGGTTTGAACCCGCCACCCCGGGAGCTAGAGGCAGCATCGTAATCCTAGACCACGGAGGATGACCCCAATTCTGAGGAAAAATAAACAAACAAGTAGTATTAACACTCTATCGTCCAATTTCTCTCACCAGTGGCATCAGTAAAGTCATCCAACGCTTTGTATCTGCAAGATTAATCTGGTTTCAGAGAGAACCATTCAACAGAAGAACAGCTCATTAGCGAAAGGGGCGCTAATGATCTTGCAGTTGAGCGCTCTTAACTCCAAATTATCATCGTCAGCGTGATGTCATACTGCCATTTTTGTAGGCTTCCAAAATGTATATGACTCAGTGTGGAGGTGTAAATTGCTTGAAAAGTAGCAAGACAGTGGTATTCGGGCAAGCAAGGCTAACTGGCTCCCTAGTTTGTATTGCAAAGATTTTGCGCTACTAGGTATCATGGTACGCTATCCAACTATAGGCATGTCGTAACCCAAGGCACAGTCCTTAGCACAAATTGGTTTCATAAGTATTTTGCCTGGAATACTGGAGACAACCAAAGTGAAGACAGTATTATTTGCTGATCACACACGATCTGGTCATTAGACAAGCATAACAATTACAAAAATATGGAAAAGAATCTAGATTCCTGCCTAACAGAACTTCATAAATGGAATGATTATGATAATTTAATGTGTATCAACACTGAGAGGACAATCTTCCAAATCTTTTCACTGGGATGGAAAGAGAGAAATATATATATAAACTACAACAGACGAATTCCAGCACATATCTAGGAGTTACCTTAGATTGCAGGTAGAAACGGCAAGTGGAAGACCAAGAAAACACTCAGTATCGTGAATAGATCAACTGGTTCCAAGTGGGCAGATCCAGAAGAGCTCTTAATTTAATTTACAATATATATATATATATATATATATAACTTACATTTCAGTATTGTGGTGAAATTCTTACCAGAGCAACCAGAAAGTTCGAAAATGTAGAAAGAGTGCAAAACTATGCCTTACAAATAATAACCGGAGCAGTTTAAACCACGCCATTAGAATCTCTGAGAATTTGAACATAAAATTACCCCACTCTTCTCACTCTACAAGAAAAAGCAATTCTATAGTTTAGAAAATAGTAACACCTCGGGATACGTGCAGGAATAAAGTTACACAGACTAAAATACTAAACACCCAAGCTACTTTTTTGTAGAAAGACTAAGATTTCCAACAGGTAAATTATCACTGCTAGAGAAAAATCCCCTAAATCTTATATATATATCTGCAATAAAATTGATTTAATAGAACAAAGAGACAAAAGTCTGAATATGATACAAATTATTAACGGTTGATAACATTAGAAACTATCCACACACTGTACCCTTTGGACAACTGGCTTCACTCAGAACATAAACGGGTGTCGGAACAGGTGGAACATGTCCCGCTTTCCTTTTACCAACATAAAGGAAAAGGAACAACAAATTGGGACTGTGAAATACATGCCATAAAATATCCCTTCCTTCAGAAAATAGGGATCCTCCCAGACTTCAGAGCAGCTATACAAACAGTCTGTTGGCCAAGAAGCTCTGATAAAGGAATGTCACAGCATTACTTCCCAGTATAGTGCTTTTACACTCAGTTGATGCCCTTCCACTGTGGAACTCCTGGCAATGATTTCCTGGCGAACAAACAATTTTTCATAATACAATTACCAGCCCCTAAACTCAAATTCAACTCTTCAGTAAAACGTCACATGAAAGAAGCAATTGATTGCCTAGCAAAACACCTGCACACGATCAACATGTTCACATCTCCTTAATGCATCTTATGCAACAATACAGAAGAGGATACATACGAAAATCGTCTGGACAACCGCTTTACATTAGAAGGTGAAGACTGTAGGACAGCGAAGTACTGAAGAGCAAGACTTCTAATGGCTTCTGTGTCAAATGCAGTACATTAGAAAACAACATAAATTCAACAGTTTCAGTTAGCATTTATTTTCTTTACAAAAATTAACAAAAATGAAACCTGCTCCACAGTTTTTAGTAAACTGTAACGTTTTCTCCTGTTTTTTTTTTCTTCTTTCTTCCTTGTGCGGCCAACATTTATAAAAAACATTACTCATTGAGTTTTGAATATACCCGTCGACCAGTACCTACTCTTTTCTTTGAGCAAGCAACTGCACCATCTGTCCGGCACCGCCATACGCCCCAAAATCTATAAGCATACTGGAAAATGGGAAGGAACCGGACTGAAAGGGAAATAATGGAAATGAAATCGTGGTAGATACAAGCAACCCCAGCATTTGTCTAACGGAAGAGAAAGCCTGGAAGAACCCAAGTCAGATTGGACTGTCGACGGGAATCGCACCCCTGACTTCCCGAATGTAAGCCTCAATCGTTACCGCGGAACCATCTCGCCCGGTCAGGAGTTAACTGTGTAATATAAATGCACCTATTTTTTTAGGGTTGAAATTCAGTCAAGAAATACGTGCATCTGGAAAGCACTAACTGTACTTCAAGCGGGAAAGATGTGAGGGAGATTGTGGTAAATTATACATTTAAATGTATCCAACGTTGCGCTTTCTCAAACCCAAGGTTTTTGCTGTGGTGCCTGCGAGATTTAAGGTCATATGAAGTTCATATTTGTGCACCCGGTGAGGTATTTGCCGCTACTTATACATACGAGACATTTCAAAGTGTCGACTATCGTGGTTTGCCCGTGGACGGATACAGAAAGAGCTTACCACTCTAAATCCTCTTGAGAAGTTAATGCGTGTTAACCTTTTGCTTAAAGGTGGACACGTCGTAGTCCCTAAAATTTCTAGTATGCAATAATGGAATAAAACAGTTTAGCACCTCCAGTGTAAGAAATTGGAACACTGCGCATGCTTCCAGACGAGATATTTATATAACATATCTCTGTGAAAGGCTCAATAAGTTTGTCGCCTACAGCATCTGTTGCAAGCACAACGTTCAAACACCCTAACACGATTAAGCAAAGTCGCGATTGCCAAAGCTTTTCGATGCACTTTCTCCGTCGACTTCTAAACGTTGCCCAAAACATGAAAAGGGACCTAGAACAGGTGTGGCGAAGTGGTGGAGCAGCTATCTGCGTGATGCCCAGTTGCATCTTACGTTTGTAAACATGTATCAGCTAAGGGCAGCTATTGGTGAACAACATCCAAGTTATTCGGAATTCGGTGTACTAATAACGGCTTGAAAGATTTTGCAAATATGTTTATTGGGCGTACTACATAAACGTCGCTTATAAGGGTTGTAGATGGTTGTTCTATGCAAGATTTGTATACTTTCATTCTTTTAGCCTAACATTCAGGTTTGTGCATTTTTGTGGTGACATGATTCAAATACAGAAAATTAAAGCTTTCCTTATTCAAGTAGATCATGTAACACTAGCTAACTTTCATGACTTATTATCTTCTCTTTCTCACACTTTCACATTTTTATTTTGAATAAGCCGTAATTTAAGCTAGAGCTGATAAGTTGCAACTATGCCTTGAAGGGCGTCTTCCCGCTCCATGCACAACTACAAGTATTGTATGTCGCGTCATTTTTGTTTACTTTGTAAGAAATTGGTGTAATGCCTCTACCCATGATAAATTAACATGTGTCCGACACACGGTGCAGGCGTTTCAAGGCGAGGCCGCAATGCTTGCTCAACTGTACTGAGCACTAATCTTATAAATGGTGTTGCAAGTGTCGTCCATCTGTGTGAACACATTCCATTCACATAATGTTAATAGTTTCTGTTTTTATATTGCCCTTAAATTCGTCTATGGTGTGTGTATTGTACTTATAAACTCTTTTCAGGTGTACCACATTCGTCGATTTTTTTCCTTCGTTAGAACATTTTCTTTTCGCTCCTTAGCTTTAGCATTTAGGGATTGCGTTGTCCTAAGCTTATTAACCAGACGCCTAGCAACTGGCATACCAGGAAGTTTCTCCCGAAATTGTCTACATGATTCGGTTTCTACGTATGTATCGTACATAAAAGTTCGCTGTTGAAGCGTGAATTTGTCGGCAGTCATTGCGATGAACTAATAACGAGACACTAACACTCTTAAGCAAACCACGCGCAACACAGATGTCTTGAATAAACTTTCACCTTTGACGTGCACAATGCCAACCTTCTTTACACAGCAGCGACTGAAAAACAGCTGATAAAGTTAACCTTCAACGCGTCGTGCGCCGCCAGTTGCGCATCGGAAAAGTACCGAGGTCACTGCCGTACAGCTTGCTACTCATATAGCAGGGCTGCGGCCTCACCTTAAAACGCCCACACTGTATATTGCCATATTCGCATAAAGTGAGATTTTCAATCTGAGTTCCATCACTTACCATATATTGTTTCCCAGGAATAATTAAAGTAAAGCAATAAGCATTTGGTTAACTACAGCTCACGGAAATAGCGTTAAAATGTTTATTCGTGGTAATAAGCTCTTGCGATAGAAAGAAAACAGGAGAACCGCAAACTTTCAAGCATTCCCAACTCACGACGCACTTCTTCTGAAAGTGTAAAGATGCATCATGCAATGTTTCGAAAGCACGCGATAAACTTTTACACAAGTCTCTAAAGAGTTCTACATATTTTGCGCGGCAAGTTTTTCTGTATCTCTCATGATTTCTTTGCTATAAAAATTACATCAAGGCTATTCATAGAACATTTAATATATACATTTAATTCTCTCACAAACATCTCAAATATATTTTGATGTAATTCCTGTTAGCCATTTTTGGAAAACATAAAAATAACTGACATTGTTTCCATGGAAAGTGTGGTTTTGGTGGGGAATTCTCTGAAGGTGACATGGTCTGACATGATTACCAGTCGTCCTCCGTGGTGTAGTGGTTACCATGCTAGCCTCTAGTTCCCGAGGTTCAAACCCGGCGGAGGGCGATGTATTTTTTCGGGCGTAAAATTTCTTAGCATGGCTTCCTTCGGAAAGGAAGTAAAGTCGGTGGTCCCGTGTCGCATACTTACGGCACGTGAAAGATCCTCAAGCCTGATAAAGAGGCATCTGAGCAAAATGACCGGTCTTTCGCGCCCAATACAGAATGAGACGCTACAGCAGTTAAAGAGCGTCCATAAATAAAATCCAATTCAATTCATGATTGCCAGGCAGAGGGTTTTAGTAAGTAAATCGTCAAGTTAGGAACGCACCGAAGGTCGATGGCGAGAAAAGGTGAAAGCTCTTGTAGCCTTGCAGAGTTCTCTGTAAACAAAGATACGATGTGCAATTTGAAGGCAGTACACCCCACTTCGATAGCAGGTAAACCAGAATTAAGGATTACTAAAAGTAAAAAAGCAATGTAGGTTTAGTTGTGCGATAGTGTGCAATAGAATTACCTCATGATTTAGTTAAGCTATTAATATACAGAAATCTGAGTTACATTGTCTTTTCTTTTACATCAAAAGCAATATACGCCCTAATTATCGTATGACACAGATACTCGAAAAATTCTGATCCATGATTTGGAGCTGAGGAATTTGAAAGTCCACTTTCCTCATTGTAGCTTTTCTAATCATTTCACATGTTCCTTATGCTTCATTGAATTACGATGTTGTTTAACATGATGTTTTAAACGTCCTTAGAGTTGTAATGTTTCAGCCGATGATTTGGCCATTTGTGGTGAAGTGCTCCATGCCAAATTCCGCTACAAACGATGCTTGTTGTGGTGATGTGTTTATGCACGAACTCTTCTTTACTTGAGACCTATTGCCACAGTTTTCTGTTGGTCTATATGTGTATGTATCGAATAAATGGAACAGTCGCAACGAAACCGTCTGTTGGGTTGGGGAAGAGAGCGTCCGTCACAATACTTGACGTCACCTACACTCCCACGATTGCTCCGTTTACTCACTAAGACCCCTCTGTCTTATGATTATTGACTGATTCAAATATGAAATTAAGTGTTCACATAAAGATATGCATGGCCCTATTTCTGAAAATGGGTTCTTGGCTCAAGTGAAGCTAAATAAAATTGTATTTCGGTAAAATTTGGACAGACTTTTGGGGAAATCCTGCACTTTCTCTTCGTACCATATGAGAGCTATTGGTTTAGTTATGATAAATTTGAAGTTGTTGAATCCTTTCAAAATAAATTTCCTATAAGTTTGTTTTATTAAAATGGTTGATTTCATTTTTAGTAAAAATGGATTACCTTGCATTTCTGTCGGGCACCTAAATGCATTTCCTTCCCCAATGCTCATCACATTGCTTTTCAGATATTTTTAAATACCTAAATACCATGATTAGGCCAATCATGGAAAATGTTTCGCTTAATCCAAATGTTAGAAATTATTTAAAATACTTTAAAAGTGTACAGTTAGTTTTCAGGTGGTTTAAACCCGGTGTCATATCACATGCTTTGTTAATTTAAGCTAAGAGAATGTTCCCCAGCTGTCGCCATAGGATAGGATATCCAGCTTGGACATAACTTTATTAAAACTTGATCAAATTAGCCTTTCCCGAGCGAAGGATAGAAAGTGCAGCATTTCCCAACTACTGACGAATGAAATGCTATAGTGAGAGAAAATTTGTCAACTTGGGTGATTCATTGATGTGTTTAAGCTAACTTTATACAGAAACGGTTTGGTAGGAAAATAAGAGAGAAATACTTATCTTTTTCACGTGTCTGATTTATTGTAGTGGTAGAGAGAGATAAGTAAATTGCACTTAATCTACAATATCTGCAAAGTAGGCCCGATACTAAATTATACTTCATCGATCAAATTTAGAAACCTAAAGTTACTGCGCATATTTGCTGTTCCAAAGTTGAACCATTCAGAGGTGCTGACAAATTTCTTTATCGTGTCACGTGATATGATTATTAATGCTCAGAACAGAGAAAACCTCACACCTCAGGCTCCTAGTGGGGAACAATATTTGTCATAAGCAAACCTGACTACTAGAAGTCCATTTCTCATACTTATAAGTCTACTTTGCAAACACATATAGAGAAATCGCTCTCGCGCATACACCATGCCACCATAATCGATACGGATGTCGATATTCTACCCAAGTCGACAGTGATGGATATGTATAGCTAGGGGTATGAGAGGTATCGATTATCGAAACTGGAGGAGGAGGGGCATACTAGCCGCTGGGTATAGCAGAGGCCATCATCAATCAGAAACGGTGCATGTGGCCTGGCTGTGGTATCCTTCACTTCCCGACGCTTTTAAGCAGTCGGCCGTGAAAATGTCATTTTGTTTGCTTCTTCCCTCTCTAGCGCCAAGGGGCAACACACGGTTTCTTGTGGGGTCGACATTAACTTGCAAAGAAAACCCTAGCCCTATGTTGAGACAGGGAGTACTAATGACACGGTCATCAAGGAAACGACTACAATGCCAATCCATGTCAAATCCAGTGTTTCTGTTTCGCCCAAAGATGTGGCCAAATTCATCACGCTACCACACTTGGCCTAATATTCTGGGGTACACCAACACTATAAACACTATATCACCATCTTCCAGTTTCACCATACTCATATCATAATTGCAACTCTTTAGTCGCCAATTTTGTTACTCACATGTCATTCAGCTAACTGAAAAAACAAACAACTGAATATAACTCGCCTTATTGAAGGAAACGATTGTGAGTGAAACATTTCTCAGTTACTGTTGTTGCATTTGCTTTATCTGTAGTACATTTCTTTGGTGGCAAATTCCTCCATTGTCTCTACCATCCTGTTCATTTTTGGACGAAACAGCTTCGGTTCATAGTATAAGATTCGCTCAGGCCTGCAGAATGATTCATTTTTATTTGCATTCAGCAGCTGCATCAAACTTTCGTATCGTCATTTTTGCTTGGAAGTAGCCTGGTGCTCACAAAATTACAGAGGGTACACGCTGGTTCACATTACTTCGGCTCATTTATTTGCATATTTCAAACTATTATAACAGGCCTTAGAAATCACGCGTGTTAGCGATTTGTTTTGCATTAATACGTTAATTACGTTAAATTCGTGCTGTTATAGTCTTCTTTTTGTACAGGGTACGCGTCACGCTTCAGCCGAGAAAGCGGGCAGGGGGAGGCCGGTAGGACATGAGGTAAACAGCGGCATTTCCCCGAGAATATTACTCATAAAATCTCATTAGTCGATGACATGCATGCAATCATCATTTTACTTCACTAACCTGTTACAGTAGTTGCCCAAAGTGGAGTCCTTCAGCGCTCGCGCATTCGCGACACCTTGTGATGAAATTTGGATCCACACGCAAATGTTCTTACTCTGTAAACCTTTTAATTGCTGCCTTTATATTGTCATTCAGTTCATCCACACTGTGTGGGTTATTTCTATAATCTATAAATCGCCAACACACTTGTCGGTATGAGTCCGTTATGAGGTAAGATATTCGTTGTTGTGGAGTAAAATTTTCATTCGGCATTTCAATTATTTACAATTAATTTAACGCACGCACAGCACACGGTCTTTAAAAGAATTCCAAAGAAGTACGCAAGAAAACGCGCGTTCTGATATTTCAAGCTGTATAAAGCAACGATCAGTAACATCGAGCCCGCGTAAACACGTGTTCCATTGCTAATACCTTAAACCGTACTAAGCATTCGGCGGAAACACGCAGCACTGAGGGACAATAACGCACTAGAATGCCGCTGTTTACCTCGCGCTCCACCGGCTTTCTCGGCTCAAGCGTCACTCGGACTCTGCATACTTACATTAAAATAGGAGTCAGATTTAAATAATGTTGCCATGTTTCTGTACTAAAAAGAAAAGCGTGAGCTCAGAGTGTACGGCACACACTACTTATTATTTGCTCAGCATTAAAACTAACTTCAGCTTTGCATGAAAAGATGCACATAAAGGGCAGAAGGGGCGCGAAGAAATCACCTAAGAAGAACAAAATTCTGTTATCAATTTTGTAATATGTACGATAGTTTTAGATTTTCTTAATGATCCCGTGATTACCCGTTCCGTCATTTGTTCGTAACACGGCATGAAACATCAAGCTTCACGTTTACACTGGTAGGATATACTTCCATCTCGTCATATAACCAGTGCTGCTAACACTATCCCCACTTTAGAGTTGCCAACGTAGTTTTTCTTCCAGTCCCCACAAACACCTCTGAATCTCCTTGCTTCTTACAAAATCCCGAAATCAAATTTCAATTTTCGTATTAACAGTGGTTCCGTAGGTTAAACTCCGTACATTCCCATATATATATATATGTATATATATATAAGTAGGTATATATACATATATAAGTAGGTATATATATACATATGTGTGTGTAGTAGTAGGAATAGTTCCAGGCTTTAATAAACACCCCCTGAAATTTTCATCCGGCATAAACTGCTTTTTTAATAGCTGTGTCTGTTTATAGTCTTGTCCTTAAAATGGAAGGAACATAAATGAGCACAGGGATCAGGCAAAAAATCGTTTCTTTTGCAAACTTCTACCCATCTCCTACATCTTTTGCGAGATATGTTTCTGTTTGGAAACGCGTGAAAACGTGTTCCCTTGCGGGTTTCCCTTCTCACATTACATCCATATGCACAACATTGAGGCATTTTTTACAATATTAGGTTATATGTGCCATACCAAACTGACTCAGCAACACCAACACCAAAAGAACACCACAAAGTACACTACCTACTCTTGAACTTAAATACCAACAAGAACTTATTACTGCAATGACTGACTTGAGACCTCCTTACTGCTTCCAGCGCACGGCTGGCTCTGATGACGTATAAGGTGGTTGTTATTTCGCTTGCTCTGCGGTAACGATGTCACAGAGTAAGAAAGCAATCTTACCCCTACATTTTACAGGTCATATCCTTCATTTAGGAAGAAACATAATTTTTGTGTTTCGTTCACTTTTACCGACTTTTCGCTTTGCGTTAGGCTGTTCAGATGCACAGGCATACACACAAACATGGAGCTTTGACTAAAAATGTTTTATTTTAATTCAGGAAGTCTCAAAACGTGCATTTCTGGTAAACCTGATTATCGCATTTTTCAGTGGAATACATGCTTACTAGGTAAGTAGCAGAGAAAGTAATTGAGATGCAGAAAAATGACTATAAGGAATTCGATATATGCAGGTTTTTGAATGTAACATAATTGAGGGTACTTTTAAGGTCGTAGTGATCTAAAATTTGGACAAAATATTGCTCTAAGATTACAAATAATTATTTACAGAAAGCAAAAATATGGTTTTCCTTAGAAAACAGCCAAAATTTCAGCAAGACTACGTTTAAAAGATTATAACTTCCACTTGGTTGCAAACCAGCTAACGTTACAGTTACCTGGCAATCAATTTGCTTACTACAACAAAGTATAATGCCGTCACTGCCCATTGTTTGAAACATCATTTATCAGCCTTCTTTAATTTTTTTTAAAAAAAATCTAGGTTTACTACTAATTTAATTTATGAAATGCTAAGCCCCTACACTTATCATAAGAATACACGTATCTGCCAGTTGGCCCTATTGTCTCTGGATGCAGCATACCGAAATGATTCCACTTTTTGAGACTTATTTCTGGGGAAACCAAACATTTTGTAGCATTCCATTTTATTCAAGAAAATTTGTTAGAATGTCCAGTACTAACACACCATAGCAACGATAATTGTCTAATTGTTTCTTTCTTTTGCAGTACGAATAAGAAGACGTGAACAATCAAACTGCCATATACTAAAATAGTACCAATAGTAAAAACCTAATCAAGCTACATCCAAAGAGCTGCCCTTTGAAAGGAACTTTCTGTTTCCGAACATACAAGAAAGAGGGTTTTACAGGAAGTTTTGTCGGGAGATAGCCTACATGAAGGAACGGGATACGCTATAGGTTACAGCTTAATTGGTGCAAAATGTACGTTTTCAAAGGAAAATGTGCTTCATACTGAACATTTTTCTGAAGAGGATATTTTTATAATGTTTTAACTTCACAGGGACATTCCCTATACAGAGACTTTCTTTGACAAATTAAACCGTAAAAGAAATCTATATATTACTTGGGAGATTCGCTTTTCTTTGTTGCCTAATAAAACCCTTCAGGACCTAGTCCCTCTGTAAGGTTGGGTGCTCATTTACATATAGTCAGTTAATGGGGTAAACCAACACTGTGTAAGTGTAATAAATTTAGAGCTGTAGTATATTTCAGCCGATTAAGAACACATAAAAAGAAACTCTATAATAATTATATTTTAGGAATTATTAATTAATTAATACTCAATTTGATAACTTTCCATAATTTTGAAGCCATTGGATTAAAAATTGTATCAATCTAAAGCCCTTCATAAGCTGTAAATATGTCTTAAGTTTGCATAATATTGTTAAATAAATAAAGGCTTAATTGCATAAGAAAAACTGCAAGATTTAGGCCAGAATAAGAGTAGCTTCGTTTTAGACTGTACATTATGTTTTCCGAGCGTGGGGCCATAAAAATCGAAACCTTTTGTACTTTGTGGGTAAGAGGCAAGTTGTAAAACAACAGACGCTATGAGGCAACGGACATTTCTTACAGTTCAGCTTTGAATTTTCAACCAGGGAACCAATAAACGTAGAGAATAAGTGCGAGAACCAATAGAAACATAGGAAGACGCAGTGGCATGTATAAAATTTGGTGGAGAGCAGTCGTTGGAATATGTGAATGCGAGCTTGGTTTTGAGGCAGTCTGCCATGATTCTCCGGTAAGGAAACACGCATCACGTTGAGTCAAAAAGAAAAGAAAAGGATAAAGTTTCCAAAATTTACGAAGTGCCGCACCACAATGCAATCTTAAAGTAATGCGTTCGGAATAATTATATAGAGAGTTAGATTGTCGTTGAAATTATTGTATCCAAGACAATAAATAGCCACGCCGCAAGTAATGAATTCAAGTTCGCGGGAATCAAAAGAACGGTGATAGAGCGCCTTAAATAATAAATAATTAG
This sequence comes from Deroplatys truncata, assembly GCA_030765065.1. Taxonomy (NCBI): domain Eukaryota; kingdom Metazoa; phylum Arthropoda; class Insecta; order Mantodea; family Mantidae; genus Deroplatys; species Deroplatys truncata. The sequence continues at coordinate 700,801,948 of CM060990.1, forward strand.
CCAGAGCAAAACGTTAGTGGACCAAAGGGTGACAATATTCTTATATAAGAACCGTACGGGGTAGAAAAAGAACAAGAATCTTGCAGGTTTTCTGGCAGGAATACGCGTTTTAGTGAGGAAGTGAAAACATTTTCTTCAAGAATAACATCCTAGTGTCACCCTCCCGCAATCCTACCCTGACAATAACGGTAGGGAATTTCAGACCGACTCGCCGACAGTTGCGTCCTGACTGATGTCGGCGATCTCGAATCCTGAACATTTCACCTACAACGACGCAGAGGAAAGAGTAACACAAAAAGTAGCGCACAAAAACGCTACAAACCTGGCACTGACAACGTGGTGCTCGAAAAAAAGTTCCAGACCCCCATCGCAGAGGATACCTACTACGAGAAACTGCAATCCAACAACTTCAAACCCACGGAGGCACCAGATTCGAACCCGGGACTACTAGAACTTCAGCGACGGTGACGGTAAATCTTTACCACAACGAAAAGTAAGACAGTGCAAACTTCCTAAGTGTGCATGCTCACATGTTTTTGAGAAGTGGAAAATCACTATCGGATCTAACGACAATGAATGCGACCGAAGGCAACAGCTGTGAGGGTAATCAGGGTAATGACCTCAACTCTTCCTCAGGGTCTCCCATTAGTGAACGAGTGTATCCTTCGAGGGTTGCTAGGGATTTATTTACTGTTCATAAACCTGCTTCTCAACCTTCAATGTTTGAATTTAACCTATTGCTAGAAACATTTAATGACCCTCTAAAAACTCAATTAAGGGAAAGTAAAAAAGCGTTAGCAGGGGAACTGGAGAAAGGATTTTCTGATCAAGCTCGGGAATTCCGGGAATTATTAGCAAATAGTAATAAGGAATTACAACAGGAGATAGATAACGAGATCGAGCAGACAAAAGAAAAGTGTCAAAAGTCTACTCAGGAAACTGAATAAAGGGTCCTGGATGTAATCCGGGAAAATAAAGACAACTTCATGCAAGCGCAAGCCGAATTAAGTAATGTGGAAAGAGCAGTATCCACCATTAACAAAGAAATTGAAGGAGTAAAAACTCTCGCCTTATCTATAAGCATTCAGAATGCAAGCTCTAGCAGTCGCCTGGAAGGAATAGAGAATAAATATGAAACTTTTGAAAAGGAAATGAATTTGTTAAAAGAAACCGTCAATAATGCCACTAACAATGTGAGCAACAGTATTAACACTAATGATAGTAGTTCAGCCCAGCAAGTCTCACAACCATCCAACGCCACTGATAGCGTTAGCACTAATAGAGCGTGCAACTCCACAGGTTAGGTTAAGTGCTTGCAATAACAACACCCACAGTGTGCTCACTAGTAATAACGGTGGCAATGTATATAGTAATGATTGTGGCATGATTCATTCTTTCTCTGGCGGCAACCATCATCAATCCCTCCTAAATGAAATAAGTGCACCATTTCTACACGGTACCAAAGATGACTGTCCTCTTTCGTTTCTTCGTGAACTGGACGAATATTTGCAACTCAAACAAGTTCCAGAGACACTTAGAATGCGTATAGCAAAGAAACAACTGCGAGGTAGGACCTCAGAATGGGCTAGAATTGTGTTTGATACTCGCACTATCTGACCTTCAAACAAGCTTTTCTCGTGCACTGCTGGGGCGTACATCGGCAAACCGCCATCAGACAAGAGATTTTAACGGGAAAATATGAGCCCTCCAACGGTTTGTCCATGCAGGATTACTTCCTCAGGATAGTGAATCAGAGTAGATTTATAGAGGCCGAGACCTCGACACGGGTCACTTTCCTCCACAAACCCGCAACTTCATCCGAGTGGCCGGAGTGAACACCTACACCCACTTCGTCGAACTGCTAGCTTCCCTCGAGACAGGAACATGCGAACAGAGGATCCCCAAACCACCAAAGAAACCGTCTGGAACACGGGATAGACACCCAAACGATTGTTACCTAGGGCAGGGAACTGCTTACAAAGAACCTGGAAATCGCTGGCAAAGAGATGGTCCACCAACTCCGCGGGGTAGACAAAACTCTCACCCTCACTTCCAAGGTGACCACCCACCGCAGATTCAATATGCGAACTTTCAAAGGAGCCCAAATCGAGAAGGGCAACATAACGGTAGCCGAGGGGGAGGCCAATACCATAGAGGAACGGGACCCCGAAGAAAGGACAGGTCAAAGCCAGGAACTTTGTGACAGCTGATGCTCCCCAAACCAGCGAGGAAAACTCTGCCAATACAGTCCCCGTCACAAGGACGTCATCGATGGGAAACTAAATCTGCATTTCTCCGTGACTCGACAGAAGAGACGTTGTGCCTTATGCAAAAGAATTGGTACACTGTTATGATGATGTGATTAAAAAAAAGTTCAGTCTAGGAATTTTAGATTTCGGCAAAAGAGGTATGAAGGTGTTAATTGGAGAAAGGGTTATAGACATTCCTTTCGTGACGACTAATCAGGAAGCAAACTACGAGAGCTTACCGGAGGAAAAAGAAATTGCGACGGAGTAATTGTTTGTGGAAAGAATAAATGTGGACTTATACCAATTAAGTGTAATAAGGGGCGACAAAGAAGAAAAAGAAAAAGAAGAAATTGAAAAAGGAGAAGGAAAAGAAGAATTAATAAATGGTATCGACACGGAGAATTGGGATAAGAGATTATTAAATAAGCCCAATGAAAAGGAACACGAAGTTTATTTATTCGAGAAATCTTGCACCGCACTGAACGCTTTTGTTTGTAAACATGTGGATGATCGTCCCTCCGACAAGGATAGAAGAGTTCGGCCGGCACTCATTCGAGTTGAAACGTGAAACGAGAAAGACTTTCGGACGTGATCATACAAAATTCCTCCGACCGTATAAAGTACCACCTCCTAAAAATCCTGAAATAAAACCACATCGTCCAAATAGTAATTGTCCACCACAGATAGAATAAAATGTAGTAGCAAGGTACCATGCATATTTTTATGAATAAATACCCGCTGATTTAGACTGACAAAGTGCTCGTTATTATGAAAACAAAGGGTCAATAACCACACCACTGGATTTTGTCAGGAAATACTATGTGAAAAGGAATTATAACCCACATAACGCAGGTAGCAGAAGTGAAATATAGTTCACCGAACGGAGAGGAACTAGCGTAGTCAACACTCAGGGGTGAGCATAATCAGCGCCTAAAAGTACAACAGGGGCAGCCAAACTTTAAAAAATATATGTAATGAAAAATGTTTTGTAAATAACTATGTAACTGATTGTATATTATCCTAGGTTAGGGGTGCTGTTATTGTTTTGAAAAACTCTCATATAATTTTGTTCTATCCACAATACTTCAGTGCATTTTGCAACTTTTATGTGTGGCATATCGCTAACACTTATGTAATCTTTATGTTACTGTGTATCCACCATATTGCGGTATCAGTTATATGTTCACGTATGTTTAAACTATATCTTTGTGTAAATAGTCTACGTATCCTAGGGCAGTACTTTTTAAAAAGAAAACCATATTAGGTGAATCTGCTTTTCTTTTACAAAAGGGGACATTTTGTAGCAATATTTCCGCCGATTAAGAACACATAAAAGGAACTCTATAATAATTATATTTTAGGAATTATTAATAATTAATTAATATTCAATTTGATAACTTTCCATAATTTTGAAGCCATTGGATTAAAAATTGTATCAATCGAAAGCCCTTCATAAGCTGTAAATATGTCGTAAGTTTCCATAATATTGTTAAATAAATAAAGGCTTAATTGCATAAGAAAAACTGAAAGATTTAGTCCAGAATAAGAGTAGCTTCGTTTTAGACTGTACATTATGTTTTCCGAGCGTGGGGCCATAAAAATCGAAACATTTTGTACTTTGTGGGTAAGAGGCAAGTTGTAAAACAACAGACGCTATGAGGCAACGGACATTTCTTACAGTTCAGCTTTGAATTTTCAACCAGGGAACCAATAAACGTAGAGAATAAGTGCGAGAACCAATAGAAACATAGGAAGACGCAGTGGCATGTATAAAATTTGGTGGAGAGCAGTCGTTGGAATATGTGAATGCGAGCTTGGTTTTGAGGCAGTCTGCCATGATTCTCCGGTAAGGAAACACGCATCACGTTGAGTCAAAAAGAAAAGAAAAGGATAAAGTTTCCAAAATTTAGTTTGCACCACAATGCAATCATAAAGTAATGCGTTCGGAATAATTATATAGAGAGTTAGATTGTCGTTGAAATTATTGTATCCAAGACAATAAATAGCCACGCCGCAAGTAATGAATTCAAGTTCGCGGGAATCAAAAGAACGGTGATAGAGCGCCTTAAATAATAAATAATTAGCCAGAGCAAAACGTTAGTGGACCAAAGGGTGACAATATTCTTATATAAGAACCGTACGGGGTAGAAAGAGAATAAGAATCTTGCAGGTTTTCTGGCAAGAATACGCGTTTTAGTGAGGAAGTGAAAACGTTTTCTTCAAGAATAACATCCTAGTGTCACCCTCCCGCAATCCTACCCTGACAATAACGGTAGGGAATTTCAGACCGACTCGCCGACAGTTGCTTCCTGACTGATGTCGGCGATCTCGAATCCTGAACATTTCACCTACAACGACGCAGAGGAAAGAGTAACACAACAAAGTAGCGCACAAAACGCTACAGATCACTCTGAAATTCTATGTAACCTGACATAATAAAAATAAATGGGGAGAAAAGTAAGATCTTCTAACTATTTTTACATTATAACATATTTTTAAGGGCGCATATTTTAAACTAAATGTGATTACAGAGGTAGGCTTTGCATTAATAATAACGCTCTGAAATTTTGAACAATTTATTTACTTAAGAGTATCTACATTCGGAATGAGTGGAGTGAAGGGGATAATAATATCCACATAGTGTGGGATATCTCTTAGCTGTTTATCACTTAGTTTCCTAGGCAGGTTTATTAGAGATTGTGATTTCGCAGCACCATTGCCAATCTAGGGATTTGCGATCCCCCGCACCCCTCTCAAGACTTGGTCTTACTATAAAGCAACTAATGGGTAACAGGAAGAGGATGCTCTTAAAAAGAAAGGTGAAACTCGCCCTTCTCCCGTTCTTGTTTGTCCCGCCATAGCCTCGACTTATAACATGATTGATCACTTTTTCAACTTTGTTGCCATCGTCTACGGTGCACTTGTACTGTGAAAGTCTTCAGTCTTTAATGGACCGGTTAATATCGACAAAATGTAGAGACTGGGACAATGCAGATTTAAACAACCATTATCATGACACAGGCGGAAAAAATACAAAATATATCAGATTCGATGCCACCAGTGCTCAGGCGTACACGTTTATAAATGACGTGAACATCGAAATTGCATATTACCTGGTCAAAAACCAATTAGTGGAAAGAGTATATTCTGGTTTTTTGGGGAAAATTTTATTGAAGTTATTTCCATTCTATTTCAGCTGCGGTGACGGCAAAAAAATATTCAATTTATTTCCTCACTCCCTCGAATGCTGAGCAACTACCAGATTGCCCCACATGTAAAAGACAATGAAAGCAAAAAGGGAACAAGTTCTGTAAAATGGTGATAGTCATCTCCATGAAACACAATAAGGTTCATTTTCCAGCCGATGGAGTCAATTTGTTATCACAGAAAATAACCATCTCTCCTTGTACTTTCCGCTTCCTTCGTAAACTCATTTTGTTATTTTCGAAAATGTTTTGAAGACACAAAACATTCTTTGTCTTCAGAGAACGATGACAATGATGCACAGTGAATGGTAGGAACCAAATAAAAAGCCCTTTTCTTTTCTGACACAGAGTGCACGTTTCTCTACGCCGCATATTGTTCTAATGATTGAACACTCTACAACACTCTACACAAGGGTCTTTGCTACTCGGAATAGATTGCCTTACAATGAACTCTTCTATATTTTGGCACAGCGAAAGCAAAGCAAAAGAACGCTCATTCTGCACCTTCAAGCACACACAATAAATTTTACACACTTCGCAGGTTGAAGTTAATTTCTTTCATGCTGGCTTGAACTGCATGTGTTCACATCCCTTCTTTGAGTATTCATGTGCGTTGGCACATTCTGTACACAAATCTGTCTAGTGGTTTCACGTTACCTTTATTATAATTAGTAAGAAATACTGAGCCCTATTCACTGCAAATAATTCTGGTCATTTTGTCTTATACATTGGAAATATGTCTTCTTGTACCCATGGTTCATGTACAACAGCATATTTCATATGATTTCAACTGTTATGATACAACGTCAAAACCAATCGTTAAGTTCGTTCATTTCACGAAACCTACTCCGAGAATGTGCACTTAATAAAACCATTGCTAAGTTCTTTTCACATAGACATCCCATTGTACTTGAAATAAACAAGGTCAATAAACATTAAACCATTTCCGCAATATGAATCAGCGAATTTCGACAGCCGAAAGAATAGTACAGTTCCCACCGTTATGTGAACACTAAGCAATTGATGAGGAGTTGCTGGGTATACACATGAGATACCACAGCACACATTGTCACAGTTATTGGCGGGAGAACATGCTATAGACCGCGAGAAATGGTCATTCAGAAAGAAAGTGACATCTCGTACCAGTGAAGTGTTGCCCTAAATTTGAATCAGACTCAGAGAGAACAAGGAATCACTAAACGCTGCAAAGAGATCCGGGATTTTGTCTGGAAAGCCTGCCAGCAGGAGGATAATAGTGACAATTTTGTCGATATATTGTTAAGAACGTAGTCACATTCATAGCTGCTCCTGCAGTCAGAGAAGAACAATCTTTGGATAGGATATATCTGAAATTACAACTCGACGATACAATTGGGAATGCGAGTAAAGTGTGTATAAATGAAGAAGACAACCAACCCCGACCCCAAGTAACATACGTTATCGTGTTGCACCGGCCAGAACGTATTTGAGCTGAAAATTTACCGTATGGGAACGTGTTTCATTGTCAGATGATACTGTCTTCGAGATATCATATAGTGAATGTATTATGTGGAAGGTGATTCGTGAAAAAAAGACAAAGCCAAGCATCGTGGGTGTTACAGGCGCATGGTAGAAAAGAACGAACCTCCGTAATAGTCTCCGGATGCTGGCCCACACTTTTGTACAGAAACTACATATTTGGCGACTCTTAAACCGAAAAATCCTTCAGCGCCGTTGTTGCACAAAATACCAGCTGAAGGAATTTCGCTACAATAATGGTACCTAATGGGGATCATCTCTATGGTAATACTGCACCGTTGTTAATAAAGCGCCATCATTGAAATCATTCAATACATTACAATTATATGTACTTTCAAGGTCAGGGTTTTTTTTGGACTGTGCTACCTCTAGTGAATGAACTTCACTGATAACGAACGACCTTGCAGAATATTTGTCAAATCCACCATGTTAACAAATCGCAAATGAGCTCGACTTAGCTGAATCAACCCAATGTCCGAATATCACTCTACGTGTCACCGAAACTGCAAAAATCATAAACGCAAACTTACCATAGGTAGCACATTAAATATACCCCGGAAAATAAAAAATATAATCATACAAATAACTTTCTGGGAAGTCAGGATGAGTTTTTCCACTGTAACGTCTAAAACCTTTTCGTTAGTTACGGTCACAGGGCCATTGCCAATTTCGGATTTGGCTGAGAAAAAAATTACATCCTCCACAAATCCTAGAATTTTCCTCGTGTAATTCCCTTGCAGTCCTTCCAGGCCACCGGCTTGAACTGTAGAAGAACTTATGCAACTGGGTAAAACTGCGAAACGGTTCGCCTCTAGGAAGTACTACAACAAGGTGAGTGAACGCCTTAGGCCACTTTGGGGTGAATGTGTCAACAGCTAAGCTGAGTAAGTTCAGTAACAAATATTCGTGACACTTTTTGGTTCCTGGCTGGTTTTCACCTGACTGCCCGTCATCGCCGAGAGCTTCTATGATAAATACTCGGAGTAGTCTTGTTGCTCTCAGCAAGTATCTAACCCAATAATTTGAAGTTTCGGGATTATGAATGGTAAATAAGATTCCTCCATGGTGCAATTTCTCTATAATTAATTATGGTTTCAAACGCATACATCCTTTCGACTATGCACAGAATCAAAACCATCGACAGTATCGCATTTATAAGTTATGTACACACTGAAAATTCTCAATATTTGGATATATTTGTCTTCAAAATCCCACAGACAACATGCGCTAAACAACTTCCAATATCGTGCAGTAGGGTACTTGTGTTTACTCCGTTATACCATTTCACAGATCGCCGATGTGCACAGAGCTTGAGTTTGGGATTGATAGAAAGAAGAGACGGTTGGCTTCATAGACATGTTCAGTTTTCAGGAAAACTACTTCGAAACAGTCATTTCTATAGAAGAAGTGTACTTACCGGCAACTTGGAGAGTAGCGTTGCGACTCTGTGCAATGCCTGCCTGGTTCCTTGCAACACACCAATACACCCCGCCGTCTTGTTCCTTCTTGCCGTGCATCACGCGGAGAAAGAAGAGGGATCCGGCTGGAAGCAAGACACGGTGGGACTTTGCATCTCCTGGTGACGTCCTCACGGGTTCTCCATCCTTGAACCATTCAATGCTTGGTTCTGGTTTACCTTCGGCCTTGCAGTTCAGAGTGACCGGCTCGTTCTTCGCCACTATCATGTCGGACGGGTGCTCTGTGATGCGTGGGGTGCGGTACTGACCTGCAAGAAAAAACTAACGTTATTATTGAAGACAATTCCTATCGTTTTTGTCTGCCTAATGCTATTGGTAAATAAAACCCTCTCTGGAATAACATATGTGACGTGATCGCAGTGTCTCTTAGTGCTTCATCGTCCCTTAGAACTCTCAGGTAGAGACGATGAGAAAGGCACGATTAAACGAGTTGAGAGGTACTCGATATTTGTCTTTCCAGGATATGGGCGCGAATTGCCATCCCAGGAATACAAAACACTGAGAATGGAAACTACTGTAGAACGGAGACAAGTACGCTGATAATAGTGATAATAATGATTAAAATTATTATTGGTGCTAGCAGTGTATTATTGTCATCATTGTAGCAATATCAGTGGTGATAATTCCTTTATTTTATTTTATTTATGGGGCCTGTACCATACTTTCATTTCTCCCGGAATAAATATGTTCCACTATACGGTGCCTACTTTACAATAACGTACAGTGACCACAATGTAAACAAAGATTTAACAGTGATAACCAGTTTGCTGGATTAAATAAAATGTAGTAACTCAAGAATTGATAATTTTAACCATTACTTCTATGAAGTTATAATGGAAATAAGCCTTTTACATAAACTGAACATCACAAGAATCAAGCCATGAAAATTAATTTAAACGACCATTGTTTAAAAGAGACGAGAGGTCTTTCTCCAAATTAGTTGTAAATGCGTGTTCGACACTGATCTCACACACACACACACACACACACACACACACACACACACACACACATACATACATACATAACATTTTTCGGCAGGAGATTGATGGACGTAGGTACTATTTAACAACAAGATATTAGAAAGTCTGCTTCAGTATTAGAAAGAGATTGTGGTGTATATTCTCATTAAAAGTCGAAATACATATGGCAGTACTTTAATTTAGCTTTTTAAGAGTATCATAAAACTTACAGGAAGAAAACTAATCTATAAAGCAAACAGCATGGTAGAAACCTACATAATTTCACCCAGATACTCACAGCTTCTGCGTTGTGAACGCCGAAAGCTTACCGGACAGGGCGAGTTCCAATCCACGGAAACGAGTTCAGGGAGGTAAAATCCCTTTTATGTTACCATATGACCTAAGCATCAGGGATGACCAAGACTTATAGACCCTAATAAAGGGAGTAATATGCAAGCTATTATAACAACTGAGAACCATATTTTAATATGAAATTTGTTACAAAATGCAGGAATACTGGCAGGAGTGTAAGGAATCAGCAAACTAAAGCCTAGTAAATAGGTAAAAATGACAATATATGCAGTGAATTATAATTTTCTTTTTCTTTCTCTCTTTTGCTATAAATGACTACTGTTGCTGTGACCAATAATGGCAGCTTTGTCAACATTTCTATGTTTTGGGAATAAATATTATTAAAGGAAATGAAAGTAGAATTAATGTGTATTTAATTTCGCTGTTAAACGATGACAATGGGGGAACATCAAATGACTGCTATTGGCGTAGAAGTTGGCTGGCGCTTTCGCAGAAATTACAGGTAGATATTACTCGCGCAAAAATTCTGGAATCGTGACCTTGATTGCCAACCCAGCTGCCGAGCCTAGGAATGGTTTATGTTTAGCTTAATCAACGAAAGCGATATAATACCTTTGCTTACTCACAGTGCGTAACCCATACAGTCTGCATAGAAAGTGTCTGCATCTGGTTGTAATTTTAAAGAGAGCTGCAGTATCTAAATAGTGCTTATTTTATATTTGTTATATTTATAACCATGGCTCCTATGTTTTCAAAGTTAAGTGGTAAGGTGTTACGTAGTCAAAGTAGGGAAATAATTGCAAATGTCCTCGACTTCATGAAGCAAGAAGCAGAGATGAAGGAAGAAAATATATGTTCATCCGAGTTCCACAAAAGCCTTAAGAGAATGCAAGAAAGAGTAGTCAAAGCAACTGGTGTTTCACCGAGTTCCGATTCCAGAGTTCTCAAAGATAAGAGAAAAAAACATATGAATGAAAGAGTACCATTTGACACACCTGGGAAGAAACATAAGGTCCCTAAACGTATTACAGAAATAGACGATTTCGAATGCGTCATTCGGCGCACGATTCACAATTCCTATTTGGAAGAAAAAACTGTGTTAACAATAAGCAGATTGCTCATCCAGCTGAAAGACAGCAGAAACTTTCAAGGTGGTGCTACAAATCTCAGAAAAATTATTAAAGATTTAGGGTTCAAATGGAAGAAACCGAAATCAAATAGAAGAGTTCTAACAGAAAAGCAAAATAAATAAATAAAATAAAAAAATAATAATAAAATAAAAAAATAAAAAGTAAATGTTGCCATGATAGCTTAGTCAGTTAGAGCAAAGGCACGGAAAGCCTAAGATCCGTGTTCAAATCCCGGCTATGGTATTGAATTTTTCAGTCTGATTCTACCTTTCCAAATGAGTATAATTTTATATGTACTTATATCAGTGTGTACTTATATCAGCATCAATTTTTAAGGTGGTGCTACAAATTTCAGAAAAATACTATAGTGTATGAAGATGAGTCATACATACACATCAGTCGTACAGCATCTAAAGGTTGGAGTGACGATAGCGAATTAGGTTGCAGGTTCCTGTTGCTAAAGGGCAAATACTTATTATTGTTCATGCTGTTGGAGAGATCGGCTTCGTTCCAAATGCCCTTCTTTTACAAGTTGCAAAAACAACAGGAGATTTTCATCAAGAAATGAATACAGAAAAGTATATGAAGTGAATCAACGCCATTTTGAGACCTAATATGCCTGCTGGGTCTGTTCTGGACATCGACAATGCTTCACAATGCGTCAACACTCAAATTCACAAACCACCTACCTCAAATTCATTGAAAGAAGAAATGAGAGCTTGGTTACTTAGACATAATATAGCTTTAGATGAAAGCATGAGTAAAACAAAGCTATATAACTTAATTAAAACCAACAAACAGCTTCAGACGTCATACATACTTGACCAGATAGTAATACAACATCGCCATAATGTACTTAGACTCCCATCGCATCACCCAGATCTAAACCCAATCGAATTAATCTGGGCTGATATAAAAAAATGGGTGGCATGCAGAAATATGACTTTTAAATTAAAATATGTGGAGCAGTTATAACGCCAGCAATTTGCTGAAATTGGAAGGCCAGAATGGGAAAATGTATGTCGACATGTTGAATAAATTAAGAATCATTATTTCGAAAAATACGGAATTGCAGAAAATCAAATAGAAAGAATTCTCATCCAAGATAATGGTGCAGAAAGTAGTGACAGCAGCGATGACGACAATAATGTGAGTGATTCCGCAGAAGAGGAAGGGTTGTTAGGTGTGGAAGAATTGGAGGCAATGATTGACAGCGTTTTTTATATTAAGCGCTTTTTACAGCGTGGATTTTAATATACTGTATATAACTAAGTTTATCAGCGCAGCGCATAACCGGCGTGCGGACATTTGACGATGACTGTCCAACGCACTCCTGCAGTATGCAGTCGACCGGTCACCACCTGATCTGGTAAGCAACTCGCATCATAGCTCTCATTAAGATTTTCACGTGTCTAGAACTGTTGCGCCGATTATAACTCTGTATTACCAGATGCAGGCCTAGGTGCAAGGAAAGAGAAATTAAACTTAATGTCATCAAATTTATACATTTTTCCACGAAAATTAGCAAATTCTGAGGTAAAGTTTACTGAAAAACAAAAAAAAAGAAAAATTGATCTTGCAGTTTAAAGTGTATTTAAAACCGGGAATTCTGCAAAATATAACACCATTATTTCATTAGCTAAGGAAAATGTGAAGAAAAATAGAGTTAAAGCTATATAAGCCTCGCATAAATACTGTTGCACAAAGCTTCGAACAATAATTGATATAAAACACACAGTAATGCATGCACTCCTTTTATGGGATAGAAAGTTTATCTTAACCTTTTAGAATCCCTCATAGGTGTAAGGTTCTCCAGAGGGGTCCCCGAAGCTGGGGCAGAGCACCATTCGAACGCGAACCTGGGAGGGAAGGATGAGGGGAGAGACCAATGGGCGACGTGCGCAAGCATGAACGAGGTCCCTAACGTTTTCAGATTGAACGCATCTGCTGCCGCTCAAACCCACCCAGAAACTGCCGCCGGAAGCGGGTCCGTGAGTGGTCCGACCGACACCAAAGCGCACCTCCACCGCCCAGCCGCAACACGCAGAACACCGTCGCTCCCCAGAGGTAAATAATCAACTGTAAACGGAGTGAATAGAAATAAATGAACCGAATTCGAAACTCTGTAGATCACAAGTATTGCGCTATTAAGCATGAGAAAAAAATCTGGGGAAACATCTTCCTAGAACAAGCGACTCTGAATATAGAGACAGGACCAGAAAAACTTGTTCGTTTCACGGAGTGCGTCTTTGACTAGAATTAACTTCATTTGAAAAGCATTTATTTCACTTTCACATAACAGAGACTAATGACATGCAGCAAGTAAAGCGCTGAGAAATTATTTTGCGGGATGCGTATGCAGTGCGGCGCTGCCCATTGCTCCATGACATCTCTCTCCCAATATGATCCGACAGCACTTCCCATTTTCACTGGTTTTATTTTCGCTACAGAAAAGCATCAAGTAGGAAACGACTAGACACGAAGCTTGTGTTCCTCGCTAACAGTCTTCTGCACCTCTCTGCATAAATAAACAAAATAACGACGGTTTTGAGCACAATAAGGGCACATAGAAGCAAACCGTTATGAATTTGCAGATACAAGCTCTATTATTTAATCTCTTCTGTAATTTTAACGGCAGAAATGTTGCGTATATGTATTTACTCGATGAAATTCTAGCTTTTCCTATAAGGTTTTCCTCTCAAAACGCATTTCACTTGCCAGTTTAACACTTTGTATTTTACGTCAAATTTTGCATTATGTTTAGTAATACTAACGGTGTTTTAAGTTCATTCCTGGTTGATTGATTACCTTAGTATGGTGACTTTTTCCAATTTTTAAACTGTCGCTTCTCTGGGTTTTCACTGTTACTGTTTCGTTTTTCTTTCACTGTTTCGTTTATATGGAGTTCACCTTTTCTGGGAGATCACTTCGTTCACACTATCACTTCACTAAGGTGAACTTGTTCAATTCTCCGTCTTCAACTTCCTTCTTGATGTAACCTCTTCACGCCGGAAGGTTCACTTCTCTCGGGAGTCAAACAAAGTCCTCCACAACCGTCGCTACACGTCACGAACTCGCTCGGAGAATCTCACTGGAAACTCACCCGCCAACTCGCTCGCTCACTAATCGACGCATCCCAACTTGCAGTGGCTCGACTGCCGCGAGAGCGCTCGCTTATAGTCGGTGGAAAGTTTCCATATGGTTCTCGAACGTTCTAGAACTGTTTCGACACACTTTCAGGAGAAGGAGGAGAGAGATAAATTTTCCAGAAGGTTGTAGTTATCTCCCGATAATGCGCCCGGTGTTTATGCTGTTATCGTTGTTTACTCTGACCGCTCGGCACCTTGGGTCATAGCCGCTGCGTCACAGTATATATTAGGAAATGTTTGTCTTCTGGGGAGGGGTGAATCAGCGCCTTAAGAATTAACACCGTAGTTAACTTTCTATTACCTAATTATGCAGCTATTAGAGTACATTACTTTCCCTCGTTAATTTTTGAGATCCCTCGTTTAACGGCATTTATAATCACATGGCGGTTACAGTATCTTTTTCATATTTTTAATTTTCTTGTTTAACTAAAAGAAGGAGCAACAACATATACCTTAAATTGTTTCATTGTGCAACTCCAACTGTTACTTTCGTTCTTATATCGCGTCTTACACACACACACACACACACACACACACATATATATATATGCATCAAGGCTAGTTCCCTAGCCCTTTCACTGCATACTGTTATACTAGCACGCCTAGGACAGGAAAGCCTGTTCAAAGCACCAGAAGAGTGTCGGGATGATTTTAAAGAGTGTACTGATAATAAATTTTATGGATATAAAATAATGCAAATGTTGAAGGTGTAATGAGTATTAAATTCGTGAAAAACGTTGTAATAACAAAATATCGCTACAATTTAATGCTTGCAAGTATTTTTATTCACTGTAATGTAATCTAATAACTTTATAAACCAGCTTCTTGACATGAAAATTACGTCTTTATGCCGCTAAAATAATAGAATGCCTAGGAAACCATTCGAATAGTATATTATGCAACAGGACTATAATGCTAGTAATTAAGAGGCGAGTATGTTTATGAAACGAGCGGTAGTGAGCCTCTTATAGTAGAGTTGTGTACGACTGTTTTTGGTCGACCATATTGTAATTTCAATACTTTGAGCTTTTAGAAAACATCTTATCTTGTTAATTAAATGCTCACAGGACCTCGCAAACACGCGAGTAGTGCAACAGATGGCAGTACTATTGAGTCAATACCGTATTTATTGATTTTTACAGGTAACGTGAAAACCACACCTCCGTTTGGAAAGGAAATGAACTTATGTTATTAGAATATTGAAATTACAATGAACAAAATTCATTTTATGTTAAAAGCACATATTTGATTGTTTATCTGGGGAATGGATCGCAGTGGACTGCTGCTTTGAATCTGTTAAAAGGTGTGGGAGAGGTGCGCGCGCCGCCGAGTCGCTGAAACATTCTAGTTCAGTTACGTCACACGCTATCAGCCAATCAAGAAACATATTCTGTTACCTTTATGTAGTAATCGTTTTATAATCATTTAAGAAATTACTCCTACATATCACAGATGTATACGATTATTCATATTTTAAATGACACTATCTATTGATTCTGTGATATCACTATAAAGTATATCATTTAATTATATAACCCAACTCAAAGTAAGATATGGTAACATTTGGACAAATGTACATTGCTAGACCGCTCCAAGGCGCACTAATAACTTTAGTCAAATTTATTTCGTTCAACTAGCATTTCTCTATAAAACATATTTGGGCAGTCCGCTCATCACTGAATCCAATACCCCTAGTCGTGTAACCTAGTTTAATATCATCGCCCTTTCCTGGACGTAAGAACTCTGACAGGTCAACACGTGGCTCAAATATCGAGGTTTGTAATAAGTCTAATGTGAATGGACATGAAAGTGCCAATTTAATTGAACGAAACTCCCAAGAATCAACGTTGACGTCTTCTGACTGCGATGAGGAAAATGCTACTAGCGAATAATGTGGAGGTCACATGTTTAAAGTGAAGAAAACTAACAAACAATCTAGGCAAAATAAAACAATTATATTATGGGTGACAAAAGTGTAAAACATGATAATGTTGTGAAAACTGTACCCAAAAAAGCTTTGTATTTGTTTGTAGGCTAGCTGCAACCACGATAGTTGAAAGTTAAATAGCGTACGTTAGAGATCCGCAAGCTCTCAAACCCATATTGTGCATCTTTTAAGTTTGCAATTAATGATGAGAACACGAGTAAGGCAATGGTCGCTAGAGACATTAGTAGAGCAGTTTTCTCACAGGAGGTGACTTAGGTCATGTTTGGGTGGCCTTAAACTACTTTATTGCAACATCCAATGTATCATTAATAAAGCGGATTATATTCCAGTTCTACTTAATGATTTAAATATTGACCTATTCTGTGTCAGTGAGCATGGCTAGTTTTTTTAGTATTATTTATGGACGCGGTTTAACTACTATGGTTCTTAGCATCCCATTCCACAGGATGGGCCACTTAAGTTGAGACTGTACAACATCTCCAAAACTAAGAATTGCACAAAGAAAGAAATGTCTTTAATAAAGGTTGCTAGATATTATTGGGGAAAGTAATTGGCATTAGTCGTGTTTTATTTAGAGGACGTTGTGATGGTCATTTTAGGGTCAATTTAAATTAACCCTAATTGTAGGTTCTGAAAGGGGATATAATATACATATATAGAGGAATTGTGCATAGGAAAGGAGAACCATACATATAAGAATTGTACAGTAATAATTTAATTCACTAACATGTTAAAATATTCAACATCTAACATTTGTACAGAGCTGATTGTAAGACACGGGCGATCTAGCAAGAATTCCAAGAAACCATAAAAACCGTACCTGTCACCGAGCGGTACAACACTACATGATGGCGCCTAAGCGCACGGATCTGAAGTCACACATTCTCATACATGTCAGGGTAACGCGGCCTGAGGGCCAATAGGAAACGTCGTTACATTTTCAAACGCGGAGGTGAGCGTCACTAGGCTCCCGTATATAAGGGCAGACAAAGCCTCAGAGCCCACTCTTATTCTGAATATAACTCATCCAGAAGTCACGTCGACACGAGGTGCTACAGATGCACGTGGGTGCACAAGGGTGGGGTGCGTGTGAATATAGCTAGGCTCCTGACTAACTTACAGTGGTGGGATTATTATAATAATGCGAAAAAGCTAGCCGCCCACAACTATTCAAAGTGTGAAATAAACTTCATTGATTAAGAGAAACTCGCAGTGTACTTTTAACTTGCCTCACCCACTAGAACCTGAGATTCAATAATTAAATATAGCTAGGAATGGAATACTCAACAACCGACGAGCACCAATAGCCGAGGAAGAGGAACACTGCAACAGGCAACAACGACCCAAGGATCATCCATTTCCCGCTACAAATGTCGCCCAACGACTGTTTCCCGATACAGTTCCCATCTAAAAAAATTAAATTGATCCTAAAGTGATGATCATAACGTCCTCCAAACAAAACACGACTAATTGCATTTACTTTACCCCATAATATCAAGCAATTTTTATTAAAGACATCCCTTTCTACAACGCTTAGTTTTAGAGATATTCTACAGTCTCAACTTAAATGGTCCACCCTGTATAAGGGCGTTATTGACCGGGAATTTTACTCAGCGGCCTCTTTATCAGGCTTGAGGCTCTTTTAAGTGCTGTAAATCTACGACACGGGACCACCGGCTTTACTTACCTTCCGAAGGAAGCCATGCTAAGGATTTTTATGCCCGAAAAAATCCATCTCCCTCCGCCAGGTTTGAACCCGCGACCATGGCTAAATATTGATGAGTTAAACCACATAAAGGTACCTGTGTACTACTTATCAGATTATTATTGTAGACCTAAGAGTAAACTATCTTTATTAGAGATAAATGACTGTCCAAAATCGATTGGATGATACAAAGCTAGCCTTGAATTTGACCTTTGCAATATGTAGGTATGTTTAATTGATTCTTATAATCTGATATATAACAATCTACAGAGCACCTGTGTGGATGCTTTTTATAAACCGTTGAATGAATCATTAAATCTAATATATGGATTTGATTCTAATTTCAGAATAATTTTAGTTCGTGATTCTAATATCGACTTTATTGCTCAAGCAAGTAAAGTTGAAGATTTTATTCATATACTCGACAGCTTGGCTTAGAACTGAGCATTAAGGAACGTACTAGGTCTGAGAAAACTGGTAATGCTAGAAGTTGTTTAGACTATGTTATAGTTTGTGAACACAGTGATAAAATACCTTCTAGTGTGATTCATATCCTTTATTGCATCAAGATGCCATTTTAAGTTTTTGCAGTATTGAGAACTTAGAAGTCAAAAGTCAGCCGCAAAAGTACTTCAAGTCCAGCAAGAGAATTTAATATTTTAATCAACACTACTTTATTTATCAATAAAAAGGTGTAAACCAGTTTGAGTTATACAGTAGATAGAATGCTGAGATAAAATCAATTATTTTTACAGTATTTTTTATTTAATGAACAAATCCTTTTCATTAACTTATTTTACACGAAAATCCCACAAGAAGATTTTAAACATAGGGTAGGCCATGCATCCTGTTAACGTGATGTAATCGCTGAATTTTCCTGATTTAGCTTCGCTTCTACGCAACAATACTCCTTCTTGCAGCACAAGAATGGTTATACGTGATTTTAGAAGAACAGCTGTGTTGATTACGTGTGTTTTGAAGACAGCGCCCGGGCCACAGGCGACTAACTTTGCTGAAGTTGCTGTTAATTCGAGGTTATGTCTAAGGTAAATACAATGTTTTCTAAACCCACTACTGTTAACCCATCTCAAAGTTACTCTGCAATAGCACAGAGCGGACCCACTAAAGAACAGGCAAGAGTTATTGAGACACATGACAGTATATCCATCAAAGAATATATTTTTGCAATAGGTAAACTCACTGACCCAACAAACATCCGATTTGTCTCACGCATAACTAACAATAGAATATGCATGTTCCTAGCAAGCAAAAAAGATAGCTGAGGAGCTTAGTACTGGCCATCCTCAGATAGCAATCAATAACGTGATGCTGGAGCCTAGACCACTGATAACTAAACACAGGAGAGTCATATTATCTAACGTATGCCCAGTAATACTTCACCATGAGATTGAAAAGTATTTGCTAAGTCACGGTATTCACCCTACATCTGTTATCTCTTATATTTGAGCGGGAATCAGCAACCCTGGTTTTGCCCACATATTAAGCTTTCGACTACAGTTGTATGTACATCCTGAAGATTTCGACAAACTTCCAGAGTGTTTTCAGATCAATTTGGAGGGCACTAACTACTGGGTATATGTATCTTCTGATACACCCACTTGTTTCTTATGCAAGGCGGAAGGTCATCTGGCCCGTCAATGCAACAAAGGTCCAAGTGAATCTACTGACCTATCAGATTAGGAGTTCACAAATTCTAATGTATTTCCTCTTTTTCTGCCAGTGTCCCAGCATCAGTAAGTCCTACTCCGGCTCCCTGCTCTGATCTTCAGGAGAAGCCACTTGCTTTTAGTTCTACTGAACAACCTGCCAATCCTGACTCATTAGTTCCTGATGTAGCTAGTACGCCTGTAATCTCCTCTGAGGTGCCACTGGTAATTCAGAACGCCACAAAACGAGCCATTTCTTCCTCCGAGAGCACTCATTTTCATGGGAACTGTGAGTCTCATGAACGCCAAGATGAGTCTTCCGATGACAACGCCGGTACTAGCTCCAGAGGTAAACCACTAGCAAAGAAAATAAAATCCTCAGAGAAAACATCTATGGCGGTTAGTGAACCGCTCTCAGCTGTCAAGTCCTTCAATGAGCAGAGTCCAAAGGAATATGTACTTGGCTTTACTCAGTTGTCGAGCTTTTATGAGAATGCCAAAGGATCTGCTGATATCCCTAAACTAGCGTCAAATTACACATCAGACATAAAAGGACTAGCTAAAATGTTAGGCAAGCTGTACCCACATATGAAGAGTAATAGTCTTAAGAACAGAACCACACGGATAGAGAAGTAACTACTAGCTGCAATCGGAGATGTGCACAATTTGCATACTCCTATACCACCGGACATCTCTAAGGACCAGAATTAATGCAACTTGCCGCCATGATTAGCAGCTGCAGCGTAATCCAATGGAACATAAATGGTTTTTTTCCTCAGTTGGAATATTTACAAATGCTTATAAATACACACCAACCTAGAATTATTAGTTTGCAGGAAACAAATTTCAAACATGAAAACATTGCTTCCCTAAGAAATTATTCTGGGTATAAACGTAATCGTCTTGAGGCCCGTCATACCAGTGGTGGTGTAGGTAACGTACGTTATTAACAATATACCCCATAAAGAAGTCTCCCTCAAAACAAGCCTGGGGGCTGTAGCAGAGTCAGTTTTTTTGACTACATATGTTTGTTTCTGTAATGTTTATATTTCTAACAGTGTGGATATTGATTTTATAGCTCTTTCTGACTTAATGACTCAATTACCTTAACCTTATATTACACTTGGCGATTTTAACAGCCATAACCTGCTCTGGGGTAGCAATATCACTGATCGTCGCGACAAGATTATTGAGAAATTTATTTCTACTTTTAAATTCTCCCGATCCAACTCATTACAGCGTTGCATATAACTCCTTCAGCAACATCGACCTCTCTCTTTGCTCCCCCAGCATTGCACCGTTGTTTAGTTGGTCAGTGTACTCCACACCTTATGAAAGTGATCATTTTCCTATCACTATTACAGTCCATTATTCGACTAATCCGTATATACGTTATCAATCTTGGAACTTGAGCAAAGCAAACTGGTTGAAATTTAAACACCTTGTTCAGGTCGCTGTAGACAAACTCCCACAGCCCGAGACATTTACCAGCACGCCTATTGATACTTTAGTCAACCTTTTCTCTACTGCTATCATAAAAGAGGCTGAATTTTGTATTCCAACCAGTTCCTATGTATCCAAACACAGTCATGTCTCTTGGCGGAACCGAGAATGCAGAGAAGCTATTAAACTAAAGAATAAAGCCTACTACAAATATAAACGCAATCCCACTATTGACAACAAAATCGCTTACAAGCGACTTCGAGCAGCTGCCCGTTGGATTGTTAAGAATAGCAAGAGAAATTCCTGGTTTACTTTCGTGTCTTCCTTTAACAATAGGACTACTCAATCTGAAATATAGCGTAAACTTCGAACCTTTTATGGTTCCAGAGCTTTAAATAAGATTTCTCATCTTTTGTTACCACATTCTGATATACCAGTTACAGAATCACAAATTATCGCAGATACTTCAGCAAAGACATCTCCGATACCTCCAGTGACTCTAATTATGATCCTGAAGTTCTTCATAACAAAAATGTTCTCCAAGATGATAACTTGTTACTGAATGTGGTTGACACAAACCATCCATATAATGAAAAGGCGTACCTTGATGAAATTTTGGAAGCTCTTGGACAATGCAATAGCAAAAGCCCTGGACCAGACAATATTCCATATGAATTAATAAAACATATGCCAGAGAATTTACAACCATATATGGTTTAACAAGTGCTTCCCTGATCAATGGCGAATGTCAACAGTGGTTCCGATTGCGAAACCCAATAGAGATCACTCTTTGCCTATAAATTACTGACCGATTTCTTTAACATGTACCATGTGCAAGCTCCTTGAAAAGATAATTGCAAAAAGACCGTTGGTTTTTGGAAACTGACCATTTGCCTAGCAACATACAAACCGGCTTTCGTCAAAATTGTTCCATAATAGATAACCTGGTCATGCTTGAATGAGAAGTAGCTGAAGCTTTTGGTAGTCCACAACATATGATTTTAGTTAGTCTTGACACAGAAAAGGCATACGATTCCATCTGACGAAATTACATCAATTAGTCTCTAACGGAATTTGGAGTCAATGGAAACATGATCTCATTCATCTACAATTTTCTGCAAAACAGACGGATGCGGGTAAGAGCTAATGGTTTTTTTTTATCCCAGCCTATTAATTTAGAAAATGGTATACCACAAGGGCCTGTCTTAAGTGTGACACTATTTTTAGTGGTCATCAATAAAATTGTGTCATGCCTTCGACCACCTGTTAAGGCGTATTTATACGCTGATGATATTACCATTTTTTGTAAAGGACGAGACATAAAGACAACTCAAGAATTACTACAATTGACCCTTCAGAATCTCCATACTTGGAGCTGCAGTACTGGTCTTCGATTCTCACCTCTAAAAAGCCAATTCATAGTTTTCTCTAGATCTAGAAAACCACTTCCACAACCTGAATTGCTAATGAACAATCATCGCATACCAATTGTCAATAACATCGCATACTTGGATTGCAATTTGACCAAAAGTTAACCTGGATCTCGCATCTTAAAATACTTAAAGCTGACTGCTTAAGACGGCTGAATATTTTGAAAGTGTTATCTGCCAAAAATTGGGGAGCTGGCTTTAATATCTTACTCCGCACATACAGGATGATTATACGATCTAAACTTGATTATGGCTGCAGTATATATAACTCATCTAGTCCGACTGTCCTTAGAATGCTCGACTGCATTCAGTCTTCTGCACTCAGGATTGCGTTGGAAGCATTTCACACAAGCCCTACCGAGAAGCTAACGAGCCGCCACTGCATACAAGAAGAAAAATCCTGAGTTTGATCTATGCTTCAAAGATTGCTGCTTTCCCATATCTCTTCCCTTCTAACGACAATAACAGCATTTCAACTGGACAATCTCATGGCACTTCCTTCAACTATAGAATTTCAAAATATATGCATGAGATTAATTTAGGTTTTCCTGCTATGATAAAACTCAAATGTTTCAGCAATACCTCTTGAAAACCCGAAAACCCGCCTATCATCACCACTCTAAGCAAATACAACAAAATGAATACATATATTACACATTACCAGCGAATGTTTCACGACATTTGTGGCGTGCAGCAAAACTTCATACCTATATATACTGATGGATGTAAAATGAACGGGAGTAATGGTTTTGCTGTGGTACATCCTGAACGTACAATTTCTTACAGTCTTCCGAATTACCTCTCTATATTCTCCTGTGAACTTTTTGCCATAAGATTTTCCCTGAAATACATAATGAAAGCTGAACACCGTTGTTATTTCATCTTCACTGTCTCCATGAGCGCTACAACAGAAGTCACCCAGAACATTTTACAGCTGTATAATGATATAAAAGCCAGCAATAAACGTGTGACGCTGACATGGATACCATCTCACATGGGCATATCTGGAAATGAAAAAGCTGATGAAGCAGCTAAGGAAGCAACACGCCGACCTCAAGGTTCCGCATCACGATTTACAAAATTTTCTAAAGTATGAAATATGTAAGAAATGGAAGCTACACTGGAGTTCCACATCCAATATCAAAGTAATCGCCTTGAGCTCCAATCCCAGTTTCAGTTACCCAATAAAACATCTAATTCGTCGTGACCAGGTACTTCTCACCAGGCTACGTATCGTACATACTGCAATTAGCCAATCATATCTCCTTGGAAAAGATGATCAGCCTGCATGCAAACAGTGTCACTCGATTCTCACAGTTCAGCATATAGTTGCAGAGTGCCCTATCTATGATGTTCATCGGCTTCAGCGTGGTATCCCTGCTAACCTCTCGGTGACCTTGAGTGATCCAACCATCCGTCACAACATAGTAAAGTTTTTAAAAGAAATAAAATTGTATAATGTTATATAACCAATGTTGTAATTTGTTTCAAAATATTGTAATTATTAAAACTTATTGTAGTCGCGTTATGGCTGAACTGTTAAAGCGACAAAAATAAATTAATAATAATAAAAAAAAGATTTTAAGTAAATGGTATAATGATGAACTTAGAAATTTAAAATACATAAATATTTATGCCATTGTGACTTGTATGGGGATTTTGGACCTACTGAGTTTAAAAATAAATATAATGAACTTAGGAAGCAATACAGGAAAGATCTCAACACTACTACGCTTAACTGTTATCCTGAGATAATTAATAACAGCAGTACTTATTCAAACTGTATTTCGTCAATTATTTGCAAATTTCTTCATGGTGATTCCAAATGTAACACAATTCCTACTCATTTGGCCGCATATCATTTCAATTCATGTTTTATTAGTAATGTTGAAGAAACTGTTTCCAACTTAGGTGTTAATATTGAGGAGGCTTTGAATTTTTTGAAGACAATTACTAAACCTAAAAACATTTTAAATTTGCTTTAGTCACTGTCGAAGATTTTTTCTCCACTACTTTAAAACTTGACAACAGCAACTGCCTTGAAGTTGATGAACTAAATTCTAAGATTGTTAAGATTGCTGCTATTTTTATTGTAATCCTCTGACTCATATTTTACTAGCTGTATTAATAGGTATGTTTTCTAGAAGATTTTAAGTTTTCAAAGGTAAGCCATGTATACAAAAACAGGGACAAATCGCATCATAGTAGTTATAGGTCTATTAGTATACAGCCAATTGAGTTTAAGCTACTTTAAAATCTTGTAAATAAGCAAATTACTAAATATTTAGGAGGTAATAATTATTATTTTCAGATTCACAATTTATCTTCAGAAAAAAATCCTAATACAACTGATGCTATGATCTGCTTAATGGTCCGATATTTCCAACTTCTTCATAATGGTAGTACTGTTCTTGTTAGGTTTTTTATTTGACCAAAGGATTTTACACAATAGTAGCATGTATAGGGAGGAGTTGGCGCAGAAAATGCGTTTACATGGGAAAAGATAGAGAAAACGTGGGTAGCTGCGACGGATCAAAGAGGAAAATACGTTTATATGGGGAAGATAGGGAAAACGAGGAGAGATCCGAGGTAGAGCAGGTACTGAAGGAGGGGAACGACCTTTATAAGAGAGAGGTGGGGAATACGAGAAGTGCTACGCTAGACAGAGTTTGAGGTGTGGAAAATACGCCTTTATGGGAAAGATAGGGAAAATGTGAGCAGTTAATAGGCTACATAGATGCTGAAGGAGGGAGCGATACACTTTATACGGGAGAGATAGGGGATACGAGGAGAGATGCTAGACTAGACAGATGCTTGAAGGGTAGAATATGACTTTATATGGGAGAGATAGCAAACCGAGGAGAGGTATTAGGCTATGAGGGTTTGAATAACAGAGTATGCGTTTATATGGGGAGACGAGGAAAAGACGGGAGTAGCTAGGTTGAAGAAACGTTCAAGGAGGAAAATGCGTTTATATGGGAGAGGTAGGGAAAACTAGGAGAGATCCAGGTAGAGCAGGGCTGAAGGAGGAGAACGCTCTTTATATGATAGAGGTAGGGAATAAGAGGAGAGGTAGTAGGTTATACAGAGTTTGAGGAGTAGGGTATACGTTTATGTGGGGAAGATATGGGGAAACAACGGAGAGAGATCCTATGCTAGGAGAGAGTTGAAGGAGCGCAATGCGCTTTATAAGACAGAGATGGGGAATACGAGGAGAGGTGCTAGTCTAGACAAAGGTTGAGGAGTACAGTATGCGTTGATATGGGGAATATATGGGAAACGGGGAGAGATGATAGGCTAGACAATACTGAAGGAGGGAAAATGTAGGTTTATACAGGTGAGGTAGCAAACCAAGGAGAGATGCCAGGCTAGACAGATGCTGAATTAGGGAGGGATACGCTTTATACGGAAAAGATAAGGGAAACGTGGAGAGATGCTAGGATAGACAGTTAAAGGAGGAAGAGGTTAAGACCACAAATTCACCGCCAATTAAAGTTTACAAATATTTTGACACCCTTTGGCGGTATTTTCTCGACACTGATGGTAAAGTCCCCCGCCGCTAAAGTACTAAATATCTGTGTCAATCAATCAGGTAATCTTCGTCCATGTATAACATCATCTAACGTCATTGACTTCAAGATTTATACTGCTAACAAGGCTATATTGCGTTCTAACATCTCGGTATCACGTCCCCTAAAGGGCTGGATGCAGGCCGTTGAATGAATTACCCCCGCCACATGCACTTTGATTAATACGTTATAAAGAGTAATTCGGACAGTATCGTATATATATATAGAGTAAACCGGTTAGTAACTCAAGTATTCATGGTAATTCAAAGCAGCAATTCGTACCAGAGCTATTTAACGTAATTTCGCATGATTCTGGTAGTATGACGGGTATTTAATTCAGATAGCGTCACAGGTATTTGTAGTAATATAGAGAGTAATTAGTCTATAAATATTTCTTATCCAAAGCTACAACACTTTATATACTTTTTTCTAAATATTACAAACCTTTATCTCTTACAGTTAGTGTGCAAGACGGAGAGGGATAAACTGTATATCGTTTTACAGTGTAGGTATATAGAAGCAATCTGAACTAACCCTACAACGAACGCCCTAACCTATCCCTACCTTGACTGCTCTGGATCATTGTCTTCTCATTGTCTATTCAATCCTACCATCGTCTAACATAACCAACGTAACAAGACCGGACACCACGTCACATACCCACCTAACCAGACGTAACGTAACCAGAAAACGTAACCACGTAATCAGACTAACACAACGTAACATAAGCACGTAACCACGTGACAAGATGTAACACCGCGTAACATAGTCACATAACAAGACGTCACACTACATAACATAAGCACGTAACCACGTGACAAGACGTAATACCAGTAACATAGCCGCGTAACCACACAACACGACATAAGACTACGTAACCTAAGCACGTAACCACGTGACAAGACGTAACATAACCACGTAACACGACGTAACGCCCCGTGACATGACGTAACCACAAACGTAAGCACGTAACAAGAAGTAACAGCATGTAACCTAACCATGTAACACGACGCAACAAGAAGTAACATGACGTAACCAGAAACGTAACCACGTAACAAAACTAAGAACAACACACAACCAACCCATTGCTAAGACAATCTAAGCTAACCCATCCTTAATAACTTAGACAATAAGTACGGGAGCCTAGCCTAACCTAACCTGACCTAACCAATCCCAGGCCATCCTCTCATCATCTATTATACTCAATCGTCGTCTAACCTTATCTGCCTAACCAGAGATAACCTCGAGTTTCTTTTAGTGAAATTGCAGCGTTTTATTCAGGTTTTATTATTTGAGTGTTCACTTAAAAGCTTTACGTAAACCTACCTTTAGTTTAGTTCGTTGTAGGGGCCTCTCTCGTTTATTTAGGCTTGAGACTAGCACTAGGATTGTTCCTAATGGCAGGGTTAACGCCTCCCCTTCCATCTTCTTATTCTTCTTTATTCATCAGGTGTCTCCTAGCTGTATACACATCACAAGGAAAAACTTCGATTTTTAAAATTGTAGACTCACGAAGAAAATCTTCATCTTCGACTTACATTCTCTTATGCGCTGTTTGTAATGCTGTAACGCCCATATGCATATGTCGTTATTCCATCCTCGGCAATAACTCCTTTGTCATAAAACGGAGTCAAAGCGATTTTATTCACTTGCACTGTGCTAAGAGCATACTCCTGGGACAGGATCAGATTCATGGGCATTCTGATGATTTCTCGAGTTTTAAGACAATCTGTATAACAGTCAAATATAACGTACTGCTTAATAGTACTACGCTTTATGCTTTAATTTTTTTTATCACCGAGTCTTGAATATCTAAGGCGTACACCTTAGGTCGTAGTCCAACAAAGCGTAGAAGGATTTTGCTGTTAGCCTCATCTTTAAATTTTCCCAAGACTTTTTATTCTGAGTGGAGTGACATATATGGTTAACAGGGTAATCAGCTGTATCCAGATGCTCAAGAAAACGTAGCTTGTTCTGGTAAACATCTTCAGTTGTCACTCGATGAATGAATCGGTGTCCATATACATAAGCTTCAGGTTTTCAGCTCCAAAATACGGTAACAACACACCACAGTATTAGTGGTACATTAATGTCGCGAGGCCATATGTACAGCAACTAGATTAGCATAATATACGTCCTATCGATAAACTAGGCTTGGCACTAAACTTTTGCAGCATATTCTCATTTATAACTAGTCGTATATCCATACGACTAAGTAGGTTCTCCATAGTTTTTTCCAAACATGACGCTGTTAAACAGTTTGTAGAGGTCCACCTCGAAGTCATTCGCAGCCTGTTGTCGTAGCGTATTGTTAAATTTCACATAAGGTTTTAACTACTGAGACTGTCGGAGATGTAGCACATGATGGATTTTTGTCAGCCGTAGTCCATGATTAAGAGCTTGCTTCAAAGTCATGTAATGTACTACATAATTCTTTCGAGGTCCAAGATGGGGTATCAGTTTCTTTGTAGATGACCCCTTAGGCTTCATACACTCGGTCAGGAAATGTAGATCGTTGTGTAGATCGTGAAGTTCTGCAATATACTCGATGTCGACTTCTAATATGTATCCATGAGGATCACCTTCTTGTAGTGTTTCTAAGTTGATTTCTTCAGGTGACAGCTCAAATCCTCCATAAGGTAGGGCCACACATTGGCCAACCATATTGGTTATTGGCGTCCTCGTATGTAATAAATTAGATTGGTTTCGACGGATCATACTTTGAGGCAGTATTTTATATCACAACACTGTGAATGCCAGAGTGATTGTAGTGTAAATTAGCATTATTTTATGACAATGATTTGAGATGTTTGTTAACTATAAGCATTGTTAGGAAATAAGTTTACACGGCCTCACTGAAACTGACAATAGGAGCGGGTAACAAGAGAAAAACAAATGACGTCAGAGTAGCGTGCCTTTCTTTAGAAATGGAGGGAATATCTTCCCTACAGCATATGTGTTTGTAATTTTTATTGGCTGACGAAATAGACGCTAATGTTGGCGCGATTTTATAACCAATAGCAGCTGGATTATAATGTTTAGGCATATCGGGGTAAGGGAGTATAAATTCTTGAGTCGGAGTCGAAGTATCGCGCAGTTCTACAGAATCACTCACAAGGCAAACGTCGCGCAGTTCTAAGAAATCTTTCTCGCGAGTTACACGTCAGGCAGTTCTAAGGAAGGAAGCATTAACGAAGTACACATTACGCAATTCTACAAAATCTCTCGCGTCGTAAAGTTAGTTACAAAATGTGAAATACGCGAATTAATAGTGCGCGGCAAATAAGTGATTGTAGATACATTCGTAAATATAACAGTTTCAGTCAGGCGTGTATCAAGATTAAATATATGAAATTAATTAAGTGTGACGGCAATAAAAGTGTAAACACAAATTCTTTTATCAGTGTTATCTTTTAGTAACAACTCCTTTCCGTTTACACACCCTGTTCAAGAGATATTTGCTCGACTGTGTAATAATAGCTAGCCGGAGGACAAAGAACCCAGAATTCAAAATAGTAAAACAATAACAGGCGCCAGCAAATAAGATAACATGAACAGATACCGCGAAAACGTATCCATGTAGGCGTTGTTTGCTTCGACATACCGGTGGGAACGTTGGCATAAATCTCCTCTTATGCCGTATTCCAACATGAGTAATTGATCATAATCCTGTAGAAATTCCAGCTGAATTCTAGTATACAGCAACATGGCATCCCATGTAAGTCCTGGAGGAATGAAATAATGAGCGGGGTAGACTTTGTGTGTTTTGATGGTTTGATCTCTAAATGTCTCAAAGACATCCGCTAGAAGAAGTACATCAAAGGTTAAGTAGAGGTCGCTGTACACGCCCAGGTTTCTCACATTAAAAGATCCCATACATTTCTAGCATGATTGTAGTCGGTATCACTAATTTTGTCTTCATTTAAGCTATTGTAGAATGAATTCTTCGGAGGCAAGCAGGTTTCGTTCAAAACATCCCATTACTTGACGTAATCATAGGGAAATACTCCCTTACGAGTCATCAACTTCAACTTGACTTGACCTGAAGAAATCAACTTAGAAACACTATAAGAAGATGAGCCTCATGGATACATATTAGAAGTCGACATCGAGTATCTTGCAGAACTTCACGATCTACACAACGATCTACCGTTCCTGCCCGAGTGTATGAAGCCTAAGCAGCCATCTACAAGGAAACGGATACCTCATCTTGGACCTCGAAAGGAGTATGTAGGACATCGCGTGACTTTGAAACAAGCTCTTAATTATGGACTACGGCTAACAAAAGTCCATCGTGTGTTACAATTCCGACAGTCGCAGTGGTTAAAACCGTATTTGGAATTTAACAATAGGCTACGACAACAGGCTGAAAATGACTTCGAGAAGGACCCCTATAAACTGTTTAACAACGCCATGTTTATAAAAACTATGGAGAACCTACGTAATTTTATGGATATACGACTGGTTATAAATGAGAAAACTCTGGAGAAGTTGATCGCCAAGCTTTCGTTTATCGGTAGGACGATATATGCTGCTAATCCAGCTGCTGTACATATGGCCTCGCGACAGATCGTATTTAACAAGCCTATATACATCGGTATGAGTGTGTTGGTCATCTCCAAAACATTAATGTATAACTATCATTATGATGTGTTGTTGCCATATTATGGGACTGAAAACCTGAAGTTTATGTACATGAACACTGATTCAGTTATTCATCGTGTGAAAACTGAAGATGTACACCAGAACAAGCTACGATTTCTCGAACGTCTGGATACACCTGATTACCCTGTTAACCATATATGTCACTCTACTCAGAATAAAAGGGCGTTGGCAAAATTTAAAGATGAGGCGAATAGCAAGATCATCTTACGCTATGTTGGACTACGTTCTAAGTTGTACGCCTTAGATGTTCAAGACTCGATGATAAAAAAAATTAAAGTCATAAAACTTAGTGTTATTAAGCAGTATGTTACATTTGACAGTGATACAGATTGTCTTAAAACTGGAGAAATCCTCAGAAAGCCCATGAATCTGATCCTGTCACGGGAGCATTTTGTTAGCACAGTGCAAGTGAATAAATTCTCGTTGATTCCTTTTGATGATAAAACAGTAATTGCAGAGGATGGAATAACTACATATGCGTATGGACATTATCGTATTACAAACAGTACTTCAGAGAATGCAACCTGGATGTGAAGATGAATATTTTCTCAGCGAGTCTACAATCTTAAGAAAATTGAAGTTTACCTATGTACACTGTATGCAGCTACCAGACAGCTGGTGAAGAAAGAAGAAGATGAAAGGGGAGGCGTTAACCCTGTCATTAGGAGCAAATCCTAGTGCTAGTCTCAAGCCTAGATAAAGGGGAGAAACGCCTACAACGAACTAAAATAAAGGTATGTTGACTTAAAAGTTTTCAATAAGACTCTGAAATAATATAACCTGAATAAAACGTGGCACCTTCACTAAAATTAACTCGAGGTTATCTCTGGTTAGGCAGATTAGGTTAGACGATGACTGAATAAAATAAATGATGAGAGAACGGCCTGAGATTGGTTAGGTTGGACTAGGCTAGGTTCGGGTACTGATTGTCTAAGGTATGAAGGATGGGTTAGCTTTGATTGCCTTAGCAAAGGGTTGGTTACGTGTTGTTCTTACGTTTTGTTACGTGGTTACGTTTCTGATTACGTCTTGTTACGTCGTGTTATGTGGTTAGGTTACGTGGTGTTACGTCTTGTTATGTGGTCACGTTTCGGGTTACGTCATGCCACGTTATGTTACGTCGTGTTACCTGGTTACATTACGTCTTGTCACGTGGTCACGTGCGTATGTTACGTAGTGTTACGTCTTGTAACGTGATTATGTTACGCGGTGTTAATTCTTGTTTCGTGAGGCTACATCGAGTTACGTGGTTACGTGCCATGTTACGTGATGTTGCGTCTTGTTACGTGGTTATGTTACGCAGTGTTACGTTTTGTCACGTGGTTACGTGATTATGTTACGTTGTGTTACGTCTTCTTGCGTGGTTACGTTTGCTGGTTACCTTACGTATTGTTATGTGGTTATGTTACGTGGTATTTCGTCTTGTTACGTTGGTTAGGTTACACGATTATAGGATTGAATAGACAATGAGGAGATGATCCAGAGCAGTCAAGGTAGGGATAGGTTAGGACGTTCGGTGTAGGGTTAGTTTAGAATACTTCTATATACCTTCACTGTAAACCGATATACGGTTTATCCCTCTCCGTCTCACATACTAACTGTAACAGATAAAAAGTTTTTAACATTTAGAAAAAAGTATATAAAGGTGTTTCAGCAGTAGATAAGAAATGTTTATAATCTAATTACTCTATGTTACAATGAATACCTGTGACCCTATCTGAATTATCTGTTAACATGACATAAATACCTGCCATACTACCCGAATCATGCGAAATTAACTTAAATAGCTCTAGTACGAATCGCTGTTCTGAATTACCATGAATACTTATGATACTAACCGGTTTACTCTACATATATACGATACTATCCGAATTATCCTTTATAACGTATCAATGAAAATATATGCGGCGCGGGTACTTCAATCAACGACCTACGTCCAGCCCTTTAAGGGACGTGATACCGAGATGTTAGAACGCAATATAGCCTTAGTTAGCAGTATAAATCTTGAACTCAATGACGTTAGATGCTGTTATGCATAGACGAACATTACCTGATTGATTGACACAGATATTTAGTACTTTAGCGGCTGGGGACTTCACCATCAGTGTCGAGAAAATACCGCCAAAGGATGTCAAAACATTTGTAAACTTTAATTGGCGGTGTCTTTGTGCTCTAAACCTCCTCCTCCTTTAAGTCTGTGTAACCTAGCATTTCTCCACGTTTCCCCTATCTTTTCCGTATAAAGCGTACCCTCCTTCCTTCAGCCTCCGTCCAGCCTAGCATCTCTCCTTGGTTTCCTACCTCACCTGTATAAACCTACATTCTCCCTCCTTCAGTATCTGTCTAGCCTATCATCTCTCCCCGTTTCCCATATATTCCCCATATCAACGCATACTGTACTCCTCAACCTTTGTCTAGACTAGCACCTCTCCTCGTATTCCCTACCTCTCTCATATAAAGCGCATTACCCTCCTTCAACTCTCTCGTAGCATAGGATCTCTCTCCGTTTTTCCCCATATCTTCCCCACATAAACGCATACCATACTCCTCAACCTCTGTATAACCTACTACCTCTCCTCTTATTCCCTACTTCTATCATATAAAGAGCGTTCCCCTCCTTCAGCCCTGCTCTACCTCGGATCTCTCTTAGTTTTCCCTACCTCTCCCATATAAATGCATTTTCCTCCTTGAACATTCCTTCAACCTAGCTACTCACGTCTTTTCCTCGTCTCCCCATATAAACGCATACTCTGACATTCAAACCCTCCTAGCCTAATACCTCTCCTCGGTTTGCTATCTCTCCTATATAAAGTCATATTCTACCCTTCAAGCCCTGTCTAGTCTAGCATCTCTCCTCGTATCCCCTATCTCTCCCGTATAAAGCGTATCCCTCCCTCCTTCCGCATCTGTCTAGCTATTATCTGTTCACATTTTCCCTATCTTTCCCATTAAAACGTATACTCCACACCTCAAACTCTGTCAAGGGTAGCACTTCTCGCATTCTCTACCTCTCTCATTAAATGCGTTTCCCTCCTTAAGCACCTGCTCTACCTTGCATCTCTCCTCGTTTTCTCTATCTTTCCCATGTAAACACATTTTCCTGCTTGAACCGTCGCATCTACCCTCGTTTTCCCTATCTTTTCGCAAGTAAACGCATTTTCTGCGCCAGCTTTTCCCTATATAGGCTACTCACAATATCACATTCAAATTTATACCATAAACTTGAATTCTAAGGTTTCCAATAAGGCTAGTGTTGAAATTATTCCGTCCTCTTTTAAATAGATTTCAGTCTGTTTTCTTAAATGACTAATTCTCTCATTTGAAGTAAGGCGTCCCTAGACTTCTATTTGCTCTTTACAATATAATTATTAATGATTTACCTTGCAATATTCGGGATGAATGTCTGGGCGGTTACTTATATTCCGACGATCCGTTATTAAGCTGTCTTTGGATAATAAGTCTCCTCTGGCTCGGGGGACCCGAGTTCGATCCTCGGTATTGGCGTGGGAATTTTTCCCCGCTGGGAGGTCTGGGACGGAGTGCACCCATCTTCTTTATGTCCCTGAGGGGACAATTGGGGAGCTACGTGATGGAAACGTAGCGGCCCTGGTTGAGAAGACCACCTTAACCGCCCGGGAGGGACCCGAGGTGTTGACCACATCCCACTCTCCAGTACTGCACCTTACCAATGTCGCCTGTAGTGGGCAGTGGTCCGGGCGGTAGGCCTTGGTCCGTTTCTGGGCTGGTGCGCGATGGGTTTGATCGATTTTGGATAATAATGCTAATCTAAACTTGATGCTTTATGCAGTAACGTATAAAATAGAGGAATGGTATCAATCTAATAGCCTTGCTCTTAATTCTACAAAACACTTGACTTAATTTTCAACATGAACTCATCTAATTGAACCATTGATGTTTCTGTTTTTGTTCATCTCTATTCTTGCTTGTACTGGCATACATATATTGTATATGTTTGTAATAAATTGAGCAAAGGTATCTTAATTGTCTCTAATATGAAAACCCGCATTTCAATTAACTCACTCTTAATAGTACACTATGATATATAATAAGTTATTTAAGATATGATACAATATTGTGGGGTAATCATCGTTCCGTCATTAAACTGTTCAGACTTCGGGAAACAGCCTTACGAATCATGTGTGGTATCCAACCCTGAACACACTGTAAACCATTGGTTATACAATTACGAGTTTTTACTTTGCCATCATTGTTCATACTTGACTGTCTTCTCTGAGTGAGCGATGTTCTCTTCAGTTCATAACTATCCGATTGTGTATACGTGTTAATAAATAAATACATACCAAAATAGAAAATTGGTTTAGGGTTATAGGACTTGACATTTTCAATAGTCCTCCTATAGCTACTTCTCTGCCTGCCGATATAGAGTGAACTGGGAGTAGAGGTGAGGGACCGCAATGCACACTTTGTTTCGCAGAATGATGTAACTGTATTTCTGTTCTTTATTGTCCTTGGTTTCTTCCGTTGCAAGCTGTTTTTAAACTGCTGCTACAATAAAATAGCAATTAATTTTAAATTTTCGGTTTAAGAGAGAATAAGCCTCTTCTGTGGAGAAAACAAGTCAAACTTTAGTCTTATTGACGACGCAAATGGAATTACAAGCGGAAGCTTTCAACTGAGGTAAAACTATACAGTAGATACAGTAGATTTTATTAATACTTCAGTTAATGGAGCCTGATTATAACACAATAGAAAACTGAAGTGGCGGCCACCAAACATATCTAAGTTAAAATCTGAATTTCCTTTCTTCAAAGGAGCAGATCGAACTGCAACTAGAAAGTAAGGAGAAAATGTTGAAAGGCTTAGGATCCCTTCTGAAAAGCGCTGTCAGCGTCTGGTTGGTCGCTCGCATTTGTCACCGAGACAGATAAGTTTGGGAACATGGAGAAGGAAACCAAGGGAACAGGTGCAGTGTAGTCTGTCTCATTTTCCACTTCTCGGCGTTAGTGTCAACATTTTGGCTGTCATTCCCACTCCAGGCCGCCTCTACCTTCTACGGCCCCATTAATATTGTGCTGCAGAATATTTCCTAACTTCATTTCTCAATATATTAAGAACCCTTTAAGCCGGCTCAGATAAATGATAAGTAGAGTTTGGATGCTCGCAATACTTATATCAATCATTCTCGATCGATAGTTACCTACAAGGTTCACACATTCTTGCAATAATAACAGCATATAGTTCCTTAGTTAATTATTTTGTTAGGTGCTCCAAGGTAAATAGCTAATGACGAAACGCAGTTTTTCCATACCCTTAACACAGTCTTTGTTTAATGAAGTATCCGGTGTATTGTGTGTACAAGATTTTAATAGAGGTTCATTCCCCACTTGCTTTTGTATTCTTTTCTCTATCTTTCTTCCCTTTTGCATAAGAGACGTTAAATTTGGCATTTGTAGCTTCCGTGTGTGTTAATGCATCTACTTAAGTTCCAGATTTTTAAAACAAATCGTGTTTTGTACTTTTTTTCTATATTTCTTTTGAATAGTATTTACTATATACATCACTTCAGTCGGTAAGCGCTGATACAAGAAATGAAATCATAATTAGGGAAGGAAGCGCTCTAACTGTAAGTGTAAGGTACCTCCCCGGCATCTGTCAGCTATGAGAAGGGCTGTCTTGGCGGGATTTAAACCTCCCAATTATGGAGCCTTTGTCGGTCTGTCCAAAATTGTACTCCTCCTAAGATTTATATCAGTGTACGAGGAGAAATCAAAATATAGATTTTCCTAACCTTTGTTGGTGAACGGATGACAATAAAGTAATATAAAGAATATGTTTTATTACTGTATCAGTCCTCTATCCTTTGCCATATCATGTAAGGAATTGCAGCCTCTGTCATAGCATACAATAAGTTCACCATTTCCTTGTGACAGAGAACGACTCTAACCAAATTCACAGAAAACTGGTCCGTATACCAGGTGGCCCAACCGCGCCGTATTTGACGTGTGCAGATAACCCTTCGTGCGTTACAAGAGTTGCAGAACTCAACGGGGCCATTCCAAGTAAATACAGGTCAGTGGGGAACTGGCGCATTATCGCCTTAAAAACCCACTACTACTACTACTACTACTACTACTACTACTACTACTACTACTACTACTACTACTACTACTACTACTACTACTACTACTACTACTACTACTACTACTACTACTACTACTACTACTACTACTACTACTACTACTACTACTACTACTACTACTACTACTACTACTACTACTACTACTACTACTACTACTACTACTACTACTACTACTACTACTACTACTACTACTACTACTACTACTACTACTACTACTACTACTACTACTACTACTACTACTACTACTACTACTACTACTACTACTACTACTACTACTACTACTACTACTACTACTACTACTACTACTACTACTACTACTACTACTACTACTACTACTACTACTACTACTACTACTACTACTACTACTACTACTACTACTACTACTACTACTACTACTACTACTACTACTACTACTACTACTACTACTACTACTACTACTACTACTACTACTACTACTACTACTACTACTACTACTACTACTACTACTACTACTACTACTACTACTACTACTACTACTACTACTACTACTACTACTACTACTACTACTACTACTACTACTACTACTACTACTACTACTACTACTACTACTACTACACTACTACTACTACTACTACTACTACTACTACTACTACTACTACTACTACTACTACTACTACTACTACTACTACTACTACTACTACTACTACTACTACTACTACTACTACTACTACTACTACTACTACTACTACTACTACTACTACTACTACTACTACTACTACTACTACTACTACACTACTACTACTACTACTACTACTACTACTACTACTACTACTACTACTACTACTACTATACTACTACTACTACTACTACTACTACTACTACTACTACTACTACTACTACTACTACTACTACTACTACTACTACTACTACTATACTACTACTACTACTACTACTACTACTACTACTACTACTACTACTACTACTACTACTACTACTACTACTACTACTACTACTACTACTACTACTACTACTACTACTACTACTACTACTACTACTACTACTACTACTACTACTACTACTACTACTACTACTACTACTACTACTACTACTACTACTACTACTACTACTACTACTACTACTACTACTACTACTACTACTACTACTACTACTACTACTACTACTACTACTACTACTACTACTACTACTACTACTACTACTACTACTACTACTACTACTACTACTACTACTACTACTACTACTACTACTACTACTACTACTACTACTACTACTACTACTACTACTACTACTACTACTACTACTACTACTACTACTAACTACTACTACTACTACTACTACTACTACTACTACTACTACTACTACTACTACTACTACTACTACTACTACTACTACTACTACTACTACTACTACTACTACTACTACTACTACTACTACTACTACTACTACTACTAACTACTACTACTACTACTACTACTACTACTACTACTACTACTACTACTACTACTACTACTACTACTACTACTACTACTACTACTACTACTACTACTACTACTACTACTACTACTACTACTACTACTACTACTACTACTACTACTACTACTACTACTACTACTACTACTACTACTACTACTACTACTACTACTACTACTACTACTACTACTACTACTACTACTACTACTACTACTACT